>CM065682.1:78816254-78821254 GCA_017654935.2 Phymorhynchus buccinoides
GGACTAATGCATAAAGACGGTTTACTTTAACCTGTTTATTACCAACAAATCCTTTTTGTCTGAATGTTCTTGAATTTTTACTGCTTTCTATGTAAACATACTCAAACGAACACGAATATATACTTCTGTTGCAACACAATTTTATGTTTGCATATAGTTTTCAGAACGCACTTTTTAAGTAACCATGGTTGCGAACAGGACCGTGATTGTTATCGTCACAAATATGCCACAAAGCAGCTAAGCCCCCATTACCACCACCCCTATACCCACCACCTACAGCCTCAGGACTTGGTAGCCTCTTCTGTCTTATCGTTCTCTTTCCGCCATACCTCTCCCAAGACTCATACTTTCTAAAGATTCTTATTGTATGTAGTCCTCTGATTCTTCTTACATAATTCAGCATATGTAACAACAACAACGGTGTCATTTTGCTCCCATGCATATTTGCAGCGTGCATGGAGCGAACATGTTTCATCGCTCAAATTTTGATGAAGGAAGACTAACTGATTTCCCCAAATAGATTGATAAAAGATTAAAAGCAAATAAAATATTCAGCCAGTTTCGACAGCAATTTGAAATTATATCTCGATTTTGAAATTAAAATGTAGCTTTTGGGGAAACAAACACTCCATGTATGTAAGCTACCAATATGGGCAACACAAAACTGCCAACAAAATAAATACAAATCAACTGACTTTCGCTGAGAGTAAAAGGCAATCCATTTCTTGCTTTTAGGGATAATTTATCTTTGATTTAAGCTATGCACGTGTGAAGCGTCCATCGTAAGAAATAAGTTAAACATTATGTCTAAATGCCTAATTGTTTGTCTTAACCGTTTTGTTCACGGTTTGATTTGTATTGATGCATTCTTGAGGTCGAGAATTGTAGACGAGTTGATTTGATATATGAGCAAACAAATCAGGCATGGGATGTATTAAGACAAAACACTTTTATATTGTCCATAATACAAAGGTACACGGGAAATGGTTTCCACCGTGCACACAAAGTAACACCACAATAAGAAACGCTGAGAGTTCTCATTGTATCATGAAGACAGACAGTGTTTTGGGCGGTATGGTGCTTACTTTCCTTTTTTCATATCTTCTAGAAGGGAAGTCAGTACGTTCTGAGAATCACTAAGCTTATCAGCAAAAAAATGTCCTTGTTTTCCTCAAGCGTTTGGTTGGTGGTATGATCAAATAATCATACCTGAATTAGAGTCTTTCTTCTGAGACGTTTATTTGATCCACTCCGTTTGTGTTATTTCGTAGAAGCACAAGACCCTCTTGAAGCACAGGATTCTTCTTGATGAGCAATAAGGATGGTTTGTCCAGTGTTTGTATCATCTTACGGTTTAATGGTGGTTTTGGTTTGAGTTTCCTCTGAAAAGTTTTCACGTAAAGCCGCTCCAGTCCTGGTGTCGTCCTGAAGATCAGGCATTCTGGTAAGCTGGGTGTCGTTCCCTGTACTAGAACTAGGGGGGAGTGGAGCTTTGAGTACAGTTGTTGGGGGCAATGGAGAGGAGAGCTGGACACTCTCCATCACGTCCTGCAGGAAGGTCACGGGGTGAACAAGGAGTGCAGACTGTACACGCTGCACGTCGTCAAACTGGCAGAACTCGGACATCAGTTCCTTGAGGACTTCGCACTCTTCATTGTCCCAATGCCAGCACTCATGTCCTGACAGAGTAAAGTGTCTGAGCCTTGGTTGATGAAGTAGAGAGTCACTGTTATTAGTTTGGAGTCATCAACATTAACTTGGATCACCGACCTGCTGAGAGATCATGGGTTGTGTTAACTGATTCATACCAGGGGCAGAGAAAATATCTTGTTGTCAGAGTCAAAATATGTTGCATAAATCTTAACATGTTCCCCTGAAATGGCGGAATATCGATACAATATATACCGTACTATTCATCTATGCTGCTACTTCATTGCCAGAACATGAACATCGCTTCTGCATTGAGTTCAAGGTTGCTCGGAGTTTGCTTTCTGTACTATCTGTTGTTTCATTTATTGTCGCAGTCTTCTACTGACATTCCATTACAGTAGATGTCACGTTTTGTTTCCACCCATTCTCAGATTTCATTTACTGATACTGGACGTTGAAGCTGCACTTATTGTTATAAAAAAAAAAAATATCATATTCAACTGGTCCTTCACTGAACATAGATTCATGCAGAATACAGGGTCATTCTAGCAAATGTGGTAGGCTGTATTTTTAGTAAACAAAGGGAAGTAACTGTTGGGGGGTCCAAGAGATTCCGCGTATGCAACCTATTGTGCTCCCCCCTCCCCCCTTTTTTTATTTTTATTTTATTTTGTGGCATGCAACATGTGCGGCCTTACTGTCATGCATGCCCCCTAAATACAAATTCTCCTATGCATGCATCATTTGGGGCCCAAGTTTCCCTGGCTGATCCGGGGGGAGGGGGGGACTTAGCGACCGTGCATGAATTGGAACTCTTGCCTTTCCCTTCTATCACACGTCCCACCCCCCTTTTATTGATTATTTTATATCCTTGATTCAAATAGTCAATAACTAAATAACTTACTTCAATTTTGAATCTCATAAATATCCTACAGAGCAAACGGTGTATCTACATCTACTTAGATTATCCCTGATTATATTGGGTTTTATCTTCTTCACATAACATCTATTATTTCACTTTCTACTCTATCTTTGCTGTTATTTTCTTTATTTTTCGTACTATCCCCTAAAGTGCAGCAGAATATGTAACATGATGAAGTTGGCTGCCTAAGGAGAAGAAGGAAAACTGGTTGACACACTTTCCTCGACGATGAACAACACCATATGACTACTATATTTACAGTTCGATTTTTACACTATTATGCATTAATTAGAAATCGACTAATTACTGACCTTTCTATTGATTTTTTGTGTAATCAGAAAACGCTTTCAGGTACACAGTCGCAACAAACAACTGTCACATAAATGTCAACAGTGTCCATCAAACAGCGACAAACTTGAATTTAACACACAGCAACACGCACCACGATTTGTCCCTTGTATATTCTGGAATCGTGTGTGGGTGTGTGTGTGGGTGTGGTTGTGGTGTGTGTGTGTGTGTGTGTGTGTGTGTGTGTGTGTGTGTGTGTGTGTGTGTGTGTGTGTGTGTGTGTGTGTGTGTGTGTGTGTGTGTGTGTGTGTGTGTGTGTGTATGTGTGTTTGTGTGTGTATATTGATGTGTGTGTGTGCGCGTGTGGTAGCCCCATTCCACTCCAGTAAAGCTGGCAGACGGTTTCTGGAACTGCTCAGTTCCCCACTGGCCCCAGTTCCGTCCACACCTGGCCTGCAACCTGAGAGTGCAGTGCTCCGGGGCAGAGGACGAAGAGAACTGCGGGTACCCCACTTGTGGACATGGCGGCTTCATGGTGGATGACCAATGCTACGTCCTGGTCAGGCCTCAGGAACCACTGACCCACGCCCAGGCCAGGCAGGGATGCAGAGACCTGGGAGGTCACTTGGTGATCTTGAACTCTGCGAAAAAAATGGAGGCATTGGAGGAGGTGCTGTGGGCTAGAGGCAGAAAATTCGACTTCTATGTTGGGTTGAGACAGGGCTCATACATTGCTCACCCCATGTAAGATGAAAGGTTTCCCTCATTATCATTCACCATTCAGTCCATGTAATGAATTATGTGCTTGGGTGCCACATGTGGCTACTGCTATGCAGGATCATCTGATTTGGCTGCTTATTATTGTACATTATCAGGACTTTCACTATGTTTTGTTCCGTTATGTTAATAAGGTCATGGTTTTGACTTTGTTCTGATATTTTATGTCTGTGCATCCATCTCTTGATTTTGGGTTAAGCTTGGGTTTAATAATAACAATAATAATATAACATATAATAATTCAATAATAATATAAATTCAAACCAACAAATCGATTTTTCTGTAGTGTAGAGTACATGCTGTTGACTGAATTGAAAGCGAGTCGTACCTTTTGCCATGCGTATGCATATTAGACAGGTTCTGTTCTGACAAAAGAGCCTTATTTAAAGTGTTCTGGGCATTGGGAGGTATAAGCAAACTGAGTGTTATTTTATGTTTTGAGGGGTGCTGATTCCAAATTGTGCCCATGCAAATCCGTGTCTGTAGCGGTTAACCCTTTGTAGCCCAAGCATCGCTGTGGGTCATTTGTATCTAGTTAATCTTCATTACATACCAATCATCCAATAACAGTCAAGACAATCACTTTGAATTTCAAGAACTACAGCTTTAATTTACATTAGCATTATAATCTATGCCAGGAATAACTCAAAATTATGCATTTTTTCTGTTAACTGTTTCGAGACAAAACCATATTCTGCATTACAAATCAAGTGTTCAATAAAAGTCAGGAAAGTCAAATTGAATGTAAAGAAATACCCCTTTAATTTACATTCGCTCTATAATCTATACCATGGATAACTCAAAAGTCTGCATTTTGTATGTTAATTCTTTCGAGACAGAATTGTATTTGCATTACATACCAATCATTCAAAAGAAGTAAAAATAAACTTTATTTAATTACACCTATAATTTAAGTTAACATTATCATCTATATGCTATGAATAATTAAAAACTGTATTTTGTCTGTTAACTCTTTCGAGACAAAACTCTATTCTACATTGTGTTCCCGTCATTCAATAAAAGTCAAGAAAATCAAAGTTGATTAAATCCCTTTTTTATTTACATTACCACTTTCGCCATAAATAACTTACAACTGTGCATTTTGTTGGTTAATTGTTTTGAGATAAAACCAATTTAGTAAGCATGTATTTTATATCACACAGGTATGTCACAATGCGCAACATTAACTTGTTTTACTTCTTTATAAGCTTAAAAAAGATAATTACAATCTCAAAGCAAAAAGCTTTTTCTTTATCATCAAACCAAATGCAAGCATTTTACAATTTTATTTTTAAGAAAACAAATAACAACGTTCGCAATCTTCACAAGGTCCTCTTGGATCTCAACAGTGGCAAAGATCGTG
>CM065682.1:78828754-78831254 GCA_017654935.2 Phymorhynchus buccinoides
TTTAGATTAGCACACTTGCAGACTTGCATAAAAAATAGGGGTTTATGTTTGGATTTCAAAGCAAACATGGGAGGATTTCCATCTCTTACCCCTCCTGAATAAATTATAAAATTAACCCATACCCTACCTTTGGCTTTTCTTGATGAAGCTATGGAAATATTTTGGGGTTTAGTCGTGCACAATCATCATATCTGACGATGATTTCAGTTTATTTCATCAACAAAGTTGATATTGAGCGGTAAATATTTGGTAGCGTGAGGGTAGATTGTTTTTGTCACTCAAAATACTATGTTCAGTGAAATAAACCGATTTTGCTTGTGTCAAATTCTTTTTATTCAAACATTTTCTGTACTAAAAAAAGTTAATAAAAAAAATCACCCAAAACAATATTGCATGCAGTTTATGAGTTACATTGTGTCTGTGCATCAGAATATACCAGAATTCTGTTTAAGAACAACAACTTCAAATTACAATACTCAAATGACCTTTTCACCACGAAAAAAATATATACTATAGACTCTTTTGGGTTAATCTATGACAATTTGAGCTTATATAGTGTCTGATTTCAAAAGATCTGAAAAGAATGTGTTGCATTAAATTTTCCAATGGAAATTCCAATTTCACAAAACGATATGAATCTACTAAAACAACAAAAACAAACAATACATGAAGTAAGTACTATAGAAATATTGATTTTTGAACAAATCTAATTGATAGTATGTCTAACCAACAACAAATACTGAAATACCAGCTGCCGTGGCGTAGTGGTAACTGGCTCGAATCACGGGTCACGGTTTCGAATCCCATCAAAGGCGAGGTTTTTTTTCGGTCCTTGACCGACTCCTTCCAAGAGTGAGTGGCTATGGACTCAATGCGAAAACTGTAACCACACAGTCGAGCTTCATCCACTTAACGGATGCGATTATGCGAATGCTGCTCTAATTTCAAGACCAACACTGCAGGTGCCTTTTTAGTTCTAGGGCCTGGTTAACACTGGGATATAATTATGAAAGTCAGCGTAGAATACAGCCCTGTCATGTAGTCTCAGACCGATACGGAACGCCATAGCATCATCATCATCATCATAGTCATCCGTCTCATTTCCATCAATTATTAAAAAGAAAACTGTCTCAGATTCTGTGGCTTTGCATGCCCTGCTCTCATGGTGACCTCAGTTTCGGTTTCCAATCCAGTCTATGCCTTGGTGTGTTCGGATCAAAGTCTTGGGGATCAGTGTGTTCTGGGGAGCTGTCAGTGGACGGTCATGGTGGTGCCCTCGGAGGAGGACCTCACTCACGCTGGCTCCGCGACTAAGAGAACGGTGTCAGAAGGGGGTTTAGTAGGTGGTGTCCTGGACAGGCTCTACTGAACTCCACCGAAGTGACTCAGCAGCAGTGCAGTGTCTCTCCTCGGTTGGTTGCCTCCTGATGGCCTAACATAGATTCGCTCCCCATGGACTGCTGGTCTTTTGATTCTGCAACCTGAACAAGCGGAGGTGTGGTGTGGATTCAGAATGAGCGGCGTGGGAGCAACGCCTCTGTACGGCCCAGAAGATAGGACAGTAACAAAATAAAAAATACTGAAATGCTTTCCAGAAATAGTGATATCCATAGGAGCCTGTTGGGTCCATTTCAGGCACAGATTACTTTGTGTACAAATGAATAAGCCATTCACTTCAGTATTGCGCTCGTTGATTTAATTGTCGTAGTTTTCCTTCTGAAAGGGTCTGGAATATGTCCATTTGCTTTACATCTGATATAGATGATCATTTAACCGTCTCGATAAGATAAACGCAAACATCCTTGTCATTCCACCTCACAAGGAGAAGTTCTTTAATTGTGTCATGTTGTGCTTTTCCACCTCCATTACTGGTTTGAGGGAGCAGTCTCCCATGTGTAGCTCTCCAGAACTATCCATGCAGTCCATCTATGAAAGTATAGAAATGCAGTAGTCAGGTGGAACATGATTGACCGTTCCAGCATATGAGATCGTGGTACCCATGGGTTAACAACAGTGCACATGCTTTTTCATGTAAACATCTACAATTGTATACCATATCTTTAAACTGTTAGATCTACTACGTGCACGTGGTTCATCCATATCCCTCTAAAATAACTAATTCATTGTAATGATGTCTCTTCATTTGTACTGTGGAGCGTCTTACAGACCATCGCTAATTTTCCATTCATTTGTTTTCTTCTGTCCATTTAAAGAGGGCCTCAATATTTCAACTTTTTTGTTAAGCACGTTTCCATAATTTAATGTAGTAAGGCCATTTATTTAATCTTTTATTTGATTCTGTTCCATTTGAATGTTATGTCAGCATTGTTTGATTTTCAGTGCTTGTCCATGGAGCAATGGTGCAACGGTCAGCATGAATGTACCAATGCATTTGATGAAGCAGATTGTGTGTTATACAACTATATATCACGTAAACTGTTGGCGGACAAATATCGGAGTGAACGTTCTCCTAAGGACTCATATTACTCTGATCGGAATC
>CM065682.1:78836254-78839205 GCA_017654935.2 Phymorhynchus buccinoides
GGCAATGGCGTTGTGGTCACTGATTTTTTATTGGGATTATCTGCCCCTTAATACGAGATACCTGCCGTCAGCATTAGAGAAAAAACGATGATCGACTGGTGATAGTCGGCAAGGTCCACACCATATCTTAATCCTTTATCCCCCATCTACCCCCATATCCCCACCCCCACCCCCTCACCCCACACGCAGGTGTGTGCGCATTAAAAACAACATGCACTGTACGCACGTTATACATGTGCACACTAAGTAGACACGCTATTGACACACACACACACACACAACACACACACACATCACACACACACACACCTACACACACACACACACACACACAGCACACACACACCACACACGCACACGCACACGCACACACACACACACAACACACAGTCCCGCACTATTCCTTGTAGAACAATTATAAATTCAGCTAGTTTTGTCCCTAAGTCATTCGAACTTCTGAACAAAATCTCTGCTAAGACCAAATAAATAGGAATTATATATTAGCTTAGGCCTAGAGGTATATTTGGTCAATCTGTACAGTAGTGTGTGTGTGTGTCCTGTATGTGTGTTTATGTGAGTGTGTGAGGAAGTGCGTGCGTGCGTGCGTGCGTATGTGTCGTGAGTGCGTGTATGTATGCATGTCCGTATGTCTCTATGCGACTCTGTGTGTGTGTGGTAGTGTGTGTTGGTGTGTGCGTTGTGGCGAGTGTGCGTGTGTGCGTCGTGCGTGTGCGTGCGTGCGTGCGTGTGTGTGTTTGTGATAGTGTCTGCTGGTGAAACAGAGAGAGAGAGAGAGAGAGAGAGAGAGAGAGAGAGAGATGGAGAGAGAGAGAGAGAGAGAAGAGGGAGGTGCATGAAATGTTGGGGAACGGGAAGGGACCCAAAATATGTGAAAGCTTGGGGTAACGTGGAGAGGGTGGGACTTTGGGTAGGGTGGGGGTGAACAAATGAATGCGATAATAGAAATGGTAGGGACAGAGGGCAGTCCTTAATGTTTTGATAGTCGCTTGTATCGACCCTAATCATGTTCAATTTTTTTTGCGAAGCATGATTTGTCATTCGTTTTTTCTTAGTTTTGTTTCCATTTTTCATGCATGCAAATGTGTTTCTTTGATTGTATTGTGCTTGTACTAGACCACACTGTAATTTCACCTAAGGTGATAATAAAAGTATTTATGACTTTGACTTTGACACACACACACACACACAACACACACACACACACACACACACACACACACCACACACACACCGACACACAGACAGACACACAAACCGATCGAAATACTTCGGCCTCTGGCCGGGTAAAAATAATGATGATAACGCATAATGACAAAATGCTCTAGGACATCAAGCCCCATTGTGTGTTTTCAAACGTTTATGGATATCTGTGGTACCATTGATGTTCGAATGTGCCAGTACTTTATGTATATGCGTGCTTATGTATAATGTTGGCCTTTCTAAGGGACAGTGGCCTATATATATTAAAAATATTGTTAATTGTTATTTGCTAATTGTTCATTGTTCAATGTTCATTGCTCATTCTTTCTCTTCTTTCTCTCTCTTCTCTCTCTCTCCTCTCTCTCTCTCTCTCTCTCTCTCTCTCTCTCTCTCTCGCTCTCTCTCTCGTCTCGGTCTCATCTCTCCTCTCTGCGTTCTCAATTCTCTCTCTTCTCTCTCTCTCTCTCTGACTCATTCACTCAACACCACCCTCTCTCTTCGTCTCTCTCCACAACCCCTCCCCTCTGACTCAACAATTATTTTATATTTTCATCCAATACTCAATATTTTCATTCATAATTCAACACCGTGTATTTTCATCCAATTCTTAATAGGTCTACTGTATGTTTTCATTCATATACTCAAAACTGTATATTTTCATTCAATACTCAATATTGTATTATATTATTTTCGTTCAATACTCAATACTGTGTATTTTCATTCGATACGCAATACTGAATGTTTTCATTCATGTGCTCAGAAAGAGTATCGCCCTGATTTGATGCTTTCTTAGTGACATTACTTTTGTGTTGCAAAAATGCGGACACTGGCGGTGAAAGGGTTAATCGTTAGACGACTGGGAAATGTGAAGTTTGTTTGACGCTACGTAGGGTACCAATAGATTTGGGGTGGGTTTTTGTTTGTGGTCTGCAAGCCACAAACCTATAACTCACTTTGCCGGTCGGTCGGTCTGTCGTTTCCAAAATTGTCGCACATTTTGACAAAATTTGTCGCACTTCAAATCGAGGCTACACCTCTGGCCGCTCTTTAAAATGATGTATTTTAAAAGCGTACACAAGAATAAACATATGTAATACAGACACTACAACAGACACGACGAGTTTAAGTAGGATACATAGTTTTAAATGTTAAGATACATAGTTTTAAATGTTTTCCAAAAGATATAAAAAGTTACTAAATGGTGCAGAGATAGCATTTCTGGTTTACAGATTAAAATTATTGAAAAGCCTGGGGAGGTAACTCATGATTGGTGAGGTAAAAATAGACCGCGTGCCACAAAATATTGCGATTTTCGCGCTTGTTTTTTTTTTTTTCCTTTTAACTCTCTTCAACAACTTACTGCGACTACCAATGTAGTTCTTTTTCGCTGAGCTGTCCTGTCTACTCCTATGTTGCTGTTTCTTCCCTTCTCGTGTAAGCTTTCTCTCCGTCCCTTGACCATAGCGAACAAACATTAGTTTAACCTCCTCGCCCATCCCACTAGTACGCGCCTTTCCCCAAAGTATGTAACAGTCTTCTGACGCAGCTGATACCGTTTTGGTTCAATAGCCATCGTACTCTTGAGGACCGTTTCACAAGGGCTTAACGTTACTTTGCCTCTCGCTCAAATCGGCAGAAACGGTCTAAGAAACCACCCTTCGTTTGCCGATAGTTCGCGTGACGCTACTGTTTCTTGCCAACCGCGCAAGCGGGAACTAATCCAGTAACTA
>CM065682.1:78839705-78857205 GCA_017654935.2 Phymorhynchus buccinoides
AAGGGAGGGATTAAATGTTAGGCCCCATTCGGGAGGCCAACCAAAACCGAGGAGAACACTGCAGCGGCTGCGGAGTCACTTCGGGTAGTTCAGTATAGCCCTGTTTCAGAGGAATCCACCTCTATTCCCGGCTACTGACGACACTATTCTCTTAGTCGCGAGAAAGAGAGTAATTTTAGTTGTAGTAAATATAAATTTATTTTATTTCAAACAAAAAAGGGTCGTTTTAGGGAATAATAATACTCCTATAACGAAGAAATTGGAGAGAGTGAAGAATAAGGAAAAGCAATGTACCGTGGGTCTGTATAGTGTCTTTTCCCTTTTGTGCAAAGTGTTTTGTTCTTTTCCCCACTGGCATTTTAAACAGTGCTACACGCTGCCAGTCAGTGCAATGGACAGACGGACCTGTGTGAAATGGTGAAGATGAAACACGTTTTGATCCATACTCGTATGAACACCATACAACGTTTTTTTTTTTTTCCCCCCATGTCCCCCTGCAGTTTTTGATTTGCACAACCCCCCGAGTAAACACAGGGATTCGGGTTGCTCCTTTAAAACCAAGAAAACCAGCGTTTGTGCAGAGGGCGTTATTCACGTGTCCATAAAACCCCTTACCAGGTCCCAAGGGTTTCTGGTCTCCCAGTGTTTCACCAGGTGAAATGGAGTCTACGACTGCCCAAGTGGCACGATGAAGCAGATTGCGGCAATTACCAGTGTGCGAAGTTTTACCGTTGTCCAGCGTGTGGACTCTCAGCCTGTTTGCATCCCTCTCAGACCTGGGTGATGGTGTGGTACCATTGTCCAACATTCTGACGACAGAACTGCCTATGTGAACTCACTGCCCCTCTGAGTGCCGTGTCCACGGATGCTTAGTTTGTCTTGGTTGGTCCCCAGCTGTTTCCAGCAGCCTTTTATCTTCCAGACCTGAAAAATACCTGACAGCAAACAACAAGGCAGCGGATGAGATGGAACAGATGGTTCAAATAGGATGCTGGTCTACCTCAAAACCTGGCCCAACTGCCATGTTTCGGTTTGGGGAACGTCTCTTTAAAACAACCCAACATGGTAGCGTTAGATCTCAGCGATAACAGTCAACCTCGCTTACATCACTATCCAGATATGCATATCTACAACGTTTTCATATTTCTTTCAATAACCCCCTTTCCAAACTTTCTCTGCAGCGCATAGCTCGCATGAGGCTGGGACATGAAGAATATCTATTTGATCATATACGACTGTTTATATCTATCGGAATTGAACTTTTTCACAATTGGATTTACAGAATACGGAACATGTTCTCTAATAATGTACAAAAAAGGTTTTGAATTTGTCAGACTGGTGGCAAACACAGGTCTATTACATAGACGAAGCCTGCATTGAATGGTAACCCGGCAGTCATTGGAATCAAGGTTGTGCACTTGAGATATTCAGAAGGGATTCTTTCAAACAAAAACTCTCAGCCAAGCTTAGCGTGTTGTATGCTGATAGCACGAGGCTGTGTTGCAGTGCAGCTTTAAAGTAGACACTTTGACCTCAACAACTGTCATGCTCCCTGGAATGAAAACCCCAAAAAATAAATAGGGAACTTTCTTCGTGTAAGGACTTGCTTCGTTCAACTGTGTATCGAGTGTGCTGAGCACACTTCGGAACGAGCTTTCTTTTTTTTTCGCCAATAAACGGTAATCTGGCTCAGTGGCAGACAATTTTTCGTGTAGTGAACCATCAGAATAAAGTAGGGTAGCTGGCTTTTTACTGTGCTGGTGATCCATCTCTGTGTGTCGAGCCCTTCTGATGGGTTTTGTACCTAGCAGTGATAGGAGATGCTGACAGGATGTACCAGAAAAAATAAAAACGTTTATTCTGGCAGGACGTTTCCCTGGAGACACAGTGCTGTGTGTCACTTTGCAGGTTTTTTGTTTTTATTTTTTTCTGGCGGTTTTGCTTTCTTCCGAAGTGTCTTGCTTTCATTTATCTGCCTCATCACCAGACTGTGATAGATTTTAATGGTTGTGCACGGGTTCCCTTTGAACTTACCCCTTCCTCAATTTCAGTAGCAATCCAGGGGGCACAGCTGGCTAGGTGCCTGTCTGTTGGACAATTCGGTCTCAATACGCAGCTGTTTTCCCATACTTTTCCAAGTCTCGCTCACTGGGAGTTCCTCAGTCAGAACAAGGCATCTGCATCCCTCTGGCCAATCACCACAGAAGCAGTTCCCTGAGCATGTGTACTCCTTTGCTGTGATGATTTTAACTAACTTGATTTAGTCCTTATCATTGCATCTGGACCAAACTGGCATAATTTTCCTCGGTGCAAAGCAGCCGTACATCGCTCATCCAGACGTCTCAGAAGTCTCAAGACACTAAACTTGGCTCGTCGGCTGTTGTTTCCCACGCCATGTCAGGACTTCCATGTGCTGGTTCCACCATTGGTTCTGCTGGGTGTTTTTCTGGCCTCTTCAGGGTGTGTCTGTGTCTGGAGAGAGGTCAACGTTGCCATTTCAATATAGTTTTTGCCGGTTAAACCGCCATGAATTCCCCTTTTTGTACACATGAATGTGCTGGGTGGAGAAAACGGCGTCATGCAAAGGAGGCAGGCTTTTTGAAGTGGAATTGAAAACTCCAAAGATAAATTAATTTATGCATTCAATAGCTAGGAAACCTAAGCCCTTATTCCGCGTGTATACTGATTATTTTGGTTTTAAAACAAACAATATTGTGTCTTGCACCATGGGTTCTAAAACGGGAAATTAATGTGTCGTCTGGTCTGTTTTTTCCCTTTACGTATTAAAAAAAAAACAATAAACTATAATAAATAATCGAGGGCTTAGAGCAGAAATGTTGCATCTATCTTCGGTTTTTCATGATTTCTTCAGAAAATGCATTTTAAAAAGTTCCAACCTTACAGTAAATGGCGGGAATTAACTTCCCTTTTTTAAAAACTTTGACCCACTCCATAAGACACATAATTTTATATATCCTCTGCGAGTACAGCAAACCATGGTAGAAAGAAAACCCCATGTTGTCTTGGGGTTTAAATCGAAAGGAATGTAAGCAAATGGGTACGGATACTGCTTTTCTCTCCCACCTCTCGCAGAAGCCACAAACTGCCCCAGAATGTTCAAGAGCAGATTAACCGCACAAAAGGCACCTAATTTGTTAACAAACCAGCGGCTTCCGCAGCAAACAAACTTTCGGGCAAATAAAGGAAATTAGTCCGGTTTTGGATGATCTTTATCTTTGCACTTGATTCTTTCGCTCAGAGAATTTTTACGCAAAGGAGGGGAAAGGGGTTGGAAGCAGAACTGTAGATCATTACACAACCCGAGATTTGTTCTGCACCAAAAGATATTTCAGAGCAACAAAGGGGAACTCAAATTCGGCACGAGAATCACGATATTTTTAAAAATTTAGGGGAACTACGTATCTGAAATTTTCTATGACCTACGAAGATGATGGTGGTTTGGGTTCAGAAAAAACAGGAAATTTGTTGGTGCAGAATACTGGAATAATTGAGTCGTCCTTCATACACACAGCGAGGTGTTTAGACAACGCGATTGGAAAAAGTCTGTCTGTATCGAAATTAATTTGATCTGAGATTATACTAGGGTGTGAAATCCACGATTGTGCTTGATACACTTGGAGCGGGAATAACATTTATTTTCCAAGTGATTTACACTCTGAAGTTTAGAAACAAAACAATACATGGAAGGTTCAATAACATTAGTTTTTAAAACAATTTCACTACTTGTTTGAAATTGAGAATAATAATGTTAGGCTATTTTTTTCGAAAAAAAAGGAAACAGATGGGAAGAATGCAGAGAGGTACGAAGGGTAGAAAGAGCGGAGAAGTCTAGAGGGAGAAGAGAGAGAGGGGGAACAGAGGAAGAGAGAGAGAGATACATAGTAGAGAGGAGACCAAGTGAGAAGAGAAAGAGAGAGAAGAGAGTAGAGAGGAGTGAGAGAGAGAGAACCTTGGGGGTGAAAGCAAGAAATGGGATGAGTTTCAAATTGTCATGGAGCCTGGGTCAATGAAGGATATTGACCCCTCATTTCTGCCGTCAATGGTCTATGAACCCATTTCACTAAGTCGTACGGCTAAAACATTTATAGAGAAGAGGAGAGAGACAGACAGACAGACACACAGAGAGAGAGAGAGAGAGAGAGAGAGAGAGAGGAGAGAGGAGAGAGAAGAGAGAGGAAAGAGAGAGAGAGAGAGAGAGTGTTAGAGATTGAGAGAGAGAGAGAGAGGAAGAGAGGAGAGAGAGAGAGAGATTCATAGCATTAACTACAACATGCCTTGAACTGTCTGTCTGTCTCATAAAGAGAGACAGAAAAACAGACAAGCAGGCTGGCAGACAGACAGACAGACATAGGCAGAAAAACAGAACAAGTGAGTGCAAGTTATGCAGTCAAACACAAGAAAATAGACAGATAGACAGACATAAATGAGAGAGAGGGAGTGGGAGAAAGAGAGAGAAAGAGAGTGTGAGAATATAAGGGGTGGGTGGTGCTGTCAAAATAAAACAAAAATGAAGAACATTGAGAGAGCGAGAGAGAGAGAGAGGAGAGAGAGAGAGAGAGAGAGAGAGAGAGAGAGAGAGAGAGAGAGTAGAGAGAGGAGAGAGAGAGCGAGCGAGCGAGAGAGAGGAGAGAGAGAGAGAGAGAGAGAGAGAGAGAGAGAGATGAGAGAGAGATTTGAGAGAGAGAGAGAGAGAGATACATGACAACTTTTATTGACAATGACTTACAATCTTCATGTCAAGGGGGTGAATACGGGATCAAAGCGAAAAACAAAAGCATAACATTACGCTTGTACATAAACATAAGCAATTCGCAATTCAAACACGCACGCACGCACACACACACACACACACAACACACACACACTGCACGCACTTATACACACTCACACACAGCGAACACACACAACACAACACAAACATATTCATCCAACTCACACAACAAACAAGTAATTGGGATTCGGAACAAGCGGCGTGGGCGTGGGAGCAACGCCACTGTAGAGGCCCAGAAGATGGGACAGCAAAAAAACAACAACAAACAAAATCAAACAAAACATGGACTATGTGTCCCTTCTTACTTTCGTCAACTACTATAACAACTTTGTGATCAAACAATCATTGAAACTTTTTTGAATCATTGAAACTCGATGGTTTATGTTACAAGTTATTGCAACGGTCTGCAAGTGCATCCATCTTGAAGGTTTTATACCATTTTAAAAGGATTCCTGCATACGAATTCTTAACGCTAAGCATACAATGTTTGCAATGCGCAAGAACTCCAGGCTTGGCCAGCTATAAATTATTTTAAGCATACAAGTTTACAATGGGTTGGTACTTAAAATGTTAAAGAGTGTTTTTAATTGTTATCTTTGTTTTCTTAATCAGTGTGTTACCAGTGTCGCAACTAGCGTGACATAAAATCTGATTTTGTTCCAGTGGGCCTACAAAATACCCCTTTGCATAAATTGCAACTAAATGGAGTTAGAATGACCACACCACTGGGTACCTTTCGGCAATTTGCAAAACACACCCATATAGCATCAGGAGCAGACACTGATCTAAAGCTAAACAACTCACAAATCAACAGTGAAGAATATCCAACAAACAATGTTACCATCCGTACATCCATCATCAAGGACTGCATGTTGTCACAGAGCAAAAGACTGAACTATGTTGTAACTTATACCACCATTCGTTTTGATGTATCCCAAATCACTGAGGGTCATTTTTCGAAAAGTGTATCTTCACGTTGTAGATTCGTGTTTCAGATGGAAAAGCAAAATGTGGTAATGCCGAACATCCACCAGGAAAAGATACACATTCGATTTCACCATCAGACTTGCAGTCAAAGGAATTCTATCATGATTTATGAGAAGTACTTTCTGAAGAGATATTGTTATGTGAAGAGTGGCTTCAAGCCTCAGAATCAGCTTAGCTACAATAGGTTTAGGTGGACAGGCTGTGAGCCGCATTATGACCCCTTTACTGTCTACATTGTCAGGGAAAATGAAGTGTGGGTAGAGTTCCTGGTGACTGATTTCCGTGAGGATTACAGGGTAGCTATGACCATCAGTACAGAACAGCACAGTCCTCCTGAACAGCGATTAGAGATAGTTTTTTTGTCACCAACCCTAGGTAAGTTGACACTGGTATCATTGCAGTTATGGATTATCAGTTATTATGATTTGGGAGTTAGATATTGCTTTTTATCCTATCTCGAGAGGCTTGCTGTTTATCACACGAAGTCGGAGACTGAGTGTGTAAACAGCAAGGCTCGAGAGATAGGATAAAAGCAATATCCCACTCCAAAATCATAATAACGGATATATACCGATGTGCATCAACAGAAAAGCAAGAAAAAGAAACAGGCTCAGATCTGCAGCGAAATGAAAACGCATCGAATTTTTCACAACAATGGTCGCAGCACACACACACACTGTAACACGCATTCTTGCGCAAAGAATATAGTTCAACAAAATAGAAAATTTTAACTCAAATGTACTTCATAAGATGTGGCAACAAAACATAAACACAAACAGAAGCAACGAACTGAAACACTAACGACAATTGCTGTTATTTTAACCTGTAAACACCAACAATAAAACGCTACACACTTAACGAGAGCGAGTCAATTTCAACACACCGTGAAAAAGAGGGGAGTCAGCTTTGACAAGAACGATCACAGGCCCCTAAAATCACGCTTCTTTTTTTTCTTTTTTTTTAACGAAGGTGCGGTAATATAGCTCTTCGCACAGGTTCAGTGGGCTCATTTTTATTTCCGGACTGAAGATGAATTCGAGCTGTTTTGAGACAGTACTGCGTCTACATTATCAACATGGACTCTCCCTGTGCCAAAAATTGCATAGCTCGAATCGTCTGCTAATATTGACGCGGTCATGGAGTTGAGTAGCCTAGACGTTTGAAGTGGCACGCACATAATGGCTTGTGTAGATATGTGACATCTGCTACTGTTGATTCTGCATTCATTCAAACCATGAATCTTCGTTATGTACTAGCATTAAATGTTGTCGTCAGCGCTGAATGAATCCTAGGGGTAACACTGCACAGCTTGTCAAATTCTGGGTGTGGTAGGAACAGCTCGCGTTGCAAAGCCGTGAGATATATAACTGTGACGTCAAGTTTCTAATAGCAACAGTGTATTCTTACACGCGAATTTACACTAAGCCTATGGGTTAATATATGCAAATGATGTCTCTGGATATTGTTTTATATCTCACGGCTGGCAGGCCTCTGTGGCACTACTTTGAGATCGGTATATATAGTAATATAACATGAGACAGGGTTCTTTAACAGAAACAACTGATTCTTTATAAAGATAACAAAGTAAATGTTGACATTTGGATGTAGAAATCAAAGTAATGCATCTATTGTGGTGTGGATATGTGCTGAAGTGCATGTGCAGTTGACTGCTAGATGTGTGCACACACATGCATACAAAACAACATATATGTGTAACAGGTTTTGTGCAAACTCCGGGATTCAACCCTGAGTCAATGACGGACTTTCCTGTAGGGCCCATTGTCATGAATGCCATACTGAAAGTGCCCGCATCCCACAGTATACTGCTCAGTGACATCTATATTCAGACGGAACCCTCGTTTCATATCAGCCTTTATAGCTACAGTAGAGGACAGGAACGTCTTCTATGGGCAGTTCAGTGCTGTGGTAAAGTAAAATATTGCAGGGCACAACACGGATGCGACCAGTTTTATCCCTTGCCAGACATTTACAACCACATGGAACAGTTGCACATCAGGTTTGAAGTCATAGGTTCAATCCGGAGATTTGACACAGTGATTACCGAATTTTCTTTGTCACAGAGTGTGGATTATATCTTTCAGGGTTTCAAAATTATTTTTACATTTCATCAGGTAAGCTTGTCTGGGTGCTGAATATAAGGACGATTGGCTCACATTATATATATATGTAATGTATCAATGATATGGACTAATGCATAAAGACGGTTTACTTTAACCTGTTTATTACCAACAAATCCTTTTTGTCTGAATGTTCTTGAATTTTTACTGCTTTCTATGTAAACATACTCAAACGAACACGAATATATACTTCTGTTGCAACACAATTTTATGTTTGCATATAGTTTTCAGAACGCACTTTTTAAGTAACCATGGTTACGAACAGGACCGTGATTGTTATCGTCACAAATATGCCACAAAGCAGCTAAGTCCCCCATTACCACCACCCCTATACCCACCACCTACAGCCTCAGGACTTGGTAGCCTCTTCTGTCTTATCGTTCTCTTTCCGCCATACCTCTCCCAAGACTCATACTTTCTAAAGATTCTTATTGTATGTAGTCCTCTGATTCTTCTTACATAATTCAGCATATGTAACAACAACAACGGTGTCATTTTGCTCCCATGCATATTTGCAGCGTGCATGGAGCGAACATGTTTCATGGCTCAAATTTTGATGAAGGAAGACTAACTGATTTCCCAAAATAGATTGATAAAAGATTAAAAGCAAATAAAATATTCAGCCAGTTTCGACAGCAATTTGAAATTATATCTCGATTTTGAAATTAAAATGTCGCTTTTGGGGAAACAAACACTCCATGTATGTAAGCTACCAATATGGGCAACACAAAACTGCCAACAAAATAAATACAAATCAACTGACTTTCGCTGAGAGTAAAAGGCAATCCATTTCTTGCTTTTAGGGATAATTTATCTTTGATTTAAGCTATGCACGTGTGAAGCGTCCATCGTAAGAAATAAGTTAAACATTATGTCTAAATGCCTAATTGTTTGTCTTAACCGTTTTGTTCACGGTTTGATTTGTATTGATGCATTCTTGAGGTCGAGAATTGTAGACGAGTTGATTTGATATATGAGCAAACAAATCAGGCATGGGATGTATTAAGACAAAACACTTTTATATTGTCCATAATACAAAGGTACACGGGAAATGGTTTCCACCGTGCACACAAAGTAACACCACAATAAGAAACGCTGAGAGTTCTCATTGTATCATGAAGACAGACAGTGTTTTGGGCAGTATGGTGCTTACTTTCCTTTTTTCATATCTTCTAGAAGGGAAGTCAGTACGTTCTGAGAATCACTAAGCTTATCAGCAAAAACATGTCCTTGTTTTCCTCAAGCGTTTGGTTGGTGGTATGATCAAATAATCATACCTGAATTAGAGTCTTTCTTCTGAGACGTTTATTTGATCCACTCCGTTTGTGTTATTTCGTAGAAGCACAAGACCCTCTTGAAGCACAGGATTCTTCTTGATGAGCAATAAGGATGGTTTGTCCAGTGTTTGTATCATCTTAAGGTTTAATGGTGGTTTTGGTTTGAGTTTCCTCTGAAAAGTTTTCACGTAAAGCCGCTCCAGTCCTGGTGTCGTCCTGAAGATCAGGCATTCTGGTAAGCTGGGTGTCGTTCCCTGTACTAGAACTAGGGGGGAGTGGAGCTTTGTGTACAGTTGTTGGGGGCAATGGAGAGGAGAGCTGGACACTCTCCATCACGTCCTGCAGGAAGGTCACGGGGTGAACAAGGAGTGCAGACTGTACACGCTGCACGTCGTCAAACTGGCAGAACTCGGACATCAGTTCCTTGAGGACTTCGCACTCTTCATTGTCCCAATGCCAGCACTCATGTCCTGACAGAGTAAAGTGTCTGAGCCTTGGTTGATGAAGTAGAGAGTCACTGTTATTAGTTTGGAGTCATCAACATTAACTTGGATCACCGACCTGCTGAGAGATCATGGGTTGTGTTAACTGATTCATACCAGGGGCAGAGAAAATATCTTGTTGTCAGAGTCAAAATATGTTGCATAAATCTTAACATGTTCCCCTGAAATGGCGGAATATCGATACAATATATACCGTACTATTCCTCTATGCTGCTACTTCATTGCCAGAACATGAACATCGCTTCTGCATTGAGTTCAAGGTTGCTCGGAGTTTGCTTTCTGTACTATCTGTTGTTTCATTTATTGTCGCAGTCTTCTACTGACATTCCATTACAGTAGATGTCACGTTTTGTTTCCACCCATTCTCAGATTTCATTTACTGATACTGGACGTTGAAGCTGCACTTATTGTTATAAAAAACACCACATATCATATTCAACTGGTCCTTCACTGAACATAGATTCATGCAGAATACAGGGTCATTCTAGCAAATGTGGTAGGCTGTATTTTTAGTAAACAAAGGGAAGTAACTGTTGGGGGGTCCAAGAGATTCCGCGTATGCAACCTATTGTGCTCCCCCCTCCCCCCTTTTTTTATTTTTTTTTTATTTTGTGGCATGCAACATGTGCGGCCTTACTGTCATGCATGCCCCCTAAATACAAATTCTCCTATGCATGCATCATTTGGGGCCCAAGTTTCCCTGGCTGATCCGGGGGGAGGGGGGGGACTTAGCGATCGTGCATGAATTGGAACTCTTGCCTTTCCCCTCTATCACACGTCCCACCCCCCTTTTATTGATTATTTTATATCCTTGATTCAAATAGTCAATAACTAAATAACTTACTTCAATTTTGAATCTCATAAATATACTACAAAGCAAACGGTGTATCTACATCTACTTAGATTATCCCTGATTATATTGGGTTTTATCTTCTTCACATAACATCTATTATTTCACTTTCTACTCTATCTTTGCTGTTATTTTCTTTATTTTTCGTACTACCCCCTAAAGTGCAGCAGAATCTGTAACATGATGAAGTTGGCTGCCTAAGGAGAAGAAGGAAAACTGGTTGACACACTTTCCTCGACGATGAACAACACCATATGACTACTATATTTACAGTTTGATTTTTACACTATTATGCATTAATTAGAAATCGACTAATTACTGACCTTTCTATTGATTTTTTGTGTAATCAGAAAACGCTTTCAGGTACACAGTCGCAACAAACAACTGTCACATAAATGTCAACAGTGTCCATCAAACAGCGACAAACTTGAATTTAACACACAGCAACACGCACCACGATTTGTCCCTTGTATATTCTGGAATCGTGTGTGGGTGTGGGTGTGGGTGTGGATGTGGTTGTGTGTGTGTGTGTGTGTGTGTGTGTGTGTGTGTGTGTGTGTGTGTGTGTGTGTGTGTGTGTGTGTGTGTGTGTGTGTGTGTGTGTGTGTGTGTGTGTGTGTGTGTGTGTGTGTGTGTGTGTGTGTGTGTGTGTATGTGTGTTTGTGTGTGTATATTGATGTGTGTGTGTGCGCGTGTGGTAGCCCCATTCCACTCCAGTAAAGCTGGCAGACGGTTTCTGGAACTGCTCAGTTCCCCACTGGCCCCAGTTCCGTCCACACCTGGCCTGCAACCTGAGAGTGCAGTGCTCCGGGGCAGAGGACGAAGAGAACTGCGGGTACCCCACTTGTGGACATGGCGGCTTCATGGTGGATGACCAATGCTACGTCCTGGTCAGGCCTCAGGAACCACTGACCCACGCCCAGGCCAGGCAGGGATGCAGAGACCTGGGAGGTCACTTGGTGATCTTGAACTCTGCGAAAAAAATGGAGGCATTGGAGGAGGTGCTGTGGGCTAGAGGCAGAAAATTCGACTTCTATGTTGGGTTGAGACAGGGCTCATACATTGCTCACCCCATGTAAGATGAAAGGTTTCCCTCATTATCATTCACCATTCAGTCCATGTAATGAATTATGTGCTTGGGTGCCACATGTGGCTACTGCTATGCAGGATCATCTGATTTGGCTGCTTATTATTGTACATTATCAGGACTTTCACTATGTTTTGTTCCGTTATGTTAATAAGGTCATGGTTTTGACTTTGTTCTGATATTTTATGTCTGTGCATCCATCTCTTGATTTTGGGTTAAGCTTGGGTTTAATAATAATAACAATAATAATATAACATATATGAATTCAATAATAATATAAATTCAAACCAACAAATCGATTTTTCTGTAGTGTAGAGTACATGCTGTTGACTGAATTGAAAGCGAGTCGTACCTTTTGCCATGCGTATGCATATTAGACAGGTTCTGTTCTGACAAAAGAGCCTTATTTAAAGTGTTCTGGGCATTGGGAGGTATAAGCAAACTGAGTGTTATTTTATGTTTTGAGGGGTGCTGATTCCAAATTGTGCCCATGCAAATCCGTGTCTGTAGCGGTTAACCCTTTGTAGCCCAAGCATCGCTGTGCGTCATTTGTATCTAGTTAATCTTCATTACATACCAATCATCCAATAACAGTCAAGACAATCACTTTGAATTTCAAGAACTACAGCTTTAATTTACATTAGCATTATAATCTATGCCAGGAATAACTCAAAATTATGCATTTTTTCTGTTAACTGTTTCGAGACAAAACCATATTCTGCATTACAAATCAAGTTTTCAATAAAAGTCAGGAAAGTCAAATTGAATGTAAAGAAATACCCCTTTAATTTACATTCGCTCTATAATCTATACCATGGATAACTCAAAAGTCTGCATTTTGTATGTTAATTCTTTCGAGACAGAATTGTATTTGCATTACATACCAATCATTCAAATGAAGTAAAAATAAACTTTATTTAATTACACCTATAATTTAAGTTAACATTATCATCTATATGCTATGAATAATTAAAAACTGTATTTTGTCTGTTAACTCTTTCGAGACAAAACTCTATTCTACATTGTGTTCCCGTCATTCAATAAAAGTCAAGAAAATCAAAGTTGATTAAATCCCTTTTTTATTTACATTACCACTTTCGCCATAAATAACTTACAACTGTGCATTTTGTTGGTTAATTGTTTTGAGATAAAACCAATTTAGTAAGCATGTATTTTATATCACACAGGTATGTCACAATGCGCAACATTAACTTGTTTTACTTCTTTATAAGCTTAAAAAAGATAATTACAATCTCAAAGCAAAAAGCTTTTTCTTTATCATCAAACCAAATGCAAGCATTTTACAATTTTATTTTTAAGAAAACAAATAACAACGTTCGCAATCTTCACAAGGTCCTCTTGGATCTCAACAGTGGCAAAGATCGTGACTGGCCATGTTTTGCAGAACTGGTGGCATGCCAGCTGAAAACTTGCCAAAGTTCGTGAGGGTTGCTACGATACGAGCATGCCTTTGTCTTGGTTTTCAATGCGTTGTCTACCTCTGCTTGATTCACTGTGCTGGCTTGTGTCGTCAATGTCAAGACCAAACATGGCTTGAAGAGTCAGTTTGTGTGCCCTCATCCCTCTTGCATAGTACTGACCACTCATCACTTGTGCTGCAGTGTTTTGCCCAAACAGATTGCTCTCTGTCCAGGCTTCTTGAAGTTCACTTGACTGTTAATGCTTGCCTATTACCTTTAGGAAGCTTATTGCTGTATGCAGACCTATTAATCTGACGATCAAGAAGTCCTGAAAGTCTTCTTTGGCCCATTTGAGTTCCATGAGTTTACAGTACAGTGCCTCGTCTACTGTCAGTACAACGTAGTGTTGGCCTAGACTTCTGGCGACTTGTTTGCATCTGAGCACTACCATGTTGAAAATATCCAATTGATGTGGTGGTGCTTACACAATTGGCATGTACCCTACACTAGTCACCTATGAGCTTTCTGCACTGATTGTGGTATTGAAATGGCTCCAACTGGTCTTCGTTCCTTTGTAGTGTCTGATCAAGAAAAAGCTCACGTCCTTAGCAATGGAATCAGAAGCAGCCTGGTTATGTTCCACTGCTTCATTGAACCAATGAATCTATGTATGTCTTGTTGATGGGAGTTCTTGTTTCCCCATTGTCACAGATGCAGGGATAATGTTTTCCACAGCAGGAGGAACTTGCAGTACAACTTCAGTTGAAAGAGACACATTTCTCAACCCCATGCTACAAACTGGTTTTGAACAAGGTCGAGGTGTACAACTATTCCAGTTGCAGTGTCCATGGAATCCAACGTTTTCTTTGCAAGAGTAGTGTCAACTTGAAGAAGTCCCCTATAGCTGATGATGTGTCCTGCCTTGTGGAAGAGTTTCACAAGATCTATTGAACGAGTGTCTTGATGTAAGATGCTGGCAAGACCTACATGCTTTGGTGTCCACTGACTTCCTCCGCTGATGTTGTACACCAAGTCATGGGCTATGCTCAACATTCTTGTCTGGATTGATGCTTCGTTTCTTATTATGTCATCATCGTCTGTATCTTCTGACACATCATCTTCAAGAAGACTTTGCCCTCCAAACATCAAGCGCAGAAACATAGAAACACTATCAGGGACACGCTTGATCATGGCATTTTGACTAACTGAAATCCCTTGGCATTTTGGATGGCACCATATGTCAGATCGTAGCTTCAATGCAACGTTGGACAAGCTGTAGAAAAACGTCGTTTTCTGATGACCTGTAAGAAGGTTTCACTTCTTATTCGTCTTCGTCGGTGAGGGTAGCATAAGGCACATCCACGAGTTTTCTAGGAATCAGAAGTGTTTCCTTTCTTGGTAAGCAAATAACATCACACACATCTTCCAGATGACTGTTCAGTTTCTTAGTGAATGTGGATCTTCTGCTGGTATATGATGATGGCATGTAACAGTTTCACGTGGCTGCCAAGTCACAATACCTTTTCCATATACTTCGTTAATTTGCAGCACATGTGCTTTTGCAGCTGCAACTTTGAGTTCAGCAGTCAGCCATTCCAAGGCAATGACTTTCTCTTCAGCACTGTCTTTTGTTGAGTCCCCTTTTTAAATATTCTGTAGCATCTTAGATGATCTTTTCTTTCCGCCGCTATCAAGTCATTTACATCTGCCATTCGGATGCACATTGTTGGATAAAAAAAACGACGCTTGGAGAATCTGTTCACTTGTCTCAAGTGTGCTGAAAGACGACAGTTTCTTATTGCTGGAATACTCCTGACAGAAAATGCAAAGATTCCAGTCAATGGCGGATGTGGAACTTCGTAGGGTTGCAGTGGTAGGTTTGCTTGAGTCCGGTTTGCAGATGCTCTTTTGTTTTGAAGCAGTTTCATGTTTTTGTTTAGACAATCAGCATGCCAACTGCTGGAAAACGAAGAATAGCCAGTTCTGTGCCATCTTTGGCCAGCATATGATACTGCTTTTAACCTCTCTATCGCAGATCTGTTTTCCTAGTCTTTAAAGGTGACTCGAATCTCTAAAGCATTCTTTAATCTATCATAACCCTTTTCACTTGAAGATAAAGGCTCAGTCTTTATAGTATCCTGACAAATAATGCACAACTTCAAATCAGTGGCTTTGTGGCGTTTTGAATTGCACAGAAGCTCTCCATTTTCCATTATTGTTTCTGTCAAACACACACACGCATGTAATAAAAAAATAATAAAAACTGCAGGATTTCACAGTCTCAAGAAAATTTAAAAATAAAGTGGTGGGTTGGGGAAATCCAAAACACTAAACAACAACACAAATGACACAAATAAAAACAAACCCGACGTTTCTGGGCGTAACCCCTTCGTCTGGGTACATACACACACAAAAGAATGAACAGAAAATACAAAGATTCGTCCGCTGTCATGTTTTGTCATTATTTACGTGAAATATACGAGTGTGGCAATTAGTAAGTAACATTAAGTTTCATTCTTTTGTGTGTGTATATACCCAGACGAAGGAGTTACACCCAGAAACGTCGGTTTTGTTTTTATTTGTGTTGTTGTTTAGTGTTTTGGATTTCCCCAACCCACCACTTTAACTTTAAACACACACTCATGGTTGTGATTGCTAAAATAGCTAATTAATTGAAAACTAAAGCAGTGATATGCCTACATACAACACGAAATGCTAGCCTGTGGCACTCTAGAATCAACACATATTGCATTGCATAGTCTGTGGTGTACTTACTGACCATAGATTTAAAGAAAAACAAAGAGAGTGTATAGTTTGTGGTATTCGACGGCAGCCATTTTGCTTAGCCGTTTCAAAACCGGAAACGGTCGAAATTTGAGTTGCATGGGCAAAATTCTATTTAAGGACACTTTGAACTGTGCAAAAATGTCCCAGGCAAGCTTCTACCTCAAAATGCCCAGAGGGTTGTGTATTTCTGAAATCAGAACCCGTCTATAATGTCAAAGCTTTCTAACGAACTGTTCGCCATTTGCAAGCATTGCTCACCATCCTGCACGGGTCATATTTTGAAACAGAGGTGAATGAATCAAGATGTCATGCAAGAAGGTTTATGTAACCTACATAAGTATATAAAAGGAATGGTTCTTTTTTTTCCAAGCATGTTGAAAGTTGCTTCTTTAAAGTTTGCTTTCCTGTATCTCAGGTACACTTTTGTATTCCAACACGAGGACGGCTCTGTGGCCTATTCAGTTCCGTTTTTAGTTGAAGGTTTGTAAATATCTCTCTCTCTCTCTCTCTCTCTCTCTCTCTCTCTCTCTCTCTCTCTCTCTCTCTCTCTCTCTCTCTCTCTCTCTCTCTCTCTCTCTCTCTCTCTCTCTCTCTCTCTCTCTCTCTCTCTCTCTCTCTCTCTCTATTACGGCATTTTAGCTGGTTTTAAGTAGACATATATACATGTATTGTATAGACTATAGGGTAAGACGGGGTAAAAAGCGAGAGGGGAGAGAGAGAGAGAGAGGGAGAGAGAACCAAAGAGAGAGAGAGAGAAGAGAGAGAGAGAGAGAGAGAGAGAGAGAGAGAGAGAGAGAGAGAGAGAGAGAGAGAGAGAGAGAGAGAGAGAGAGAGAGAGAGAGAGAGAGAGAGAGAGAGAGAGAGAGAGAGAGAGAGAGAGGAGAGAGAGAGAGAGAGAGAGAGAGAGACTAGAATGACGAAAAATAGACACTGGGGTAAATGATTGAAGTATTAAGATGATGTGAAGATAGTAGATGGAGGGGAGAATCCTGTCGTGTTTGTCTTAAGACAAACATAAGCCATCTAGTTATGATTATCTCCTTTAGGGAGAGACCTAAAAGTAATAGCAGAAGCTTGCATTTTGAGCTTAAGATAAGGCCATAAGTCTAGCTTGTTTGTTTTTCTTTTTCTTTTTTGTTTTCTTTTTCTTTTTCTTTTTGTTCCGCTTTGTTCGTCTGAGTTGGCTGACATTTTCTGAAAAGTTGCAGGACATTGCAGGGTATGTGAAATTTGAAATATTGTATATATTAAATATATATATATATATATATATATGTATATATATATATAGCAGAACAAAAAAAAGAATGAAAACTAACAAGAAAGAATGTAGACTATTCCCAATATTTCGGCTTTTGGCCTTGGACGCCTGCATCTACGACCGTACACTATTTACCAACCATGATCGTAGAGAGTGGATTGGTAATGTTTTCACTCGTGTCTGAGGTGGTGTTTGTATGCATGTATCCTCTCTAGCGTTTGAACGGATGGACTTAGGGTGCTCAAATTTTGCATGCGGGTAGGTAGTAGGAAGATCGAGGCCAAGTTTGATAATAATGAAGGTCATGGCCAGTTGCTTCCCCTTGCAAACTTTATATTTGTATAGGTTACTTTTCTAGCTGGCCAGTTGCTTCCCCTTGCAAACTTTATATTTGTAT
>CM065682.1:78862205-78864705 GCA_017654935.2 Phymorhynchus buccinoides
CATTACTGGTTTGAGGGAGCAGTCTCCCATGTGTAGCTCTCCAGAACTATCCATGCAGTCCATCTATGAAAGTATAGAAATGCAGTAGTCAGGTGGAACATGATTGACCGTTCCAGCATATGAGATCGTGGTACCCATGGGTTAACAACAGTGCACATGCTTTTTCATGTAAACATCTACAATTGTATACCATATCTTTAAACTGTTAGATCTACTACGTGCACGTGGTTCATCCATATCCCTCTAAAATAACTAATTCATTGTAATGATGTCTCTTCATTTGTACTGTGGAGCGTCTTACAGACCATCGCTAATTTTCCATTCATTTGTTTTCTTCTGTCCATTTAAAGAGGGCCTCAATATTTCAACTTTTTTGTTAAGCACGTTTCCATAATGTAATGTAGTAAGGCCATTTATTTAATCTTTTATTTGATTCTGTTCCATTTGAATGTTATGTCAGCATTGTTTGATTTTCAGTGCTTGTCCATGGAGCAATGGTGCAACGGTCAGCATGAATGTACCAATGCATTTGATGAAGCAGATTGTGTGTTATACAACTATATATCACGTAAACTGTTGGCGGACAAATATCGGAGTGAACGTTCTCCTAAGGACTCATATTACTCTGATCGGAATCGTCATCTTCAGCCCCCGGCTGTGGTGATCTTTGACAAACAGATTTATGGCAGATACCTGTTTGAACCATTGCCGCCTTCTGGTGAAGATGACCACAGGGATAACGCCACAATATGTCCACAGACCCACTTCCAGTGTCCTGGTAACGGTTACTGCCTGCCTGTCTTTGTCCTCTGCAACGACATGTTCGACTGTCCGGGTTATGAGGACGAGGCCCGCTGTGAGAAGTTCACTTGTCCAGGGTTCTACCGGTGTCGGGGTTCCCGTGTCTGTCTGCATCCTAACCACGTGTGTGATGGGTTCCCGCACTGTAAGCAGCAGGATGATGAACGGTTCTGTGGTCACGTGTGTCCCTCCACGAGCTGCACGTGCCAGGGTCTGTCTTTTCGCTGCAGGAGAGAATTCAACGCTGACGGCTTTCCTGAAGTGCGCTATCTGGATGCTAGCAACAGTGGGCTGAAGCCATATCATCTGTGGAACAATACCATGTTGATATTTCTGGCTGTTCAGCGTTGTGCTCTCACTAACTTGTCTCTTCCTCTGTTGCCCAACTTGGTCATTTTAGACGTCAGTTACAACACCATTTCCTTACTGACTACAGATATGTTGAGCCATGAGAAGAATCTGGAGGTGTTGGTGCTGGCTGGCAATCCACTGACTGAACTGTTTGAAGATAACAGATCCTCAGAACCACAGACTCAACTTAGCCATTCTGTGCTGCACGTGCTCTCCTCACTGACCCTGCTCAACCTGTCACAGAGTGGCCTGCAGCGGGTGACTGGCAGTTTGCCCACACCACAGCTACAGACACTGGACGTGACAGGCTGTGACCTGCACCACCTCCCCCGTCACTGGCTCATCCCCCTCTCCCTGTTACGCTCTGTTCATTCAGACAACCCCATGCTGTGCTGTGCTCAGAACTTGCCTGCAGGCTTCAACCCCGAACACTGCCACTCCCCTCCCTCTCTGCTCTCCTCCTGTCACCGTCTGCTGGGATCAGCCGCTCTACGTGCTGTGACTGTCCTCCTGGCCACTGTAGCCTTGCTGGGCAACGGAGTCCACCTATTCTTCCTCCTGTGTGGAGATCAGCAGAGGAGGAGCGGAGCTGGTGTCTTTGTGTGTCAGCTGTCCGTGTCCAGCCTGGTGATGGGGGTGTATCTGCTGGCAGTGTGTGTGGCTGACCAGATGTACCGGGGGCAGTATATGTGGGAAGACAGGGGGTGGAGGTACAGTGCCTGGTGTTCCCTGTGCAGCTTTCTCTACCTGTTCTCTGTACAGGTGTCTGCCTTGATCCTGTTGTGTCTGACAGTGAGTCACTGTGTTCACCTGGCCAGGCCACACGTACAGGTGTGGGCCACGAGACAGGTGCTCACCTCCAGCGTCCTGTGTTGGGGGATGGGTCTCCTTCTGTCCACCATGCTCCACGTTTTCCCCTGGACTCTCCATCATCAAACTGGACTGTGTGTCCCTCTGCCCTTGGACCGCCCCCATGGGTGACGATGACCACGCGTTACCCCCCCCACGCGTTACACGCCTGTGATCACAGTGAACACGCTGCTGATGGTGCTGGTCATGGCAGGTCAGCTGTACATCCACATCATTATCCAGTCCAACCCCATCGTGTTTCTGGTCAGCTCTCAACGATCTCACCAGCTGGACTCTGCTCACCGCACCATCCCCATCTCAGTGACCGAGGCCTGTGGCTGGTTCCTGGTGGACGTTCTGGTTCTGCTGATGCCCAGATTAGAACTACGGCCTGCGGAAACCCGCTCTGCTGTGGCAGCCTTTGCCCTGCCATTCGCCATGACCATCACTCCAGTGCTGTATGGATTCAACGTGGCGTTAGAGAAACGCAGACACACCA
>CM065682.1:78872205-78874705 GCA_017654935.2 Phymorhynchus buccinoides
CCTGACCAGTTGTATTGGGAAACTGATGGAGCGTCTCATCAACACCAGGCTGATGTGGCACCTTGAAGACAAAAAGTTCATCTGACCAGAGAAAGCAGCCTTCAGGCAAGATCGGTCAACAGACGACCAAGTCACCTACATCTCTCAAGCCATTGAAGACGCATTCCAGGACAAGAAACACACTTTAGCTGTCTGGATCGACTTGGAAAAGGCATTTGACAAGGTGTGGAAGGAAGGCCTGAAGCTCAAAATGCGCCAGTGTGGTGTTGCTGGTCAGATGTTCAAGTGGATTGGGCAGTACCTGCACAACAGAAAGGCCAAGGTCCGCGTCAAACAGCACCCAGCAAGAAGAAGACCCTCAAACAATGAGTCCCACAAGGTGGAGTACTGCCCCCAACACTGTTCCTCATCTTCATCAGAAATAGTATGCACAGAATGCCCACACACGTGTGAGGAGCTATCTATGCAGACGACCTTGCACTCTGGTGCAGTGAGGAATATATCACCACTGCAAACTGCAGACTGCAACAGGCACTCAGGTAGATAGAAGCATGGGCCCAAGCATGTCTTGTCCACGTCAATGAAAGGAAGACGACATATACAGTCTTCAGCCTCTCAACTCAGCCGCAGAGAGTGAACCTAAAACTGAATGGAAAACAGCTTAGGGCTGATGACACACCCACATACCTTGGAGTCATTCTGGATCGCAGACTCACCTGGAAGAACCAGATCCAGAAGAACCAGACCAGGGCAAAAATCAGGATGACACTGATGAAGAGGCTGTCTTGAACTCAGTGGGGTACGGACCAGAGGTTGCTAAGAAAGCTATCTGTGGGAAGGATTCGTGAAGGGGTTCCAGGGGTGGTGGGCAGAGATTCTTAACCAGAGCCAGAGAGGAAGTCACTGACACTGGAGTACATCAACATCAAGTACCTAGAGGAGCAGTGGACCCATGCTTTCACAGACGGATCTGCGACTGAAGCTGTCCGAGATGGAGGAGGTGGAGTGTACATCAGGTACAAAGATGAAGAAACACACCTCAAAAGAGCAACTGGAAAATACTCCAAACCGAAGCACTCAGAACAGCAGCAACAGAAATCAGTGCCAACCTGCCATGAACCAAACCCAAAGTGGTCCTCTTCACAGACGCTCTTTCATTCCTGAGTGCACTTCGCAACCCCCGTCAGAAAGATCTAAACGAGTTGTCGACAGCACTGATGGACCTCTCAGCACAAACACATTTGGTCCTGCAGTGGGTCCCAGAACACTGGGATCCATGGCAATGAGCAGGCGGACAGACTGGCAAAGGAGGGAGGGCAGCTGGAACAAGAGGACAGACAGGTCTCCTATTCCAAGGAAAAGACTGTCATCAAAGCTCTGTCCCATAAGAAATGGAAACAGCGCCATCCAAAATGTTGCAGTGCTCTTTTATGGTTTGCAAATGTGACCCAGCACCACGAAAGGGACATTATTAAGTCGCTGGGCTTGTTTCTCACATTTGCAAACCATAGAAAAGCACTGCAAAATTGCAGTTTGTGAAAATTATCATCTTTTATGCCAGTATACCCGTACCCAAGGTTACGTATCAAAAACGTATGAAAGCAAAGCCAAAACGTCACTTGTGTGGTAACTTTCAAACCGTTCTGCATCAAAATCAGTCACTGTTACATTGAAAATGGAACAAAGGCATTTTTGAAGCCAGATTAGGTGGTACTAGTGCCTTAATTACGATTTGATATTAATTAGGTACGGTGTTCACGAATACGAATTAAACATTGAATAATGGCAGTAACATATAAATTAGAATAAACTGTCTGTACAATTTACATATTGCTACCTGTGTTAACTGTCGAAGACTGTCACCACCACGCAATCCACTCCACACACAGAAGGGCGTACATCACAAACATCAGTTTGAAACAACAAACTGGATTTTCTTTTTCTTCTTTTTTTTTTTTCTTCTTCTTCCACAGTTCAATGGTTGTATCTTAATTTTATAATTGTATTTTTTCTTTAAAAATATTTCCAACAGCTGACAAAGTCCAAACAAATTACAACAAAAATTCAATACGCTTCACAATTTCAGCCTTTTATAACACAACCAAATGTTTCCATATTCTCCACTCTTCAAAAATACCTTTGCATAGGGTGCTAAGACATCACTACTCACCCATTTACATAACAAAACATATGCTCTGTCCGTTTCCACACGCTTATGCAAACTACCTGCACGCTCACGGCTGTTAGACTAAGCTATAAACTGTTGCTCCCTGCAATTAACTGTTAGAGGGGGATAATGTAGGCCTAGTCAGTACCTGAATCCCTATCAAGAGGTTAGGGACTACAAACTCTGATCTGTCTTGCGATAGTCCGTCGTTACTGGAACATTTAAACTTGTTCTCTGGGCACTTAAACAAAGGTTTAAGCTAGGACTAAACGTCCATTCAGCGTCATGCCCCCAAAATCATCTTCTCTTCCGAAGTCTTTCCCATCACATTGA
>CM065682.1:78879705-78898836 GCA_017654935.2 Phymorhynchus buccinoides
AACATCCATTGTACCCCCTGTTTGCCATCACATCAGCCCCAACAAAGTGGTTTAAAAAAACCCACCACAATGTCTTCTAGTGTCCCAATACTTATACTCCAATTAAGTTTATTGATCAGATGTGGTTGCGGTAGTTTTGTACCTGCAGATAACACTGATTCGCTTACTGTGAAACCATTGTTGGACAGTCACTTGAAAAATATCCTAGCAGCCAATGGCAGCAGTGTGAATCTGACAGCCAGCCAGCTAGCCCAATGCTCTCGGGAAAACCGAACACAGGAGATGGAAGTTGAAGAAATGATCATAGAATACTCTCAGCATCCAGAAGACTTCAGGGGACCGAGTTCGTTTCATGGAACATTATCCCCTCTCTACTGCTGGTTCAACGTCAGCACGTCACGTGACGATCACGTGATGAAGCTGGAGTTCCTGCAGCAGACGTGTTCCCAGGACAACTATCTCTCTCTGGTCCTCCAGGTCAACGACAGTGCAGAGTTCCAGGACAGGAGGACCGGCTGTGAGGATCTGAGGTCTCCTCTCCTGGTGGATTGGGTCAGCAGACGGCATTTTGTTCTGTTCGCCATTGTGATCCACGACCTCCATATTCCGTGTGATATTAGGTTGAGAGTGAGCCAAGTGACTTCCAACACGACCAAGGAATTGCAGCTGCGTTATCTTTCTTCCACAATGGGTAAGTCAGAGTAAGAGAGTTTATCCATGACAATAGCAGGCCTAAAGATAACGGTATGTGCACTTTTTTTGCCAAAAGCGATCACTCAATTACAATGTATTGAAAGTTCAAACCTGTGCATGAGACTACGAAAACAAAAAGCATCAATACGCAAAAGTAGGAAATGACTACGGTAGAATTACTAGGCTTGGACACTCTTTAAAGGCTATATATGTTTTCTTAAATAGAAAGTTTTAAAGAAACACAAATAGTTATGTTGGAAGATACGTATACTTTCAATTAAATAAGAACTGAATAATAATTATGCATTTTTAGCATGATAATTGTTCACAAAATTCACTACCATCAACTCATAAAATATCTTTAGAGTAATTCTTTGTTAGTGAATAAGCGATAACTGAACGAAAAAAGAATGTGAGAGAGGGAATCAGACAGGCAGACAGAGAAAACTACACACACAGAGAGTGAGAGAGAGAGAGAGAGCAGAGAGAGAGAGAGAGAGAGAGAGAGAGAGAGAGAGAGAGAGAGAGAGAGAGAGAGAGAGAGAGAGAGAGAGAGAGAGAGCATTTGAGCAATTTGACAGTTTTATTGTCATCACCATAAAAGTTATCACGACAAGGGAGCAAGCAAAGTATGTCAACTTAAGAACAAATCCATCATAGAAGACAAACATTACGTCATCAATGAAACATGAATTGTAGAAGTCTGAAAAAGGAAATGTCATAGATCCTCCGTCTATATAAGCATGTAAATAGTATCTCATTCTTATCTTCCATTACCTCTCTCCCCTCTCTCTCTCTCTCTCCCTCCCCCTCTCTCACACACACACACAACACACACACACACACACACACACGCACACACACGCACAGAACACACACACACACACACACACACACACACACACACACACACGCACGCACGCACACGTGCACACACACGCACGCACGCGCACGCACACGCACACGCACGCACACACATACACACACACACAATTACGCAAACAGTCACTTTTGTTCACAGAAATAGGTTTAAGAAACCCATGTAGGAATTCATGCATCAGTAACAAGGGCATCGCCGAGCGGCAGCAACGCATTGTATACAATGCAAACCCGGCCAAGGTCAAGGTCAGCACGGTGTTGATTAACGAAAGGAAGCTTCCTTTTCAAGCTGTCTACCCCTCTGCCAATTTTAATCAAAATCCAAACAGTAGTTTTGTAAGATAATCGATACACAGACACACAGAGCACACAGACACAGACACACACACACACACACACACACACACACCACACACACGCTCGCGCGCGCGCGCGCGCGCGCGCACGCACGCACGCACGCACGCACGCACGCACGCACGCACGCACAACACGCACGCATGCACGCACACGCACGCACGCACACGCACACACACACGCGCACACACACACACACACACACACACACACACACACACACATACACACTGGCTCTGGCCGGGTAAAAAATAACTATACCATCCAACTACAACTTCATACCAAGCATTTCTCTCCCTTCTTTCCTCTCTCTCTCTCTCTCTCTCTCTCTCTCTCTCTCTCTCTCTCTCTCTCTCTCTCTCTCTCTCTCTACCTAACATGTGAATGTAACTTTGCTTTTGTCCCTTTTACTTCTTGACAGGAATTTGTGTGCGCGCGCGTGTGGGTGTGGGTGTGTGAAAGAGAGAGACAGAGAGGGAGGGAGGGAGGGAGAGAGAGGGTGGGGAGAGAGGGAGAGAGAGAGAGAGATAAAATGTGCGTGTGTGTGCGTGTGTGTGTGTGTGTGTGTGTCTGTGTGTGTGTGTGTGTGTGTGTGTGTGTGTGTGTGTGTGTGTGTGTGCGTGCGTGTGGCGTGTGTGGAAGTTCTCCGAGAAAAAATAAGCAAAGGCATACTTTGAAAAGAAATAAGCAATAAAAATGGGTGGGGGTCGAAAGGGGTTGGTTTCAGGGGTGGGGTGGGGTGGTGAGGAGGGTTTCAGAAGGAAGGAGTGGGGAGAAGGTTATGGGAAGGAGGGAGTGGGTGGGTATTGGGCGGTAGCTAAGGATATGAATCCAATGGGCAACTTAGAGCGATAATTGATAGATTGTATAGTGTAACGTCATAAAATTAGAATTTCTGCATTATTATGCAGTGTCCTACACTTATGGTGTATTTTAATACTCTTCCTTTTACCGAGCCTTGTATGATGCTGAAAGAAAAACAATGAGAAAGCCTGCGTGCAGGGCTCGCTTGCAAGAAATGTGGGAGTGGCCCTTCTGCCTCTGGAACAGATTATTGACCCTTCCTGGTACCCAGCATTCCTTGCAGACCCCAGTATATATAGTGTTTCCCGCTTAATGTTGGCGCTTTTGTAATACGAGAAAGATTATGTAACAGAGAAAGACTGGAAAGCTATGCGACAATCATTGTGTAGGCCATTGCATAATAATGCAGTCATTCTAATTTGAAGGTCCTCAAGCGACACATCCAACGTCGACTTCGTAGGGCATAATTATTGGACCTACACAGAGCAGCTGATGGAGGAGGAAGAGGGCAATTCCGCTCCCAAGAAGAAGTTCTGGTCGTACGTGAAGGCGATGAGAACCGAGGCAGCAGGCGTTTCCTCACTCAAAGTTGATGGAAGGCTAGTGACCGACGCCAAGGAACGGGCAGAAGTACTAAATAGGCAATTTCAATTGGCCTTCAGCCCTAGTACACCCTTCACAGCAGCAGAATTCACCGCCAGAACCAACCTCAGCTCAAACCATGAAGGCCCATCCTGCAGCTCCATCAATATCACAGAGGAGGGTGTAAGGAATCTGCTGAAGCAACTGGACCCAGCAAAAGCTCAGGTCCCTGATGGCATCAGTCCCAGGATACTCCGAGAGCTAGCAGACGAGATTGCCCCAGCCCTTACATTGCTCTACAGATCCTCCATCTCCTCAGGCGTAGTACTACAAGACTGGAGGACTGCCCACGTTACCCCTGTATTCAAAAAAGGGGAGAGGTACAGGCCAGAAAATTATCGCCCGATATCCCTCACCAGCATCCCATGTAAGCTCATGGAACACATTCTTGTGAGCACTATCATGGGTTTCACAGAAGAACATGACATCATCTGCCAGGAGCAATACGCCTTCCGAAAAGGCCGGTCCTGTGAGAGCCAGCTTCTTGGGCTCGTGGACGAACTCACAGATGACTTAGAGAAGGGAAAACAAACTGACACACTCGTCATGGACTTCTCCAAGGCCTTCGATAAGGTGTCCACCCTGACAAATGCCAGTCCATCCATTTCACAAGGAAAAGAAACAGCAAGGATCAGAATGTTGTCCAGGTAGAAAACTATTCTGATGCCTTGGGCACGGAGATAATGGACGACCGGTTTTGTATCTCTGGTGAAGCAATATGGGGCTGGATGACAGGCCGAACGGAAGGGCCGTAAACTGGTACACCCGACCCCTCCATATGAACCGCAGGAACTTTCTGTTGTGTGGAGGGGTGTGGAAACGGGGGATGAGTTTTTGGGAGGGGGAGGAGTTTGTTGCCTATAGCATCAAAACCGTGACGGGGTGAAGAACATGTTAAAGCAAACATGAACAAAATGACACAGGACAATACGAGTTAAGGCTTGTCATTCAGTTCATGAGGCTTTCTGGTACCCAGTTTGTTGATGATGTGTGGTTCCATGTCCTTTCAGTTTTTTGTGTTTTTTGTGAACATGAACCACATCCCTTTGACGCATATGTCTGATGTGGATAAGTGGTCAGCATAACTTTGTTTGAAGCCGGCGGGGCTATAGAGTTTGTCCCTCTGGTGCACGATGCCTGCCAGCTAAGTGTTCTTTGAAGCGGGTGCAAAGGGTTCAGCCAGTTTCACCAATTTACAGTTTTGTTGCATTTGAAGCAATGACTGGACATACACGGATGTTCTCAGCCAGACAGGGTTTTTTTTACGCATCTGGACTGCAGAGGGGAATTTATTTTTTTTATGTTTTTTTTTTATCTTGTTTGTTTTTTTTGCTCCTTTGATTGCCTGCGTTTTTTTGCTCCTATTGCTATATACTAGTCGGCTGTTTGCTGTTTTCCTGTTTGTCTGTGTTGATAAAGGCGCATTTGCCAAAATATCCCAGTAGTTTTGTTTTGTCTCTTGTGAATAAAAATAACGTCACTTTACACTCGTCGTGCAGTAGTTTGTTCGTTTGTTGTATTTAACATTGGACGTTTCAGTCTGTTCCCCCCCCCCCTGTTTCTATCTAGCTAGTTATTGTCCTGCTGTGCAAAATTATTTGAACCCCACTACATTGTCAATAATTGCTGGTTATAGGCAGGTGGATATTATGAAAGAAGAGAAGGAAGAGGAAGAAAGAAGAAGTGAGGAGGAAGGGGGAGGAGACGAAGAAGAGAAGAAGAAGGAGAAGAGAAGAAGAAGGAGAGGAGAAGAAGAAGAAGGAGAAGAAGAAGACAGAAGGAGGAGAAGAAAGAAGAAGAAGAAGAAGTAAGAAGAAGAAGAGGGGGACGAAGAAGAAGAAAGAAGAAGAAAAGAAGAAGAAGAAGAAGAAGAAGAAAGAAGAAGAAAAGAAAGGAAGAAGAAGAAGAAGAAAAAAAGAAGAAGAAGAAGAAGAAGAAGAAAGAAAAAGAGGAAGAAAGAAGAAGAAGGAGGAGAAGATGAGAAGGAGGAGGAAGAAGGAGGAAGAAGAAAGAAGAAGGAAGAAGAAGAAGAACGAAGACGAATGATGTTGGACGAAGAAGAAGAAGAAGAAAGATAAGAAGAAGAAAGAGAAGAAGAAAGAAAACAACAAGAAAAAGAAAAAGAAGAAGAAGAAGAGAAGAAGAAGAAGAGAAGAAGAAGAAGAAGAAGAAGAAGTAGTGGGATTGTGTATGATATTCAACGGGTTAGAGTTAATGAGAGATACAGGACGGCCTCTTAAAACCAAATTAATTAAATGAACTCTCTTCTAGAACGTCTTCTGTATAATTATCACACACATTGTGAACAGTACAATCGGCTATGCCAACAATTTTCAAACCAACATTCTGTCCCTTGAACCACAGTTAACAAAAAAGAAAGTTAAGGAAGCAATAGAAATTAGAGAGAGAAGACCCAGCCTAAACAGAGACTCAGGCTATGATTTGACCTGCATCTACAACAATGTTAAACCAGACTAGCTGTGAGTACAACATCACCCAGACTTCTAACTCAGTATGGGTTGACATAGGCTAGCGGAAAGCTGGCCAAAATGTCCCAGGTATTTTCTTGTTTTCTTTTTTCCCCCAGTTTTATCTCTTTTGTATTATTATTTAGACTCTGAGTAAGAACTACAACATTCATGATCATACCAGAGTCGGAAAGTGTTTTCTCTCGAATACTAGTATAGTACAATTTTTTGAAATAAAGTGATTTAGTAAATGTGACAGGCACTGTATAGGCATTACTGGTATATTATTGTCAAGTAACCAACAAGATACATACCTAATTGGGTATTTAAACAAATTAAATTGGACTATATGTGCAGGTGTGGTCCAGTCACCAGGATTACACCTCACAGCCGGTGTGACCCACCCAACTTTTGCTGGACATATAACCAGCCAGGTCAGGATCTGGATTCATTCTAAACATGCTCTGATGACAAGCTGTCTCTGCAACAAAGTGATGTCATGGTACATTGACATCAAACCTCCTGGCTATTCGCTTTTCGTCAAGCCGGGACTGGCTTTTTCATCCTGGTCCCTTCACATACCCCTTTCACCCAGACCCTCTGGTGATCAGTTATTCTGTAAAACCTGATGCTGTCTCCCACCCGGGATTCCTGTTCCTCTTTACTCTACATCCTGAGGTAAGCATCGTTGTGTCTTTGGGAGGAACAAAATAATTGTGATTTGAAATACAAATCAATGACAGTTACGGCTTTGCTGGATTAATGGTACACGCAGGAGAACATTTTTTGTTATAAAATAAAACGTAGCTTTTGCAACTTACTACTACTGGGTCCTAGCTTCTCCTCTTCATCATCCTCCCCCTCCTCCTCCACCTCATCTTCTACTTACTACTACTACTACTACTACATACCACCACCACCATCACTACTACTACTTACTACTACTACTACTACTACTACTACTACTGCTACTACTAATACTACTACTACTACCATCACTACCTCGGGTCTATCTTTTAAACATGTATGAATGACCCAGACAGATTGTTTTAGGTACAGAAACTAACTGTTAATAATGTTATTATGCATAGTCGAAGTATCATGTTTGTAAAGGTTGTCCCGAACGATTCTGAATTTAGATATCAATCTAGATTACCTCGGAAACGTATGAAATGTGTTGGAAAATGCCAGTACCCTTCACATTTTTTTTCAACAAAATATGTTCACGCCTATATTATGCAATTACAGTCACGGTCAATGTACGGTCTTTGATTGTATTCAATCAATCATTCCACTTATCTGACACAGTAACCATTTCTTGGTAGATACCATACTTTTCTGCAAAGTTTAATCAAAATAGGGCTTAGCCCTTGACGGATCCTCTTCTAATCTCGCAAAGACCTGAACTACCAACAATGAAAGTCTACAGTCGTTGATCGATGTCAATACGAGTACATGCAATTATTATAATCTGAAGTTAGCCTCTTTGTCATCCGTTTTGCTCAAACAGACTGAGATCCCAACCCAAACCAGAGAAGAACGTTGGAACTGCTCAGTGTCCAGCTGGTCAATCTTCAAGGCTCACATGGCCTGCAATGTGGTCACTCAATGTGTGGACGGCAGAGATGAGGAGGACTGTGGCTATGTACGATGTCACCAGGAGGGCTTTGAGGTCGATGGTCGGTGCTACATCCTGGGGATGTTCTATCAAAGATTTACAAGACATTTAAATCACGTCGAAGGCTGTGCCAAGATAGGGGCACAGCCAGCCAGTCTCAACAGTGTGCAAGAGCACCAGGCTGTGCTAGGTGTCATGTGGAGAGACGTACAGTTCCCTGTGGCTCTGGGAATGTTCATCCTCCTACAGTGTCTCTTCCCAGCTAGTAAACCAGTGTGTGTTTGTGTGTTGTGTGTGTGTGTGTGTGTGTGTGTGTTGAGTGTGTGTATGTGTGTACGTGCGTGTGTGTGTGTGTGCATGTGTGTTTGTGGTGTGTGTGTGTGTGTCGTGTTTTTGTGTTGTGGTCTTCAGTGTTAATGTGCGTGTGTGTGTGTGGTTTGTTGTTGTGTGTGTGTGTGTGTGTGTGTTGTGTGTTGTGTGTGTGTTTGTGTGTGTTATAAGTATGTGTGTGTGTTCGTCCAGACAGTATTCAGGACATTATACATTGCGGTGTGTTGTTTTGGTGTGGTTGAGTGTGAGTGGGTGTGTCTGTAAGTGAGTATGTGTAAGAATAGAACAAGTAATAAGTTAATGATGTAATCGTGACCCCCCCACCCGCACATACCCCATTAACAAAAAGTTAAATTTGCACTTAAAGAATATAATAGATCGATGAACAAGGTTAAAAATATAACTACTAACTGAACTACCTAATAAACATCTACTAATTGAATCAAGAAAGGAATAATCATTTAGTGTATGGAATAGTGTTAATGGAGTCGATCCATCAGTAAAACATACCCGAATTCTTAAAAAAGAATCTCTTGCTCTTAGGCAGTGACTCCGTAAATGACTGACACTTATAGATTCACCAAACACACATTTAACATTGTGTGAGTGTGTGTCTTGCGGTTATCTTGTGTACGATTGTGTGTGTGGTGTGTGCTGAATTGTGCGTGTGCGTAGTGCGTGCCGTGCGTGCCCAAGTGTTTGCACGTGTGAGTGAGTGTGTGCGTGGTGTGCGTGTGCGGGAGTGCTTTCGCTCGTGTGTGTGTGTGTGCGCGAGTTTTCGTGTGGTGTGCGTGCGTGCATGCGTGTGCGATCACGTGTGTGCGTGCGTGTATGTGTGTGTGTTGTGTGTGTGTGTGTGTGTGCGGCAGTGTGTGTGTGTGCGTCGTGCGCGTGTGACGCGTGTGCGTGTGCTGTGCGCACACACACACACACAATCCCTGCTGTTCATTAAGTATAATATATCACAATCAACAGTCACGTCCAAATTATTCAAAGGTGGACCATATCGTGAAATTAGTATCGGCATCCCTAGAATAGAACACATAACATAGCGCTTCTTCTTCAAAATAAATAATATTTACAAGAATCCAGAAGAACTTATGATTATTTTAAATTACTAGTTATTTTCTTTTATAAGACGTGCTCTTTTGTTGAATGCCTGGATGATATACTTCGAAAACAAAACAAATTTATGTGTAGATATATCATTGAATGGTTTTGATAACCTTCCGGGAATACTAACGTCTAGATTAAGAAGAGGCAGACAATTAACCAGTTTGGAGCGAATATCTGAGTACCCCTCGCCATCAAACAAAAAATTACTTTCTGTTTCAGGTTTGTCTGTACAGACTGGACATTGCATATTAGTTTATGTGGCATCGAAACGACGTCGATATGTGTTTAATTGAGACATTCCTATCCGGAGTTGGGCAATAGCATTGCGATACGCATCTTTCCATAGAACTGTTACATAGAACTGTTTCAAATACATGCTTAAAATTTCCAAAGACTGATAAATGTGGGCTTTCATCAATATGAGTTGTCCAATGGTGACAGAAATATATAGCTAAGCGCTCACGTAATTAATTTACAAAACGTTTCTCCCTGTCACAGCCAAACGACCATACCTGCTCAAATCCACTTTCACACAATATGAGTTTCACATGTGACACCCAGGCCTTAATGCCCTTGTCATGCAACTTACACACTATTTTGTATGCTTTTTAATACATGGCATCAGGTTGTCTTAAGATGCGAAACCAATATTTATTAACTTTTATATTACTGTTTATGTGTAGTGGGTAACGACCAAGCTCTCCATAATATTACAACGTTAGCAGTTTTAGTTGGAACTCTTAGGAATCTTTTGCAAGCAAAAAGATTAACCCTTTCTAGTTGGTCATAATGTTTGTGCCCCCATATCTCTGCTGTATATAGTAAGGAGGATATTACTTGGGAGTCAAACAATTTAAAAAATACTGCAGGGGAGTTACATTGAATTATTCTTAGTGTTCTGAGTATCTGCATTGTAGATCTGTTTGCTTTTACAACTAATTCATAGAAAGCTGTCGTAAAACTGTTTCTAGTGGAAAATGTAAACCCTAGATATTAATAGCTATTTACAATTTCAAGCGCATATTGGTTCAAATAAGCCTACCACTTTTCTTTTGACGACAAATGTCCTCCTTTTCTAACGACTATTATTTCTTTTACTTATGTAAGTTAATAGTTAAGCCTAAGCGTACAGATGAGGTAGCCAGAAGGTTCAGTTGATTTTGCATACTTACAACAGTTGTAGCAATAAGATTCAAATCATCTGCTAAAAGGAGAAGGAGTAGTTCAATTTCTGATGGACCCAAGGGTACACTGTGCCTGACTTTGGATAGAATGTCGTTAGCTACATCATTAATTAATAATGAAAAGAGAAATGGACTCAATATGCAGCCTTGCTGCAGACCTTAGACACACCTGAAGTAGGCGGTAAGCTCCCCTTTACACACAACACAGGATATAACTGAATTATATAATATTCTTAAGCATTTTGCCTCGTACGTTAGTTTTAGAAAGAATTGACAACAATACGTTTCGTGTTACTGTGTCATATACTTTCTAAAAATCTATGAATGCTACATATACTTTTGATTGGGTATTCAGTTGTTTTTCGACTGATGCATAACGAGTAAAAAATATGGTCAATTGTTGATCTGCCCTTTCAGAAGCCACCTTGTGTTTCAGTGATTTTGTCATGTTTTTCAACCCAGTCAACGTTTTTCATAAAATATTTAATGTTACAATTGAACTAAAAAGCATCAAAGCGATACACTCACACAAGCACATGAAAGTGAAATAAACACTACACACGGCGAAAAAAAACCAAATTTCGTCTTTAGTTTAAAAAGACTTTGACGAGGTGACAACACACTAAACTTAACAACGACGGCAGTGAATTAAAATTAATGTGTAACGCTTTGCTGAGGATATTAATAAACACAATTCCCCTATAATTATTGGGACAATTTATGTCAACTTTTTTTGTTTTATGAAGTGGCACAATGATAGATCGAGTCCACTGATCTGGGAAGATCGCATTAGAAAATAGGACATTGAATAGTGTTATAAGGTATGGTTTGATTATGACTTTTGAGTTTATTAACATCTATGCTACTATGCCATCTGGACCGGGTGCTTTTCTAGTTTTCAAGTTTTTTAGAGCTGCTTCTACTTCCCCCATATCTATGTCTGCATCTGTAGAGGAAGAAAATATAGAAGAGGTAGATCTGACCTGATGGAGTTGACATTGGGGAGCCCTCCTCACCGTCCATGACCGCTCTGACATTGTCATCAAACCAGCAGACAAGGGTGGGGTGATAGTGGTGCGGATAAAAGATCTCTACATACAAGAAGCAACCCGGCAACTCCCTGAATCCAACTGTTACACCCCTACACCTTCCAGCTCCATTAAGAAAGATAACTCCACAGTGCGCAAAACCATCACAGAAGCGATAACATCCAACAGTCTCCCAACACAGGCTAACTCCCTCATTACAGCAGAACCCCATGAACCCCAGTTCTACGTACTTCCCAAAATTAAAAACAAAACAGAAATAAAAACCAGGCCATCCCATAGTGTGAGCTTGTTCATGTCCAACAGAACAAATTTCTATGTTTCTTGATCAGATACTTCAACCTATCGTGTCCCACCTCCCCACATTTGTCAAAGACACCTCCCATGCCCTACATCTCCTGGACAATTTATCCTTCCCCACTGACGCACACCACAGATTCCTCTTCACTATGGACATTGCCACTCTGTGCACAAATATCCCTCACAAGGAAGGCCTCACTGCTCTCAAACACTTTCTCTGTTGGCACTCAAGAACACTACCTACCACAACTTACTCTTCTCCATCTTGCTGAACTTGTCCTCATTCTAAACTCTTTCCAATTTGTTGGCCAGCACTACAGTCAAGCATTTGGCGTAGCATTGGGGACACGCATGGGCCCCAGCTACGCCTGCCTCTTTGTCGGTTTCATTGAGGAACACATCTTTCACAGTTACACAGACCTTCTGCCCGATTGTTTCTGTCGGTTTATTGATGACTGTCTCGGCATCTTCACAGGCCCTCTCAACAAACTCCCGGCTTTCATCATCTTTGTTTCCAATGTCCACCCTTCTCTCAAATCCACTCACAAAATTTCCCAAACCAGCCTGTCTTTCCTTGACCTTCGCATCTCCGCAGAATCATCATCATTACAGTTCCACACATCTGTGTTCTACAAGCCAACATACACGCACTCTTATCTTCTTCAAGTGCAAGTTCAAGTATGCTTTAATATCTCCAAAAGAGTAATTCAGATTTGGTGCAACCACATGACAGAGATACAACAAAACTAAAAGAACATTAATCAAACGTGTGAAACAAAAATTATACCAACCAAATAAGTATAATTAAAAATTCATTACATCAACGTAGAAATGTGCACATTTAAATCACACGAGAAGAAGAGAGAGAGAGAGATTGAGAAATGCGAGAGAGATGTCTCCGGGGAAAGGAGAGAGAGAAGAGAGAGAGGAGGAGAATGAGAAGTGGAGAGAGATGAGAGAGAGAGAGAGAGAGAGAGAGAGAGAGAGAGACAGAGAGAAACGCGAGAGAGAGGAGAGAAGATACGGAATTCAATGAGAGAGAAGACAATAGACTGAGAAGAGAGAGAGAGAGAGAGGAGAGACAGAGACAGACGAGGGAGAGACAGAGACAGAGGGAGATCAATAACCATTATCAACTTACAGCAGTCAATCAAATAACACAATTTGGAATACATCTCGTCATCAACAATCAATGCACATGATACAAATATATCCACACATTACAAGTATTTGTTTTCTCTTCCAGTGACCCTCAGTCTACAAAAACCAGCATTCCCTTCTCTCAGTTCATACGCCTCCACTGCATCTGCTCAGAAGACTGACTTTCAAAGCCAAGCCAGACTCATGCTCACATTTTCGTCAGACGTAGCTACCCACCCGACATTTGCAAACAGGCCTTTCAGAGAGTCCATTTTCAGACAAGCTCTCACACTTGCTGACAACTCAAACACTTATGACAGCCCTATCCTGTATCTCATATACCACCCCCACAACATCTTCATCAAAAACATTCTTTTGCGCCACTACCACCTACTTCAAAGTGAACATTCCCTTCAGTCCACTTTTTCCAAACCCCCTCTCGTCGCGTATAAACGAGACCAAAACCTGTGCGACCACCTTGTCAGAGCTAAAGACTTAGTGTCCAACCCCAACACCACGACCATGCACACGCAGCCCGACACCCAGCCTTGTGGCTCACACACATGCAGGTGTTGCAGCCACATCAACACAGCCACCACTCTGCATCGCCCTAAAGGCCCCTTTCACATCAACACAGCCACCACTCTGCATTGCCCTAAAGGCCCCTTTCACATCAACACAGCCACCACTCTGCATTGCACTAAAGGCCCCTTTCACATCAACACAGCCACCACTCTGCATTGCCCTAAAGGCCCCTTTCACATCAACACAGCCTCCACTCCGCATTGCCCTAAAGGCCCCTTTCACATCAACACAGCCACCACTCTGCATTGCACTAAAGGCCCCTTTCACATCAACACAGACACCACTCTGCATTGCCCTAAAGGCCCCTTTCACATCAACACAGCCACCACTCTGCATTGCCCTAAAGGCCCCTTTCACATCAACACAGCCACCACTCTGCATTGCCCTAAAGGCCCCTTTCACTTCAACACAGCCACCACTCTGTATTGCCCTAAAGGCCCATTTCAAATCAGACACTCCTCCAACTGAAAAACCACATACATCGTCTATGCCATCACTTGCTCCCAATGCAGCAAAGTCTGCTAGGGGAGACTTACCGCACCTTAGCAGAGCGCTGCATAGAACACCTGGATGCCATCACTTGCTCCCAATGCAGCAAAGTCTACATCGGAGAGACTTACCGCACCTTAGAAGAGCAGAGCGCTGCATAGGACACCTGGACGCCATCAGGCCTTAGAGAAACACGCACGTTGCTCTCCATTTCCGCCTCCCTCACCACAGTCTCTCTGATCTCTCAATCTGTGCACGCTACAAGAACCACAAAGGCAAAACTTTCAGAAAATATCTGGCAAGTTATTGCATTGATCTCCTGGGTACCCTCCAACCCATGGGCATCGATGTGCGACCTTAGACCCATGTCATTTTGTGTGTGCGTGCGTGTGTGGTGTGTGTGTGTGTGTGTGCGTGTGTGTGTGTGTGTGTGTGTGTGTGGTGTGTGTGTGTGTGTGTGCGTGCGTGCGTGCGCGCGCGTGCGTGCGTGCGTGTGTGTGTTGCGCGCGCGCGCGCGCGTGTGTGTGTGTGTCTGTGTGTGGGTGCGTGTGTGCGTGTGCGTGCGTGCGTGTGCTTGCCTCGTGGGTGTGTGCAGGTGTGTGTGGTTGTTTGTGTGTGTGTGTATGTGTGTGTTGTCTACTAGATTCTATATATATATTCTATATATATATATATATATATATATATATATATATATATATGTGAACTTTCAATCTGGTGTTCCTTAAGATAGACAACCTTTCTCCTGTAGAAAGTCTTCTGGCTCAGCTTGAATATTCACTGTGGACAACTTTGCAGGCCAACATGCAGACTGAAGAGTCTTTCACGAAGACGAAACAGCTGTCTTTGCATAGGCATTGTCTATCCCTCCCCCATTGGGAGAAAAAGTAAATTCCCAGCACATTTTCTTTTCTTCTTTTCAGAAAACAAATCATAAAGTTAAAGTTAAAGTAATAGAGTTTGTTTCTTAGGTTCACAAAACAAACATTGGATACCAAATTGTTTTCTTATCAAAGCAAATTATATATATATACATAAGAGGAAAGTTTAATGGTGTGTTTGTTTGTTTTTCTTCAATTTTTGATCGTTTATATATATAAAGGGGGCTGGGGAGATGGGACTAGGGGGGAGGGGGGAGGTGGGAGGGGGGGGGGCACATGTTGTTAGTCAATCCTCAAAAGCATGATGTCCCCTTAAAATGTCCCATGTAAAAATGAGCATTTTAAAAATTAATATCAATACTCACAGCCTGTATTTTTACTATATTCTTATTATTGTTGAAAACATTTCCTTCAGCAAATGGAACATTACAACATGAATTATTTCCTTGTACTCGTTTTCCAACACATTCACTGTCTCATTCTTTGAACGAAGCACACTACGACGTGTATATTTTCACAAGAGCAACGCATTTTAGTTTCTGAATTGCACCTACAGTTCGTAATTTCCCTATGTTTTTGTTGCTAGCATTTGCTGTAACATTTAACTAAAGCAAGCAAATGACCTTTCCCATCCTTCCTTCTCTGTTGATCTCGCTTGAATGCAAGCTTGACTGGGCCCTCTGTACTCACTCAGAAGATTTAAAATTAAAAAAAATAAAAAAAAGAAAAAAAGAAAAAAAAAGAAAAAAAATAGAAGAATAAGTAACTAAAGAAAGAAAGAAAGAAGGGAATTAACTTGGTTTTAGGAAATGGAACGGACGGGAAGGGTACATAACATTGATGAAATTTAGAAAATTCACTGGTACTGAAAGTACATAATTCTGGGCCTTTTATTTGGCCTTACTTTCTGAAGAAAACTCGTCGTCCTATTCTTTTGAACAGAGCACTGTGGAACCTCCATTATCCTATTGGGTGGATTTTTTCCTATCAATAGTGACAAATGACTTCCATATACAGCCAATTTTTCATGTCTATTTCTGATACCATTTAATTACTAGAGGTATCATTTAGCATACAAATCAAATATCACACAATCCACAGAGTCCTTATTCTTTCTTTTGTATTACCTAATATTCTAAAAACCCGCCTGGTATTAAAGAAAACTGGTCTGCTTGGGTTTTGTTTTGTAGGTGGTTTTACTGCCTGTATTGTATTCTCTGGGAGTGGGCTGCCTTTAGATCTTTTCTCTGATTTAGCCCAATGAAAGACGCCCCAAGATTGATCTGCCAGTAGAGCTCTGTCCAATAGCTTGTTTTCATTGTCCACTTTTAGACTGATAGGAAAATGTTTGGGGGTTAAAGTAATTGCAACAATTTCCAAATAGCCTTCAGGCGGTGGGAAATAACAAAACAAACACACAAACGGAAGTTCATCAAAATAAATACTGAAGTACATATAGAAAATTAAGAAATTATACATGTGCGGCATTTTGGATCGGCGGTTCTCCGTGCGAAGTGTGTGAGTGCGTAGGTGGGTACATGTGTGCAGCTGTGGCCTACATAACTATGAAACAACCAAGTACACGGAACTCTATCCACCGTCCCGAAGGATGTGACCTTACATTTGACATTATTTGCGTCTAACTCTGTAAATCGACTAAACACATTGAAATCGCTTGGTCTCGGGGAGGTTTACGACAACGTAGATCAGGAGCGAAAGCTACGAACTTGAGGGTACAGATGATGATGCTGAGTCAACAATGGTTTTTGACTTTGATCCAGCTCATTCTTCCTCCCTGTCAGAGGTAAGGTGTATGTCGTGTGGTGATCTGTACATAATGTTGTTTATGGGCGTTGCTTTCAGTTGTGTTCTTTGCGTTTTCCGAGCTAAATTTAAAAAGAAATAAATAAATTAGGCAATTATGCTTGTTGTAGCTGGCCTGCACTGAATGAATAAGTAATTATCTACAGGCATAGCATAACCTGTACAGGTGCTATGTACATACTCTTTGGTCTTTCTAAACACTACAAACAGTTCAGCACAGAACTTGGTGTGCGGCTCGGGCGATAAGCTGCAAAGTGAAAATATAGAGGCAATATAGAACGTGTTAAGTCTAAGTTTGATAGGAACATAGATGAAGCCGAATCAGTCGTCTTGACTTTGTTTTCTGCTTATATATAGCTACTTAGCGCACGCGGATAGTACCAGTAGTAACGCCTAGTCTAACGGTAACGCCTAGTAACGGTAACGCCTAGTACGGTAACGCCTAGTACGGTACAGCCTAGTAACGACTACAACGCCTAGTAAACGGTAACGCCTTAGTAACCGGTAAGACGCCTATATAACAGGTAACCGCCTATACACTAGTAACGCCAAGTACTGTGTACAACGCTGATCATCAGTGCAAATTGTGAAGCGATTGCGGTTAAGATAACTGCGGAGTTATAAGGCCCCGTAGTAGAACACCGCTGTCTGGTTTCAGGAACTCATGTCCTTCACCATTAGCATCATTGCCAAAGCCTTCCTGACCAAACAACCGGTGGAATTGAAGCAAAGGCTTAAGGTGTAAGCAAGGCAGCAAGACACGCGGTTCGAAACGTTTTGTACATCAATTTGTGGAAGATCCTGTTCACAAGGATTGTAGATAATTACTATCAAACAAGACTCGAAATCAACCTTCCTGAAAGAAAAACAGTTGGGACAGTGTCTCCTAGAAAAAATCTCAAGAGAATCCTTAGGACTGAAATTTCCTTATATGAACCTGCATCCAAGGTGTACTGTGTTGGCCTTAAGGGTGAGAAATATGTGGCATCGGCAAGGGTTGCTAGTCAGAAGGAACGTTTTGACACAGCTCCTGTCTGTTCGACCGTCCACAATTTAAGACTCCATAGCTTGACGTTTGCACAACTCGTAAACTCGTGCCTGATAATTTGAGCAAATAAAGTTAATGCAAGACTTCAGTACTTGCACGGACTGCTTTGCACGTGTGTATTTACACCCACATCTGCAGTACTACTTTCGAACTGGCAAGCAATGTCCCAAGCATTTGCTGCTAGCTATTTGCTGAGCCAGCCAAGACAAATTGAAACTTGGAACACTGGGCGGCCAAAGGATGAAGCCTGTGAGCCTGGGAGGAGGGGGGCACATGTTGTTTCAATCAATATAATATATATTATAAGTTTCTTTGATAAAGCTTTTCGTGTCCAATGTCTTTATTTGTGAACCTCAGAAACAAAACCAGTTAACGTTAAAACTTTGAGTAATGTTCAAAACCAATTATGGTTTATCAGTAGTTAACACAGCTAGTTTTGCTAATTATGATTTCCCCATTTCCACAGGCCAAAACTTTCTATATCAGGAACGAGTTCAGGTCTTTGAATAAAAGCGAAATTGTTAGAAATAATAGGATAAACCATGTTCCCGTGCCATGCCTGCTTATGGTATTTTGACGCCTCTCATATTTTTGTCCTCTAGAAAACGATCTACGGGTGTAGACGAAAATATTGATGACCAATATTTATAAACTAAATAAACAGAGTTGTTTTTCCGACTTTGCATTTTTTGTTTTTAATAAGTTATATATATATTGTGTGTGGGTTGTGTGTGTGGTGTGTGTGTGTGTGGTGCGTTGCATATGTACCCACCCACCCTCCCATTTCTTTTTCCCACACAGCAATGCAGAACGACTTGATGTGTCACCTCCACGATTTGTTGGTTGTGCCTGATCGTCCATAGCAACCCTATTCACTGCTCTAGGTCTCTCCTCTCTCCTGTCTCTTCCTGAGATGTGCTCACCTTTCCCGATTCACGAACAACCACCCTCCCCTACCCTCAACCCGCCACATTGGCCTTATCCCATTTGTCCCAAGTCTTCACGTCACTACCTGTCACGCGGCTGAAGAAGAACAAGTTCGTAAGCTCCCCAATGTCACTCCATCGGTCAGATCTACCTCTCTTTATTTCTTCTCTCCAATTGTTTCAAAGACTGGCAGTCAGTCACCCTTTTCAACCACTCCCAGTCTCCATTAATGGTTAATGTAAATCATAACTGCTGCAGTTTGTTGTTCGTCTCCAGAGTTCAAACCCGGTCAAAATGAAGCTTCCATTCATCTTTATAATTCATTATTCACAATGTTTTTTAGGCTGTGGTTTTCTAAACCAAACCACAACTTGCAAGCCTAACAGGGTTTTCCTTTGCATTGATTACATCATTTTCTTTAATGTCCAAGGTGTCTCGATACAGCGTTTTCTGTTTTTTAAGCCAAAACTTCATTATAGTCTGTTGTATGCCTTAGCTTTCTAATTTGGAGCCTGAGCTGTCTTTTTAGTTAGAAACATTCCTTGTCAACACCATGGAGAACTTAGTGTGCCTCTTTGAAGTTTAATTTATTTACCCAACGACTGATTAAATACCTTATTGTTGGATCGACCTAAACTGGTCCAGTAATACAGACTGTATTGAGATCTTCTCAAACTGTAATGATTTCCACAGCTCAACTGAAAGAATTGCACTTTATCAGGCTGCTAAAGTACTTTGTTTGCTTATAAGTCATATTGGTTTTTTTATGCTTCTATGGCAGGAGATTAGCAAAAACACTGCAT
>CM065682.1:78899336-78944336 GCA_017654935.2 Phymorhynchus buccinoides
AGCCGTTGTCCACGTAATAGATCTCGATCCAAGTTGGTTCTTTGTGCGTATTTACACAAGTTTGGAAATCTTCACATGAATTGCCCCGATTGGTTTGGGTCCAAATGGCGATATCGTCCGCAATACATAGATATATGATAATCCCTTCAAGAAACGCTTTGAAATGTCGTACAGCATGATATTAAAGTGTAGGGCAATTAGCTGCCTTGGGAACGCCAATCCAGCTGATATACTTCTGGAAAGGATTACCACGCATACTCCCATGTTTCTGTTAGTTTAAAAACGTTTTGAGAAAATTAAACCATGTTGCCCCTGAAATACCGAGCTTGCTAATTTTTTGAAGTGTTTTCCCATGCAGACGGAGTCATAGGCACCCTTGATGTCAAAGAAAGTGGCTAAAACTTTTTCCTAACGGCAAAAAAGCCTTTCTCACTGGAAGTCATTTCACTACTTGTTCCATGCAGCTTCTGGGTTTAGAAATCCTGCCTGAACGGGGTAAAATATAATTTTTGTTGTAAAAAGTACTCAATCGTGATTTCACGATTCTTTTGTACACCTTACCCAGATGCGTGGTGAGTGAGCTCGGCCGTACTTCGGATCCCCCCTCGTTTTTTCCGGGTTTAGGGGATGCCCATTACTTGTGCTCTTTCCATGCCTGTGGAATCTGCCCACTCTCAACCAGCATCTGGAGTAAATGGTGCAAGATGTTAAGTAAGAAGGGTAGTTTTGTTTCAGATTGCTAGAGATGGTATCACCTCCTGTGGCTTTATATGCTTTCGTTTATGCTATGAAGGGCTATAGCAAGCTCGGTAAGTTGAAAATGGGCATTTATGATCCAGTATTGTCTTTACTAGTTTCAACTTTTCTGGGACAACACACCAATCACTGTTCGTCGGTCTTGCCCCTGTATGAGGTTTTAACTTGCCTGGCTGTGCCGAAGGCTTAGCCAGGGCGTCGCAGTTTCTAAATTACTCTTTGTCATTTTATTATTAACTTTTACTCTAGTTCTTCTTAGAGTGACCACTAAGTTTTTAGTTTTCCTAGTTTTTTCCGGCTTCACCAGATCTTATAGATCAACCAACTCTCTTGTGTAAAGTATTCCACTTGGCTTGGGCTACTACTTTTTTTGCTGTATTTTTTCTGTACTTTTTTTATGAGTCAAAGTTTCAACTGTAGGAAATTTTATTAATGTTTACTAGCTTTGTGTTTTGCTTGTAACCGCCTCTGCGCAATCTTCCTCCACCAGAATTATTTCTTGTTGTTTTTTTTGGCCCTGATTCCTGAAGTCTGGGGATGCAAGTAACTAGCTCAATGATTTGGGAGTTAATATTGCTGATAATAAATTTCGAGATCTTGGTGGACAACCTCCTCTGTTGTTAACTGCCTAAAGTCGTTTAAAGAGTTGCCAATTTGCCTTTTTTATATATGAAATTTTTTTGGGAGTAGTTCTTCTGAGAATCTATGGTACGTTTTTTAGTAGTATTGCAATAGTTTTTATGGTCTGAACTTAATGATCTGTGAGTGGGTCCAATCCTGAATTAACTAAGCTAGGACTTGTATTAAGACCAGTCTTATGCCGTTAAATTATCTGTTTGACTTATCTGGGTATACGAGTGCCATCGTTCCATCATTTAGCAAAATCAGATCTGCATTATTTATTTCTTGTACAGTTGGAAGTCCTCCTCCAGAAATTGGGAGTGTTTTTTAGTTTCCCAGATGGGTGACGGCATTGAAATACTCCCGTCACCACCCATGAGCAGAGAGGACAGGTGGGCATCAGTCTGTTTATGGGCTTTTTTGTAACCTTGAGGGTAGTACACATTTAGTAGATTTATTGTTTATCTTTTAACGTTATTCGAATGATTGAGTAAAGAATTAAATCTATGTTCTCAACAGGAGACTTCATTTTTAGATAGTGAAGGTTTGTTTTGACATAGTTGCGTTTGAATTAGACCTATTAACGCTACTAGTCCCAGGTGGTAAACAATACCGTCTACACGTGGTAGAACCTGAAAGTCGACCATTAAGGGACTGTAAGCATACACTGAATGTGAATTAGAGTCTTGTAGCCAAAAATGTACCAAAAAGTCTTTAGTTTGTAGAGAAGGGATCTACAGTTCCACTGCAAAATATGAGACGCTTCGTGGGTAAGGTTAGAAAGAATAGTTTTCTATCTACAACTATATTATTATTCCTTAGTGTTTTGATTTTGCTGAAAGAAGGTCCTAGTTTCTGACATCGTGGAGTCTCACTGACCGCAGGCCAGAGTGGCCATCTAAACAGATTGCCACCATGAGCCATAGAGATAGGGGGACTTCGTTGCTTGACCTGGGGGACAAGAGGCCTAGTCCTCCCGCAAAAGCCCGTTATTATAGTTTAGTTTTTGGCTAGATTAATTACAACCTGTGTAAGGATCTGTTCTCTAGCTGGTTTATTCACTGCCTGAGCTTCATACTGTTTGAAGTTTGGTTCAGGAGGAGGACTCTGGACTGGTAGTACAGTTAATTGCTTATCTATCACTTTTTGTTCGTACTTTTCCATGAGCTTTTCCATGTAGTTCTGCATGGATTCCATCATAATTTTGGTTTGTTTTTCCATTTCTTGTGCCACCACTGCTTTAATTCTTTTCTCTGAGGCGTTAACCAGAGTGCTTTTGACAGCATTTGCTTGACGTTTAAGGGCTACAGCTCTAGAGCTTGACAGCCTAACCTTTTTCTTCTTTTTTGTCTGAGAGATCTGGTTAGCTGATTGATTGTTACTGACTTGTAACACTGGCCTGATTTGGGTTTTTTGTTGTTGTTATTCATCGCGGCTTCCGCGTAGCTGCCCTGTGGGGCGGGACGAAAGGTATCGTCCATCCTCCACAGGGGGTCCACTTCTGGTAAGGGAGAGTGAGGAAAGGATTTTTGACTATCTTTTTGTTTCTTTTCCCTCTCTATCTCCGTCTTAGCTTTCTTAATTGCTTCTGCGTACGGGACGAAAGAAGCTGCTCTTATTCTATTTGCTTTTAAGCGTATTTGGTGCTGGGGACAGCCCATGTAAGCTGCTGAGTGTCCTCCTCCGCAGTTTACACATTTCATTATGGTAGACTTGCAGTCTTGCACATTGTGCCCGCCCTGAGCACAGCGGGTGCAAGTCTCTTTGTTTGATCTGCACTGGGCCTGCGAGTGCCCAAGCCGTGCACACTTCTTGCATCTACGTACTGGTGAGACATACACATGTACTCTGAATTCTTCCGCATCAATTTTGATGAATTCTGGTAACTTGGGTAAGTTAAAGATAATTTTCACAGCCCTGGAAGCTGTTCCATCCCTATTTTTGAGCCTGATAGCAATTTTGGCTTTAGGGATATGAGGCAACATGTCTTGAACGTTTTCTCCTGTTGAGATTCCTTTAATAACTCCTTCTGTAGTGGTTGAGGGAATTCTACATTTGATCTTGATTCCTGCTATTTCCCCCATTGACAACAGCCGTTTCTGCTGTTTTTCTGTTTGACAACCGATCAGCCAGCGACTGTTGGATAACGGTCGCTGACTGGCGATTGCACCTATAGTTTGCTTCTACATTTGGAACCTAGTTGTTGGACCCAATGCCCTGAAAGTTGCAGGGCCTGTGCCCAGATCCTCCAGGACGATGGGATGCTTCAAGTAAGTAGGAGGGGCCAAGTTTCTTTGATCTATTCCTCTTGGAATCTGTTTTTTTTTGAACAGGTAGAGACTGAGACTGACTCTCCTCGGCCACCCGGGGGTGGTTGTTTGAGACCTCCCCCCAGATGGACTTGGGCTCTGCCCTCTCCATGTTCTCTTTAGATATGAGTGTTTCTGTATTGGTTTGACTATCAGTTTCTGTTTGAAACGACTTTACTTTTGGATTTCTCCAGGGAGGGTTCGAGAGACAAGGAAATCGACTCTTCATGTTTGTCAGTGTTTCTTTAGTTTTCTTCTCTAATGGAGAGTTGTTTTCCAGGGGGTCAGAAGACCCTCTGATTCTGCAATTTCTTTTTCTTTTTTGCGCCGATTGGCTGCCAGATCCTCGTTCGGCTTTGGTAGATGTGACGAACACGATGTCATCTCCCTGTTCTTCAATGGTTGTGTCTGATGCGTCTGACCATTCAGACACGATACTTGTGTTTGATTCACTTTCAGAAAGTTGTAAATCAAAAGACTTGACCTTGTGATCAGTTTTGGAGGGCACAGATGATGTGTTATGAGCTCTAGGCTCTTGTGACAAATTTGACGTTGCCATGTCTCTCTTTTCCCTCTCCTTTTTTTGGGATGATCTAATTTTGTAAGGGGCCAAAGGCCTAACAACCAAATATGAATTTCAGTAGCAACAACTGTAAAATGTTGCAATTAGTCTAAGACAACCTTTCCCTACTTCGTAAGACCAAGCTGTCCTAGCAATTATCCTAACGAACTTTTCGTTTAGGAGAACAACCAATCAGAAGTTGGCGTCAACGAGGGGAACCAATCAGGTTCAAGTTGCTCTACATGGAGCACTACATTATTCTGTCGAGAGGGCCACTATAAAACGTCTCTCCCAACCGAAATCAAATTTTTCATATCCCGGACGAACCCGTTATTTTTATATAAGACAGGGGCTAACATGATCCTCTTTTAATACAAATTTTAACTATAATTAAATTAGATTATAATATGATTATGATTATAGCATAGATCATGGTGCCCTATCAATAAAATATGTACACTAATATGTGTTTGTATATATACTTAACTTAAGTGGGATCATTTTAAAATAAATACACCCGAGTGGAGGTCCCCCCCCCCCCCCCCTTCCACTTTACATGATCCCATTTGAGATTTTAAAAATATAACCCCCCCTTATAGACTTAGAAAATTTTGTCCCTATCCCATAAAATTATCGCCGGGTCAAGAGTTTTCTCCCCTGGTGTTTTAATAAATGTTATGTACATAGTTTCTCATTTCATGTAAATATATATGAAGATATAAACATACTGTAAATACATATTAAATACCTGTATATACACTCTTTTAAAATAAATAAAGCCTCTTTAGGTTTTTATTAATAAAAATAAAGATTGAATTTTTAACCAAGTAGACCCTGAATTTTAATACAACTGGGAGGGTTGTATCTAGGCCAGACTACGACAAAATTTTAATTAAACAATTTTATACACATATAGTTATTTATCAAGTGTTCAAACACACTATCAACTATATTTTATAAATTTTATTAGGATATTCCCTACAGATAAACTGAACTTGCGCTTTTAGAATCCTCTCTCCATATGTTTCTATATTTTGTCTCTGTCGATGTATATGTCTTTTTTAGTTTTGTATCGTCTTCTATATTATTTTACAATTAACAAATGTCCCATATGTGCCTTCCCAGGTCGAGAGGACGTAAAACTTAAATTTACTACTAAATCAAATTTTTCTGTCTCTACTTTGTCTCTAACGGCAAACAATCTATCCACCGCAATTTAAGTTATATGTAAAAAATATATTTACTATCTTTTAGTTACTTATATCCTTTTTTTTAGAAAACACACAAGGGTGTAGTAATCCTATTAAATTCACTTGATTATTTACGATTTTAAGTGAAGGTGTTTTATAAAAAAAACAAGCTTCCTATTGCTTTACACCGTGACATGAACCACTTATATATTATAAGGAAGATTAACTATCCTTTTTCTTTTTCTTTGTCAAAAAATTTATTATTATATTATTTTATAAAAAGTTAGTACTCCTTCTGACCACCGCGACCTATAATCTTAACAAAAATAAGCTTATTTTATATATAACAAAAAAGGTAAGCTATTCCTAACGATAGTAAAGAGAAAGAGAAAGAGATAGAGTCCTACTATTTAGAAACCTATTCTAGTCTAGTTTAGATGCTCGCACACAAACTCCTCCAACAATTTAGGAGGCTGGCAAGAACCCTAACAGAATGAGGAACTACCCTAACAAGACCTATCCTATGAAGACCGTACCCACCGGCAAAAAGCCTACGAGTGGGGGGGTTGACAGACCGACCAGAATGACATAACTGTCAAAACAAATAAAGTGAGGAAAGATGTAAGGTAAAAAATCCGTAAAGAACTAGCTAGCTAAGGTCTTAGTCCCTAGCCCTGGGAGTTCTGCTGTGCAAGGGCTCGGGTGGCCAGCGCAGTTCTCCCAGGGATACCACTTTTGTGGTATATTCTAATCCCTAACACTAGGCAGTAGAATAACACATCTTACTGCAAAAAATTGTAAAAAAACAAAACCCTAAAAACCTATTTATGCTCACGAAAGGCAGCGATGAGAAGAGACGAGAAGGTGAAGATGAAAGGCCACGGCAGTGGTGTAAGGATGGTCTCTGAGGAAGCTCAACGGGGGACCCGGAGCTATCCAACGTTGGACAAAGCGTCCTGCTATGTCATGGTAGTGCGGCAGAGCTGACAGGAAAAATCTTGAAGGCGGGTGTAGTAGCCTCCTCCGTCAGCAGCCGCCATACAGGAAATCAAATCGTCTCGTCTGCCCAACAGCAACCCTTGAAGGGAAGAAGGCAAGAAGGCAGCCCAAGAAGTCAGTAGAGCCTGTCTCTCTCTCTCTCTCCTTTGCTGGCCTGCCAAGCTGATCCGCCGATGAGATGAGCCAATGTCAATGTCCCTTCCTGCTTTGATAGCAGTTATGACACGTCTAAAGAGTTCTCTGATTGGCTAAACTGCAACAGCTTTCTCCTTCCCTACATTGACTTGCATTATGTACATGTTGTGAAATGTTTTGAGTGTTCTTGCTTTTTTGCTGTCATGAAAGCTGCTAGCTCTACACACAAATCTGTTTTGGACAAAGTCTGTGATGATTTCATTCCCAGTTTCTTCAGCTGACAGCATATCACTTGCTACACTACCACTGGCTACATCACCTGTGGTCAGTGCTGAAAGTTCCTATCTTGTGCAAGAGAAGGGATTGAAGGTTTGGAACAAACTGGCAAGTTTCTGCACATCGTCTTGGTAGCTTTTCAGCCTCTTTTCTCCAAAGTCTTTGTTTGGGGATTCATGTTCGTTTCCTTCTTCGTCATCAATGAGGTTGGATATTTTTCTTGTGTCTCTTGCGAGTTGTGCCCTTTCATTGTGATGCACCACCTGTCTCTGGCTGTATCATTTCCAGTGATTCCAAAAATACTTCCTGCAATCTTTTCCTGTTTCATTAACGTGTTTAATAGGCAGGGGTAGGGAGGAAATAATGTGGTCACAGTTCATGAGACGAAGAGAAAAACAATAAAGTGACAACAAAGAGAAAAAGGTGGGCGAGGTAAGGGAGGGGGTGGGGGTATGGGAATGTAGGGAGGCTGTTGGGTGGTATGTTTATAGCAGGGAGAGAGAGAGAATAGGAACAATCAAGATACTTAAGTCAACAAGAACATTGTTGTATCGCTTAAGCTTTTCAGTCTAGTTTTAAGTGTTTTCTAGTAAATTGAGATAAAAAATCATTTTTGTTTTCTCTTCCAATAACTTTGTAACCTACATATTGCAATTCTGCGCCTTAAAAAAAACCTATAATTAGCCACTGAGATAGTAAATGTATTCCACTTGATAGACAACATATAAGGCGATTAGATTAATTTAGCCGCCATTTTGGAAACTGTCATGGCCGCCATAATTCGTGAATCCAGAAGCATCATCCATGTGGAATACTTTACACTACATACATACATTCTATCACAGGTGGAAGATTGCTTCTAACCAGTAACGTTTAGGTGGTTTCAGTTTCTGGAAATGTGCTTCTTGACTAGTATGGATTGACATAGGCTAGCGGAAAGCTGGCCAAAATGTCCCAGGTATTTTCTTGTTTTCTTCTTGTTTTCAAGTGTTGTCTTCTTTTTTATTATTTAGACTCTAAGTAAGAACTACAACATGCATGAACATACCGGAGTCGGAAAGTGTTTTATCTCGAATACTACTATAGCACCATCTTTTGAAATAAAGTGAATTAGTAAATATGACAGGCTCTGTATAGGCATTCTTATCAAGTAAACAACAAGATACATACCTAATTGGGTATTTGCCTTAATTAAATTGGACTATATGTGCAGGTGTGGTCCAGTCACCAGGATTACACCTCAGAGCCGGTGTGACCCATCCAACATTTGCTGGACCGATGACCAGCCAGGTCAGGATCTGGATTCATTCTAAACATGCTCTGATGACCAGCTGTCTCTGCAACAAAGTGATATCGCGGTACATTGAAATCAAAGTTCCTGGCTATTGGTTTTCCTTCAACCGTGACTGGCTTGGTGATCCTGGTCCCTTCGTATACCCCTTTCACCCAGATCCTCTGGTGATCAATTATTCTGTAAAACCTGATGCTGTTTCCCACCCGGGATTCATGTTCCTCTTTACTTTACATCCTGAGGTAAGCATTGTCGTGTCTTTGGAACACAAAAATTGTGATATGAAATACATATCAATGACAGTTATGGCTTTGCTCGTTTAGTGGTACACACTGGAGAACACTTTCTTTTAGACACTAAAACTTATGTCACGGGTAGCACCGTGTTTTTCCTTGTACAAACATGTCTGGTCCTTAATTTACTTGGTGCGGGAAAGTGTCCCCTGCACCGGTGGTCTTTTCTTCTCTTTGTGTGTGTGTGTGTGTGTGTGTGTGTGTGTGTGTGTGTGCGTGTGTGTGTGTGCGTGCGTGTGTGTGCGTGCGTGCGTGTGTGCGTGTGTGTGTGTGTGTGCGTGTGTGTGAGTGTGTTTGGGCTTCTTTCTTTAATATGATATGTATTGTGCAAGTAATTGGATGTAATCAAAATGTGTGTACATAAATATGTCAAATGAATTGTGCATTATATTATTCAATCAAGATGTCGTTGACAAAAATATTGTCATACTAATGTGTTATTTATACACACACTTTGTGTTTTATTTCACATCTGCTCTACACATACTTGTTATATTGTCTGACACAGGTCTAACCTACATGATGTACTAAAATCTGCAATCCTAAGTGAGTGAATGCGTTTGTGACTGAATGCCGGCCCATTGGTGTGTGCACGTTCATGAAATTGTTTGCGCGTGAGACCACTCAAGTACAAACTCATTGCGTGCTTGTTGGTGTGTATGTGCATGTGCGTACATGTGTGTGTTTGTGTGTGTATGCATGTGTGCGTGACTGTGTGTGCATGTATGTGTGTATGTGTATGCATGCATGCATATATATTCCCACGCATAAGCGTATGTGCATACTTTTTTGTGTGTATGTGTGTGCTCACGCACGCACTTACAGGTGTGCTGCAATTTGCTGCCCTCTAACTTAATGCTTGAGTTCCCCTTTCTGGTCAATAAGCGTGATCGACTAGGCCTACTGCATCTTGTGATTATATAAGTTAGGGACCAGTCACACACACACATGCACAATTTTCCAACCACGAATGGCAATGCAAAGGTTTTGGGCAAGCATTTAATTCATTATCTCGTCAATCAGAGTACCAAATTTCATTCCTATTTGATTATCCGTTTGCTTTTTGCGAGCCCTCAAACAACATAGGGGTTCAAAACGAAAATTGCAAGTCCTTCGACATAGGTTAATAGGGAGAATAGGTTATGTAAACATCAACCACGTAATCAACAAGTTAGCAGATGTATATTCGATTTTGCATAATTCTGGTAACCCCTTTCATATTTTTTTGTTTTGGCGAGTCTCATTTATCAGAACATATTACGGATAGTGATGTTTCAGTAAATGGATACAACATTCTTAGGTTAGATCCCACACAACAGATAAACGGGTCTTGTAGTATACTATAGCCATTCTATCACCTTAAAACGAATGCATATTTTTGAACAACATGGCATTGAATGTCTCTGGATGGAAGTTTACATTAAACACACTAAGCCATTATTATTAGGATTCGTATACAGACATCCTTCAGAAAACGCGTTGACTGGAAAGAGATTTTTAACTCCATGATGGATCATGTAATCCTAGAATCAAAACAAGCACTAATATTTGGTGACTTTAATATAGACTTAATGAACACTCAAGGGCAATGGACACAATTATGATAGTTTTCAGTTAACACAACTCATTAACATACCGACTAGAATTACACCAACATCTGAGACGCTATTTGACCACATATGCACAACCGAAAAGCAAAACATTATTGAGCTTTGCTCACCGTTGTCTGGCTGTAGCGATCACAAACCAATCTGCATAACTTGGAACAAGAAAGGTTCAAAAATCCCTAAAGCTGGACATAAAACAATTCATTACAGATGTTTTTCAAAATTCAACGAAGATTCATTTCTCTTTGATCTGGCACAGTCCCAGCTTTCACGTCTACCAATACACTGACCCAGACCGAGCTGTGGATTTCTGGTATAACACATTCATAGATATTTACAATAAACACGCACCAATTAAATGTAAACGAGTTAAACACAAACCTAAACCACCCTGGATAACAAAAGATATTGATAACGAAATGAACAACAGAGATTTGCTCTGCGACTCTAAAAATCAAGATGAATTTCATGCACAGCGAAATAAAGTTACTACCTTGTTACGCAACTCCAGGAAGAAATATTTTCAAGATTTAGCAGGCTCTAAAAATGATTCGAAATCTTTATGGAAGGCAATCAACTGTATCACAAACAAACACGTTTCTCAGAAACAATCCACTTCCAAAAACATATCCACTGATGAACTTAACGAACACTTTGTCAATGTAGCAAACAAAATTATTCTAAATGACAAATCGACACAAAATGACTTAAAGGAACTAAAGGAATTTTGCAAAGAAAAACAGATTAACACACCATTGACCATACCACCCATGGCGGTATTTGATGTTTATAACAGTTTAATTAAAATCAAACAGTCCAAATCAAAAGGCTTAGACGAAATTGACAGTAAAATAATAAAACTCAGTGCACCATACATCACAGACACTTTAACCTACATATACAATATTTGTATTGACAAAACCTACTTCCCCAAGCACTTCAAAACTAGCAAAATAATTCCTCTTTATAAATCAGGTGAACAAAATGACCCCTCCAACTACAGACCCATCTCAATTCTCTCTGTCCTCTCAAAACCACTAGAGCAGCACATCAACAGTCACATCTCATCACACATTAAAAAGTTTGACCTCCTACACCCAAATCAATCGGGCTTTAGAGAAAATAATTCGTGTCATACAGCTCTTGTAAATCTGGTCGACCAATGGCTTTCCAATATTAATAATGATGAATACACAGCAGCCATCTTCGTTGATTTTGCCAAGGCTTTTGACAAGATAAACCATGCTCTACTTCTTCGTAAACTATCAGTGTATAATTTTTCAACCGACGCTATTGCACTCCTGTCATCATTCCTTAGCTCCCGTCAACAATGTGTTTCTATTGATAATAAAATTTCAGACTTTCGTTATTCAAAAAGTGGTGTTCCACAAGGTTCTATCCTTGGTCCTATCCTTTTTTCGTTATATGTAAACGATTTGCCCATTTTCCTTTCATCCCTTAGTGATCTTTTTGCAGATAATACCACAATCCATTCATCTGATCGTAATTTAAACACCCTGTATGTAAACTTACAAGAAAACATTGATAAACTCACAACCTGGACACATTTTAAACCATATGTCACTAAATACTGGAAAAACAAAACATATGCTGATAACTACCAGACAGAAACGTCAACACCTACATGTGCCTACTCCAAAATTATATGCCAATAATAAAGAAATCAAAGAAATAAAATCCCACAAAGTCTTAGGATTAACCATTGATAACAATTTATCCTGGCAGGACCATATCACTCATTTAAGCAAAAACATCGCTAAAAAAGTCTTCCAATTATCCAAACTAAAACACTTTCTAAATCAGGAAGCCAGGAAACTCTTCTTCAGTGCACACATTCAATCACTAGTTGACTATGCTTCGACACACTGGGACTGTGCCAGTGACAAGACTTTGAAACCCCTTGTCCGCTCTTATAATCGCGGCTTTAAACTAGTTCTATTGAAATCAAGTTCCTTAACATCAGAAGACGTTAAGAATCATAATATTTTATCTGTTAAGTATCGGCTAAAATTGAATAAAGGAAGACGTATGCACAAAATAATGAACGGAATGGCACCATCTAGATTAAGAAATAAATTCACGTTAAATGATAAAAGACATGTGCACAAGATTTCTCTCAATAGACCCCGCTTGGAGTTATTCAAATCCAGTCTGCATTATTCCGGAGGTTCCTTATGGAACTCTTTACCTACTAATTTAAAAGAAATATCACGTTATTCATCTTTTCGAAGACATCTTAAGAATTATATTTTGACATTTGATTTTTAAAATGTTTGAACATTAATGTAACAAATGCCCATACACATGTTTGATTGTTTGCATCTCTCTCTCTCTCTGTCTGTCTGTCTCTATATCTCTGTCTGTCTCTCTCTCTCTCTCTCTCTCTCTCTCTCTCTCTCTCTCTCTCTCTCTCTCTCTCTCTCTCTCTCTCTCTCTCTCTCTCTCTCTCTCTCTCTCTCTCTCTCTCTCTCTCTCTCTCTCTCTCTCTCTCTCTCTCTCTCTCTCTCTCTCTCTCTCTCTCTCTCTCTCTCTCTCTCTCTCTCTCTCTCTCTCTCTCTCTCTCTCTCTCTCTCTCTCTCCCCTCCACCTCCCTCTCTCCCTCCCTCTCTCCCTCCCTCTCTCCCTCAACATTTTCACTTTTTACATGATATTCATGGTTGTCGTTTATTATATTCTTTCATTGGATGTTGTTGTTTTTAATTGTTGTTTATTTCGATATTTTCGTTTACCACAGGGCTGGGTGTAAAAAAGTATGTATACTTATCTCATTACCCTGTATAAATAAAATAAAATTTCGTTCTTCTCTTCATTCTTCTTGCTCAATACATACTGTTTCAGCTTTTCTTTGGCCACCTCTAGTGTGTGTTTTTACTGTTGCACGAACTTCACTCTCTCGACTCCAAGCTGGCAAGCTGGCACGTCTCTCGACTCCAAGCTGGACTGGTCCAGAGACGTTAAGAAGGGGCACCAGCGCCTCTACTTCCTTCAGAAGTTGAGGTCATGCAATGTCAAGCCCGCCATCCTGATGATGTTTTACCAGGCCAGAGCATCCTGACCTACAACACCCTTTGTTTCTTTGGCAACCTGCATGCGGCAGACGCATCCAGACTGCGCAAGCTGACCAGAACCGCCAGCAACATCATCGTTCGTCCAGTGACTGACCTGCAGGCCCACCATGACAGGAAAGCAGTCAGGCGGATCCGGGCCATCCTCGCCGACCCATCCCACCCACTGCACAGTGTGCTGACGGACCAGAGGGCGACCCGCGGGACTTCAGAGAGGTTGAGGAGCCTGTCAACAAGGACCTGCCGCTTCCACCAGTCCTTTTTGCCATCCGCAATCAGGTTGTTCAACCAAAGTGCTGGCTGAGCAGACTGCTTCCAAGGGACAAACTGAAGATCAGGGAAGCGGGAGGGGGAGGTTGGGAATGGGGAGAGGTGGGGGGTAGACAGGGAATGGAGGGAGTAAGGGTGTGGTGGGGGAGACAGATAGGAATTGGTGGGGGGAAAAGGGAGGAGGGAAAGGGATATGGACCAGAAGAGAGGGTGAAAGAGAGGTGTGAGGGGAGAGGGTTAGGGGTAAGGAGGGGGAGGGGGAAAGGTAATTGGGGTGAGGGGGCAGTTAATAGTCCTCTGTGAGACTCCATGTCAACTGTTAGCCTAGTAGGGGTATAATTATTTCATGCGCTTGCGTATGTGTCTGTGTGCGTGTGTATATGTGTGATTGTGAGTGCATTGACGTGGGTGTGTCCATCTTAGTCAGCCACACAGACAATAGGATGACAGAGAGCGTAAAAAAAGCCTACCTCAAAATAATTTTAAAGAAAAGGGGGTGGGGGGGAGAGAAAAGGAACCGGAAAAAAGGAGCAAGGAGGGAAGAAAAAAAAGAAAGGGTTAAAAATAAAGGCCGAAGTGGTGGTGGGATGCATGATGAGTGAACAAGAAAGCGGAGAGCGGATGAATGATTGGGTGTGATGTGAGAGTTACAGAGTCTATTTTGTTAATGTAAATTTAAGTTTCATACTTTTATTTAATATTTTTATTTTACACGGTGGAAGACAAGTTTCCATGTGCGTTGTACAATGCCAATGGACAATAAAGAAACTTATGATTTATGACTTAAATATTGTAATTTTAAATAAATTAATTTTCCCCTTATTTTATTTTTGTCCGGGCGTTTTGTTGGATAGGAAGGTTCTACTTTTAGTGGTGCGCCCTAGCACTTCCCACCCACCTGTCTCTCCCCTCCCCTCAGTGTGGCTTATTATTTGTTTGCAGACATACAAAATTTGAGCAAAAGGTTTGCTTAGTAGTCTGAACAAAGACTGTACAGGGGAAGATAAACATCCGGTCTCTTTTCCCTATATGAGTAGTGAGGACAGAAACACTGGTTATGTCCCTTTGAAACGTGACACACTTTACACATCGATAGGCCAGTTGAATTCTCCATTCAAGTTCCAGTCCGAGTTTTTAGATAGCCGCCACTGTGAATAGTGTACACGTCCCCACTAACGCTAACTCTATCAGCCCGGTTCGCCGAGCTTTTAAGTAATCCATCTTACCCTTATAGAATATCTTTGGTGTGGCTTATTATTTTTTTGCAGACGATACAAAACTTGAGCAAAAGGTTTGCTTAGTAGTCTGAATAAGTGTTTTTATTCTCAGGATTTTATGTTAGTTATTCATGATCTCCAGAATGTTGCTTACTGTTAAATTTCGCAGTCGTTGTTCTATGCATCTAGCATCTAATCTAAACGTCGCATTGTTTCCAAGACTGCTGGGTATGTGGGCTATATTCAAGTGCTTTGCAGTTTAGCCTGCATTGTTCAAAAAGTATTTTGTAGGCATTTTACCTTGTTCCTATCAACTCATTTCTAATTAGTAGTTGTTTAAAAATTGATTAAGTTGTAATATGTTTCACTGTAACATTTTCTATGTAGATGTTGTTGGGATTGAGATGTTGGGTTGGTTCTCTCCGTTGTCGGGGTTTTGCTTTGTTCTTCTCCTGGTGGTTGAGAAGCTAGCGTTTAAACTTTACAGCTGAATAGTGACTTAAACAGTTGTTAATATTAAAACATGTTTGAACTTTTCATCCTCTTGGGCAAAGGACTAGTTTTATTTAATTACCCAAGTTTATGGTTAGGTAGTAGAGTATTGAGTGCCAACTTAGCTGAGTAGATTATCACAATGTGTTGGCCACCCCATTGCTTCCCCTTTACCTTTACTGCTCGTCGCGTTTTAGCAGTGTATTCATGGTGACATATACTGTGCAGCGCTTCTTCCTCTTCGCTTGACTCTAATGGCGGAATTAAAAATCATGAGGCCACCATGCCTGGACTTATAGTTTCTGTGGACGAAGCGAAGAGACTGTAGTTTGGAATTTGATAGTTCTTGGCCTTCATGTTGTGCGTGGCTAGTGTTTTCCTTTTTGATGAGTTTAGATGGTCATTTATTGATTTAGTGACGTTTGGGGCTTTGCGCTTTTGCTTTCCCTTTGTGATTTTTGAGGTGTTGTTGCCTTTTCTCTAAAAGGTTAAGTCCAGTGCATTTTGTTTAACTGGACCAGTGTTTGGGAGTAGGTAAAATCAACTAGATTTCGCTAGTTGACCCTTTTTGCTCTTTGTGAAGCCCTTGTGCTTAAATATGTTTTCAATTTTATTAACATGCTGTAAAGCGTGGCAGGTGGACGTAGAATGGGATATGTTTTCCATGAAGTGTTTCTTAACTGATTTTCTCCTCGTTGCTGTATGTTACATTTTGAGCAAGCATTTTTTAAAGCCAAGGAGATTTGCTGTCTTGAACTTTAGTTTGGTTCTTTTTTTTCTTTTCCCTGTTGCAACCACAGTCACTGCTGACTATTATGTCGCTGGTTGCTTCCCTTTGACTGGGAGCTGCGAAGTTAGAGTTGGAATTTAGGATATAGTTTTTTTGTGTGTAGTTTTTTTAGGGGAGTTTATTTAGTCATTATGTATTTCATGTCAAGCATTTTGCAGATATTAATGTTGTCTTGAATTGTTTATTTTTGTGTAAATAAAATTATTTTTTGTTCGTACTCCAGTTTGTTAACGTCTTAGAGATAGGGTGTGGAGTGTTGGGTGAATGGTTTGGTTGCTGTTGTGTTGTGAACTCGTCCACCACGTGACAACTTAGCTTTTGCAAACTTACTACTACTGGGTCCTAGCTTCTCCTCTTCATCCTCCTCCCCCTCCTCCTCCTCCTCTTCCTCATACTACTACTACTACTACTACTACTACTACTACTACTACTACTACTACTACTACTACTACTACTATTACTAATTCTACTACTATTATTACCATCACTACCTCGAGTCTATCTTTTAAACATGTCTGAATGACCCAAACAGATTGCTTTAGGTATATAAACTGTTAATTATGTTATTATCCATAAAGTCGAAGCATCATGTTTTTGTAAACGTTGTCCCGAACGATTCTGAATTTAAATATCAATCAAGATTACCTCAGAAACGTAAACAAATTGTTGGAAAATACCAGTACCCTTCACATTTGTTTTAACAAAATCTGTCCACGCCTGTGTTATGCAATTACAGTCACGGTCAATGTACGGTCTTTGATTGCATTCAATAAATAATTCCACTTATCTGACACAGTAACCATTTCTTCGTAGATACCACAATCTTCTGCAAAGTGTAATCAAAATAGAACTTAGCTCTTGACGGCCCCTCTTCTAATCTCGCAAAGACTTGCACAACCAACAATGAAAGTCTACAGTCTTTGATCGATGTCAATACGAGTACATGCAATGTTTTTAATCTGAAGTTGGCCTCTTTGTCATCCGTTTTGCTCAAACAGACTGAGATCCCAACCAAAACCAAAGAAGAACATTGGAACTGCTCAGTGTCCAGCTGGTCAAGCTTCAAGGCTCACATGGCCTGCAATGCGGTCACTCAATGTCTGGACGGCAGAGATGAGGAGGACTGTGGCTATGTACGATGTCACCAGGAGGGCTTTGAGGTCGATGGTCGGTGCTACAGCCTGAGGATGTTCTATACAAAATATCCACGTGTTTTGAATCACACCGAAGGCTGTGTCAAGATAGGGGCACAGCCAGCCAGTCTCAACACTGTGCAAGAGCACCAGGCTGTGCTTGGTGTCATGTGGAGAGACGTACAGTTCCCTGTGGCTCTGGGAATGTTATCTCCTACAGTGGCTCTTCCCAGCTAGTAAACAGTGTGTGTGTGTGTGTGTGTGTGTGTGTGTGTGTGTGTGTGTGTGTGTGTGTGTGTGTGTGTGTGTGTGTGTGTGTGTGTGTGTGCGCGCGCGCGTGCGCGCGTGTACGTGTGTGTGTGTGTGTGTGTGTGTGTGTGTGCGACAATGCTTGCTGTTCATTAAGCATAATATATCACAATGACAAGTCACGTCCAAATTAATCAAAGATGGATTATCGTGAAATTAGTATCGGGAACCCTAGAATAGAAATCATACCACAGAGGTTCTTCTTCAGGAGAAATAATATCTACAAGAATCCAGAAGAAATGATGATTATTTTAATCTACTAGTTAGTTTCTTTATAAGACGCGCTCTTTTGTTCAATGCCTGGATGATATACTTAGAAAGCAAAACAAATTTATCTGTAGATATATCGTTGACTAGTTTTGATAACCTTCCGGGACTACTACGTCTAGATTAAGAGAGGCAGACAATTAACCCGTTTGGAACGAATATCTGAGTAGCCTTGCCATCAAACAAAACATGACTTTCTGTTTCAGGTTTGTCTTTACATACTGGACATTGCACATTAGATTATGTGGCATCAAAACGATGTGGATGTGTGTTTAATTGAGACATTCCTATCCGGAGTTGGGCAATAGCATTGCAATAGGCATCTCTCCATAGAACTGTTACATGATTCTCTCTTTCAAATACATGCCTGTCCTGCAAATTGCACGCGACACCAATGCCTACAATTTCCAGGTGCCGATAAATGTGGGCTTTCATCAATATGAGTTGTCCAACGGCGACGGAAATAACTAAATAAGCGCTCACGTAATTCATTTACAAAACGTTTTTTGCATGTCACAGTCAAACAACCATACCTGCTCAAATCCATTTTCACACAAGACGAGTTACACATGCGACACCCAGGCCTAATGCCCTTGTCATGCAACTTGCACAGCATTTTGTAGGCTTTTTTGTAATACATGGTAATCAGGTTGTCTTAAGATGCGAAACCAATATGCTTTTACAACTGATTCCTCGAAAGCTGCCGTAAAACTGTTTCGTGTGGACAATGTAAGCCCAAGATATGCATAGCCAACAGACACGCACTCCTATCTTCTTTTCTCTTCCAGTCACCCTCACCACAGTCTCTTTGTGCATTCTACAAGAAACACAAAGGCCACACTTTCGGAAAATACCTGGAAAGATGTCTCATTGATCGCCTGGGTACCTTCCAACCCATGGGCATCAATGTGCGAACTTAGACCCCTGTCATTGTGTGTGTGTGTGTGTGTGTGTGTGTGTGTGTGTGTGTGTGTGTGTGTGTGTGTGTGTGTGTGTGTGTGTGTGTGTATGTGTGCGCATGTGCGCGTGTTTTGTGGACGTGCGTGTGGTTGCGTGCGTGTGTGTGCGTGTTGTCCCCACCCCCCTTTCTGTTTTCCCCCACACAATGCAGCCACTTGATTTCACACTCACCCTTTTTTCCCTTCTCATAACCATATTCAGCTCTCTAGGTCTCTCTCTCAGTCTCTACCTGCGATGTGCTCACCTTTCCAATTCACCACAACACCCTCCCTACCCGCACCCCCACTCCCACCTTTGGCCTTATCACTTTTAGTCCCAAGTTCTTCACTCACCTACCTGTCACCAGCTGAAGAAGAAAAAAAGTTCGAAAGCTCCCCAATGTCAACTCCATCAGGTCAAATCTACCTCTTCTTTATGTTCTCCCCAATGTCAACTCCATCAGGTCAGATCTCCCTCTTCTTTATGTTCTTCCTCTACATTGTTTCAAGACCTGACAGTCACCCTTTTCAACCACTCCAGTCTCCATTATTGGTTAGGGTAAAATCATAACTACTGCAGTTGTTTTCAGCTCCGACGTTCAAAACCCGGTCACAATGATTATTAACATGCTTTTTAGGCTGATGTTTTCTAAATTACAGACCAAAACGTTGAAGAGCACTTAATAGAGCGTAACAGTTTTCCCCTTTGTGATTGATTATAGTCATTTTCTTTAATGTCCTATATGTCTCAATACACATTTCTGTGTTGTTTAAAAAAAACATAACGTCATTATAGTATTTTGTACGCCTTAGCTTTCTAAGTTGGAGCCTAGCTGGTTTTTTAGTGATAAACATTCTTTGTCCAGCCAAGGAGACTTGTGTAACCTATTTGAAGGTGTAATTTCTGTAACCATGTCTCGAGCAGCATTTAACAAGGACTGATTAAATACCTCCATTGACCGCTCGACTGAGCTGTCCAATAATTCAGTTGCATGTATAAGATCTTCTTCAAACTGTAATGATTCCACAGTTTGACAAAAAGATTGCACTTTATCAGGTTGCCAAATTAGCTTTGCTTGCTTAGAAGTCATATTGTTTTTTGTGCATCTATTAACACGGAAATTAGCAAAACAATGCATGTCAATGGGTAAGTGGTCTGTCTGATTCAATCCTGTCAGTTACATTTAAATGATTAATTATATCAGTAATGGAATCTCACCCTTGCATCATTCCCTCTATCAACTAACTATTATCTGTTCTTCTTACCCATACCCCCCCCCCCCCCACTCTTCCCCCCTCCGCCCTTTTCCGCCTCCCACCCTTGAGATTGTACAAAAGGTTTAGCAAGCATCGAAATAATTCTTCTCGTTTTGAGGACAACTACAGGTGCCCCCAACTCTTCTAAAATGTCTCATAGTAAAGCATACGGTAAATGCTAAGAACACGTGATAAGCAATGACATGATTTCAAACACACGCGCACGAACACACACACACACACTCACACACCTACACGCACAAACACACACACACACAGAGAAAAACACACAGACACACACACACACACACACACACACACACACAACACACAACACACCACACACACACACACCCCACACACACACACACAAAAACACACGCGTGGACACGCATACAAACAGCAAGATTGACAAAGAGAGTGTCTGGCAATATTTCTAAGTTTCAGATGCATTCTGTAGTTGCAGTTTGAGGTAGAGCATTGTCAGTGTTGTTTCCAATAGTAAGAGGGAAGTTGAAACATATGGTCGTCAGAGGACGAATGAAAGGCATGAGCAGGAACGTAGATCTGGAAAAGGTCACAAAGATAGGCTGGAGCGTCTTTTGTAACAATTTTGTAGCAGAGGCAGGCAGATTTGTATTTGATTCTGTATTAAATTTTGAGCCAGTGTAACTTCTGTAAAATATCTCATGTATGGTGCCGTTTCGGTGCTCTGAATACAAGGCGTGCAGCGGAATCTTTGAACACGTTGAGAAGGTTGGAGAGAGGTTGCAGGAAGGCCTAGAAGGAGGGCATTGCAATAATCTAATCTAGACAGAATACAGGAAGTGACAAGTGTCTTTGTGGCATCTTCAGTCAGAAAGGGTCTAATTGAGCTAATGCGACGGATTTCAAGAAAGCAGGCTTGACAGATTTTGGCAATGTGTTGTTTCAAAGATAGATCAGAGTCAATATGAAGGCCAAGCACAGCACACCAATTCCCCTCATTCTGACAGCTTTTAGTTTCCCCAAGAGAGCTAATTGTTTAAAGTTATTTCTTTTCACAAAGGCAATAATTATTTTCAGTGAATGTTGTTAGGGATTAGGAAAGACCTTAAGAATGGTTCACTACAACAAAGGAAGCGGTAAAAACTTGTGATGGGTTTATACTGGTGATGAGTTCTAAAAAATAGGCACAAACTAAAAGCAGTTGTAACGGGGTGCTGTGCACGATCACGAACGCATAGCATAAACATAATATTCGCAATGAGCTTTTATCAAAATATATGTTGCAGCTACAAAAAAGTATTGATGCTGAGTGACCAAACATTAGGTTATTCCCTCCCCTACGATGAAGGTATCGAAGACGCTCTTGTGCCTAGGTGTGGTGTGTTCCATGCTAAATACAACAATCGGAGGTTATATTATGCATCTGACGCCATTCTCATGTATCCTTGCAAAAGAAACATTCTCTGTAAGCTGTATTTATGCGAGTACAACACCGATCTGTTTCCAGCACGATACAATTCACCCTCAGCCCCCGTCATCTTGGCTGAACTGAAAAGCAAAGAGAGAAATGAGTTGACAGTCTGTCCTACAAACCACACTGTTCATAATTTTCTGGCTTGTGATTCCCTCAGCAACTGCTGGGCTCAAGACTCCCTCTCTTTTGGACAGAGCTCCGAATCCTGGGATATCCCATCACGCATCACGTGTCCGGTGAACGTGACGTCACTTCCTCCTTCTTACGGCTGTGGGACAGGAAGGCAGAGAGTTCCTTACAGTCTGGTGTGCAACCATCGTCAGGACTGTGTGGACAACAGTGATGAGGACTTCTGTGTTCACCAGCCCTGTCCTCCAAATACTCTGAAATGTGGTTGGAGTGATCAGGTTAGTCTTACAAATACGTCTTATACGTATTAATGATTAATTCTATCATCTTTCAATAATGTAGTGAAAGTTTAATAGATAGATTGTAAACATCATATTTTGTCTACAGAAAAAAATAAAGCTAGAATTGAATTGAATTGAATGAATATTATTTATAGAGGGTAATAGAATAAGAAAATAATACATGCTTTTTTTTACACCCAGCCCTCTTAAAAATAATAAAAAATGGACAAACAAAGCAATATAAAAAGCATGCAAAGCACAGTCATACATAGTAAGATAATGACATTAAACCTAATCTTATAATGCACACGCAAGCAGACGAACGTTTTCTTTAAATAAACAAAAAGATGATACAGTTAACAAACATAAGATTGTTAAAGTCAAACAAACAAGCATTCCCTACATATTCATTTAATAGTGCATATATTTAGAGAGAGACAGAGAAGAGAGGGGGGTGAGGGAGAGAGAAAGTGAATGATACATGGGGAGACTGAGCTTGAGAGAAGAGAGGAATTGTTTGTTTGCTGCCCCATCTTCTGGGCCATACAATGGCGTTGCTCCCACACCGCTCATCCCGAATCCCAATTCGCAACCACACCCACGCACGTTCAGGTCGCAGAATCCGAGACCAAGGGAAGGGATTCTATGTTAGGCCGTCAGGAGGCAACCAACCGAGGAGACACTGCACCGCTGCTGAGTCACTTCGGTGGAGTTCAGTAGAGCCTGTTCAGGAAACCACCTACTAAGTCCCCTACTGACGACACTATTCTCTTAGTCGCGAGAAAGAGAGTAAATTTTAGTTGTAGTAAAATATAAATTTATTTATTTCAAACAAAAAGGGGCGTTTAGGGAATAATAATACTCCTATACGAAGAAAATTGAGAGAGTGAGAAAGAGCATGTAAAGTGGGTCTGTATGTGTCTTTTCCTTTGTGCAAAGTGTTTTGTGCTTTTCCCCACTGGCATGTTTAAACAGTGCTACAACGCTGCCAGTCAGTGCAATGGACAGACGGACTGTGTGAATGGTGAAGATGAAACACGTTGTGATACATATCTCGTAGAACAATACAAAGTTTTCCCCCCATGTCCCCCTGCAGTTGTTGATTTCACAAACCCCAGGTACACAGTGCTTCCTTTAAACCAGACAGACGTTGTGCAGGGGCGTATCACGTGTCCAGAAACCCACTACCCCAAAAAACTACATACCACACAAAAAAAATACCAATGCCCCAAGGGTTACTGTCTCCCAGTATTCACCAGGTGTAATGGAGTCTACGACTGCCAAGAAAGGCACGATGAAGCAGAATGCGACAATTACCAATGTGCAGAGTTTTACCGTTGTCGTGACTCTCAGACCTGTTTGCATCCATCTCACCTGTGTGATGGTGTGTACCATTGTCCACAGTCTGACGACGAACTGCTATGTGACCTGCACTGCCCCTCTGAGTGCACGTGTCACGGCTTAGCTTTGTCGTGTCCCCAGCTGTTTCCAGCAGACCTTTATCCAGACCTGAAATACCTGACAGCACAAGGCAGCGGGATGAAGATGGCACAGATGGTATCAAATATGATGCTGGTCTACCTCAACCTGGCCAACTGCCATGTTTCTGGTTTGGGGAACGTCTCTTTACCCAACATGGTAGCGTTAGATCTCAGCGATAACCAGATCACCTCGCTTACAGACACTATCCAGAATATGCATAATCTACAAGTTCTATTTATTTCAAATAACCCCCTTTCCAACTTTCTGCAGCGCCATAGCTCGCATGAGGCTGAACATGGAAAAATACTATTTGACCATATACAACTGCTATATCTATCTGGAATTGAACTTTCAACAATTGATGACAGAATAGGGAACATGTTCTCTAATGTACAGGTTTTGAATTTGTCAGACTGTGGCACACGTCATATAACAGAACGAAGCCTGCAGTTGATGGTACACCTTCAGTCATTGGACATCACAGGTTGTGCACTTGATGATATTCAGAAGGATGTCTTCAAAAACCTCAGCCAGCTTAGCGTGTTGTATGCTGATGAGCACAGGCTGTGTTGCAGTGCAGCTTTAGTAGACAACTTTGACCTCAACAACTGTCATGCTCCTGTGAATGAACTTTCTTCGTGTAGTGACTTGCTTCGTTCAACTGTGTATCGAAGTGTGCTGAGCACACTTTCTTTTTTCACCATACTGGGTAATCTGGTCAGTGCAGCATTTCGTGTAGTGACCATCAGAAGAGGAGGGGTATCTGGCTTTACTGTGCTGGTGATCCATCTCTGTGTGTCAGACCTTCTGATGGGTTTGTACCTAGCAGTGATAGGAGTGGCTGACAGGATGTACCAGAACGTTTATATCTGGCACGATGTCTCCTGGAGACACAGTGCTGTGTGTCAACTTGCAGGTTTTCTGGCGTTGCTTTCTTCCGAAGTGTCTGCTTTCATTATCTGCCTCATCACCCTGGATATATTTCTGGTTGTGCACTTCCCTTTGAACTTCCTCAATTTCAGTAGCATCCAGGCACAGCTGGCTAGTGCTGTCTGTTGGACAATCGGTCTCATACTGGCAGCTGTTCCCATCTATCCAAGTCTCGATCACTGGAAGTTCTACAGTCAGACGGGCATCTGCATCCCTCTGCCAATCACCAGGAAACAGTTCCCTGGGCATGTGTACGCCTTTGCTGTGATGATTTTACTAAACTTGATTTTATTCCTTATCATTGCATCTGGACAAACTGGCATATTTTACTCGGTGCAAAGCAGCCATACATCACTCATCCAGAAGTCTCAGAAGTCTCAAGACACTAACATTGCTCGTCGGCTGTTCACCATCGCCATGTCAGACTTCCTGTGCTGGTTCCCCATTGGTCTGCTGGGTGTTCTGGCCTCTCAGGGTGTGTCTGAGTCTGGAGAGGTCAACGTTGCCATGGCAATATTAGTTTTGCCGTTAAACTCGGCCATGAATCCCTTTTTGTACACCATGAATGTGCTGGTGGAGAAGCGGCGTCAGGCAAAGGAGGACAGGCTTTTGAAGTGGATTGAAACTCAAAGATAATTAATTTAGCAATTCAATAGCTAGGAACCTAAGCCTTATCCGTGTATACTATTTTTGGTTTTAATTGTGTTGCCATGTTCTACGGAAATTAATGTGTCGTCTGGTCTGTTTTTCCTTTACGTATTACTATATCGAGGGCTTAGAGCAGAAAGGTTGCATCTCGGTTTTTTCATGATTCTTCAGAAAATGCATTTAAAAGTTTCCAACACTTACAGTAATGGCGGGAATTAACAATTCCTTTTTAAACTTTGACCAATCCATAAGACACATAATTTATCCTCTGCGAGTACAGCAAACAATGGTAGAAAAAAAACCATGTTGTCTTGGTTTAATCGAAAGGAATGTAAGCATGGGTACGGATACTGCTTCTCGCAGAGCCACAACTGCCCCAGATGTCAAGAGCAGATAACCGACAAAGCACACTAAGCGGCTTCCGCAGCAAAACTTTCGGGCAAATAAAGGAAAATAGTCAAGGTGGGATGATCTTATCTTTGCACTTGATTCTTTCGCTCTGAGATTTTTACGCAAAGGAGGGGAAAGGGTTGGAGCAGAACTGTAGTATCATTACCCGAGATTGTTCTGCACCAAGATATTCAGGCAAAGAAGGGGAAATAGTCGGCACGGAATCACGATATTTTTATCTGAAATTGTTCTAACCTACGATGTTTGGTCAGAAACAGGAAATGTGTTGGTGCAGAATACTGATATATTGAGTCGTCTTCATACCACAGCGAGGTGTTTAGACAACGCATTGGAAAAAGTCTGTGCTGGATCGAATTAATTTGATCTGAGATTATTCTGAGGGTGTGAAATCCACGATTGTGCTGATACACTTGGAGCGGAATACATGTATTTTCAGGGATTTACACTCTGAATTTAGAAACAAAACATACATGGAAGGTCATAACATTATTTAAAACAATTTCATACTTGTTTGATTTGAGAATAATATGTTAGCTATTGTTTCGAAAAAAAAGGAAACAGATGGGAAGAATGCAGAGAGATACGAAGGGATAGAAAGAGCGGAGAAGTCTAGAGGGAGAAAGAGAGAGAGGGGAGGAGAGAGAGAGAGAGAGAGGATGAGAGAGGAGAGGAGAGAGAGAGAGAGACGATGAGAGAGATGAGAGAGAGAGAGAGAGAGAGAGAGAGACTGAGGAGTTTCAAACTTGTCAGGGAGGCCTGAGTCAATGAAAAGTATTGACCCCTCAATTCGTGCAGTCAATGGTCTATGACCCATTCACTAATTCTACGCTAACATTTAAGTAGAGAAGATAGAGGGAGAGAGACCAGACAGACAGAACAGAACAGAGACGAGTGAGAGAGATGTATGAGATGGATGTGTGAGAACACGAGAGAGGAGCAGAGAGGAGAGGAGAGAGAGGGGGTTAGAAGAGAGAGAGAGGGGGTAGAGAGAGAAGAGAGAAGATTGAGAGAGGTGACGAGAGAGAGAGAGAGATGAGAGAGAGAGAGAGGATGAGTGAGAGAGATCATAGCATTAACTACAACATGCCTTGAACGGTCTGTCTGTCTCATAAAGAGAGACAGAAAAAAAGACAAGCAGGCTGGCAGACAGACAAACAGACATAAGGCAGAAAAACAGAACAAGTGAGTGCAAGTTATGCAGTCAAACACAAGAAAATAGACAGATAGACAGACAGAAATGAGAGAGAGGGAGTGGGAGAAAGAGAGAGAAAGAGAGAGTGAGAATATAAGGGTGGTGGTGCTTAACAATTGCACATGATGATGAGAGAGGGAGAGAGACGATATGGGCGAGAGTGAGAGAGCGAGAGAAGAGAGAGAGGAGAGAGAAAGAGAAGAGAGAAGAGAGAGAAGAGAGAGATGAGCGAGAAGGAGAGAGGAGAGAGAGAGAGAGACGAGAGAAGAGAGAGAGAGTGACGGATGAGAGCGGGAGAGCCGAGAGAGACAGCGGACGAGAGAGAGAGAAGTACATGACAACTTTTATTGACAATGACTTACAATATTCATGTCAAGGGGGTGAATACGGGATCAAAACGAAAAACAAAATCATAACATTACGCTTGTACATAAACATCAAACAATTCGCAATTCTAAAACCCACGTATGCACACACACCACACACACACACACACACAACACACACACACATGCCACACACACCACACAACACACCACACACAACACACACACACACCACACATGCACGCACGCACACACACACACACACATACATAAACCCATATACACACACACACAACCACACTACACACACCAACACACAAACACACACACACACACAAACACACACGCGCGCGCGAGCGCGCGCGCCCGCACCACATACAAACACAAACATATTCATCTCACAAAAACAAAAACAAGTAATTTGGATCCGGAACAAATCGGGGGGGGAGCAACGCCCCACTGTACGGCCCAGAAGATGCGCGACAGGCAAAAAAACAAACAACAACAAAATCAAACAAAACAGGGGACTATGTGTCCCTTCTTACTTTCGTCAACTACTATGATAACTTTGTGATCAAACAATCATTGAAACTTTTTTGAATCATTGAAACTCGATGGTTTATGTTACAAGTTATTGCAACGGTCTGCAAGTGCATCCATCTTGAAGGTTTTATACCATTTTAAAATGATTCCTGCATACGAATTCTTAACGCTAAGCATACAATGTTTGCAATGCGCAAGAGCTCCAGGCTTGGTCAGCTAAATATTCCTTTAAGCATACAAGTTTACAATGGGTTGGTACTTAAAATGTTAAAGAGTGTTTTTAATTTTTATCTTTGTTTTCTTAATCAGTGTGTTACCAGTGTCGCAACTAGCGTGACATAAAATCTTGTTTTGTTCCAGTGGGCCTACAAAATACCCCTTTGCATAAATTGCAACTAAATGGAGTTAGAATGACCACACCACTGGGTACCTTTCGGCAATTTGCAAAACACACCCATATAGCATCAGGAGCAGACACTGATCTAAAGCTAAACAACTCACAAATCAACAGTGAAGAATATCCAACAAACAATGCTACCATCCATACATCCATCATCAAGGACTGCATGTTGTCACAGAGCAAAAGACTGAACTATGTTGTAACTTATACCACCATTCGTTTTGATGTATCCCAAATCACTGAGGGCCATTTTCTGACAAATGTATCTTCACGTTGTAGATTCGTGTTTCAGTTGGATAAACAAAATGTGGTAATGCCGAACATCCACCAGGAAAATATACACATTCGATTTCACCATCAGACTTGCAGTCAAAGGAATTCTATCATGATTTATGAGAAGTACTTTCTGAAGAGATATTGTTATGTGAAGAGTGGCTTCAAGCCTCAGAATCAGCTTAGCTACAATAGGTTTAGGTGGACAGGCTGTGAGCCGCATTATGACCCATTTACTGTCTACATTGTCAGGGGAAGTGAAGTGTGGGTAGAGTTCCTGGTGACTGATTTCCGTGAGGATTACAGGGTAGCCATGACCATCAGTGCAGAACAGCACAGTCCTCCTGAACAGCGATTAGAGATAGTTTTTTTGTCACCAACCCTAGGTAAGTTGACACTGGTATCATTGCAGTTATGGATTATCAGTTATTATGATTTGGGAGTCAGATATTGCTTTTATACTATCTCTCGAGCCTTGCAGTTTATCACACGAGGTCAGAGACCGAGTATGATAAACAGCAAGGCTCGAGAGAAAGGATAAAAGCAATATCCCATTCTAAAGTCATAATAACGGATATATACCGATGTGCATCAACAGAAAAGCAAGAAAAAGACACAGGCTCAGATCTGCAGCGAAATGAAAACGCATCAATTTTTCACAACAGTGGTCGCAGCACACAAACTGTAACACGCATTCTTGCGCAAAGAAAATAGTTCAACAAAATATAAATTGTTAACTCAAATGTACTTCATTAGATGTGGCAACAAAACATAAACACAAATAGAAGCAACGAACTGAAACACTAACGCCAATTGCTGTTATTTTAACCTGTAAAACACAAACAACAAAACGTAGGCTATACACTTAACGAGACCGAGTCAATTTCAGCAAACCGTAAAAAAGCGGGGAGTCAGCTTTGACAAAAACGATCACAGGCCCGGAAACCACGCTTCTTTTTCTTCTTCTTTTGAACGAAGGTGCGGTAATATAGCTCTTCGCACAGGTTCAGTGGGCTCATTTTTATTTCCGGACTGAAGATGAATTCGAGCTGTTTTGAGACAGTACTGCGTCTACATTATCAACAATGCAACATGGACTATCCCTGTGACACAATTGCATAGCTCGAATCGTCTGCTAATATCGACGCGGTCATGGAGTTGAGTAGCCTAGACGTTTGAAGTGGCACGCACATAATGGCTTGTGTAGATATGTGACATCTGCTACTGTTGATTCTGCATTCATTCAAACCATGAATCTTCGCTATGTACTAGCATTAAATGTTGTCGTCAGCGCTGAATGAATCCTAGGGGTAACACTGCACAGCTTGCCAAATTCTTTGTGTGGTAGGAACAGCTCGCGTTGCAAGCCGTGAGATATATAACTGTGACGTCAAGTTTCTAATAGCAACAGTGTATTCTTACACGCGAATTTACACTAAGCCTATGGGTTAATATATGCAAATGATGTCTCTGGATATTGTTTTATATCTCACGGCTGGCAGGCCTCTGTGGCACTACTTGGAGATCGGTATATATAGTAATATAACATGAGACAGGGTTCTTTCACAGAAACAACTGATTCTTTATAAAGATAAAAAAGTAAATGTTGACATTTGGATGTAGAAATCAAAGTAATGCATCTATTGTGGTGTGGATATGTGCTGAAGTGCATGTGCAGTTGACTGCTAGATGTGTGCACACACATGCATACAAAACAACATACCTGTGTAACAGGTTTTGTGCAAACTCCGGGATTCAACCCTGAGTCAATGACGGACTTACCTGTAGGGCCCATTGTCATGAATGCCACACTGAAAGTGCCCACCTCCCACAGTATACTGCTCAGTGACATCTATATTCAGACGGAACCCTCGTTTCATATCAGCCTTTATAGCTACAGTAGAGGACAGGAACGTCTTCTATGGGCAGTTCAGTGCTGTGGTAAAGTAAAATATTGCAGGGCACAACACGGATGCGACCAGTTTTATCCCTTGCCAGACATTTACAACCACATGGAACAGTTGCACATCAGGTTTGAAGTCATAGGTTCAATCCGGAGATTTGACACAGTGATTACCGAATTTTCTTTGTCACAGAGTGTGGATTATATCTTTCAGGGTTTCAAAATTATTTTTACATTTCATCAGGTAAGCTTGTCTGGGTGCTGAAAATAAGGACGATTGGCTCACATTATATATATATATGTAATGTATCAATGATATGGACTAATGCATAAAGACGGTTTACTTTAACCTGTTTATTACCAACAAATCCTTTTTGTCTGAATGTTCTTGAACTTTTTACTGCTTTTTATGTAAAAATACTCAAACAAACACGAATATAAACTTCTGTTGCAAAAACATTTTATGTTTGCATATAGTTTTCAGAACGCACTTTTTAAGTAAGCATGGTTACGAACAGGACCGTGATTGTTATCGTCACAAATATGCCACAAAGCAGCTAAGCCCCCATTACCACCACACCTATACCCACCACCTACAGCCTCAGGACTAGGTAGCCTCTTCTGTCTTATCGTTCTCTTTCCGCCATACCTCTCCCAAGACTCATACTTTCCAAAGATTCTTATTGTATTTAGTCCTCTGATTCTTCTTACATAATTCAGCATATGTAACAAAAACAACGGTGTCATTTTGCTCCCATGCATATTTGTAGCGTGCATGGAGCGAACATGTTTCATCGCTCAAATTTTGATGAAGGAAGACTAACTGATTTCCCCAAATAGATTGATAAAAGATTAAAAGCAAATAAAATATTCAGCCAGTTTCGACAGCAATTTGAAATTATATCTCGATTTTGAAATTAAAATGTAGCTTTTGGGGAAACAAACACTCCATGTATGTAAGCTACCAATATGGGCAACACAAAACTGCCAACAAAATAAATACAAATCAACTGACTTTCGCTGAGAGTAAAAGGCAATCCATTTCTTGCTTTTAGGGATAATTTATCTTTGATTTAAGCTATGCACGTGTGAAGCGTCCATCGTAAGAAATAAGTTAAACATTATGTCTAAATGCCTAATTGTTTGTCTTAACCGTTTTGTTCACGGTTTGATTTGTATTGATGCATTCTTGAGGTCGAGAATTGTAGACGAGCTGATTTGATATATGAGCAAACAAATCAGGCATGGGATATATTAAGACAAAACACTTTTATATTGTCCATAATACAAAGGTACACGGGAAAATGGTTTCCACCGTACACACAAAGTAACACCACAATAAGAAACGCTGAGAGTTCTCATTGTATCATGAAGACAGACAGTGTTTTGGGCGGTATGATGCTTACTTTCCTTTTTTCATATCTTCTAGATGGGAAGTCAGTACGTTCTGAGAATCACTAAGCTTATCAGCAAAAAAATGTCCTTGTTTTCCTCAAGCGTTTGGTTGGTGGTATGATCAAATAATCATACCTGAATTAGAGTCTTTCTTCTGAGACGTTTATTTGATCCACTCCGTTTGTGTTATTTCGTAGAAGCACAAGACCCTCTTGAAGCACAGGATTCTTCTTGATGAGCAATAAGGATGGTTTGTCCAGTGTTTGTATCATCTTAAGGTTTAATGGTGGTTTTGGTTTGAGTTTCCTCTGAAAAGTTTTCACGTAAAGCCGCTCCAGTTCTGGTGTCGTCCTGAAGATCAGGCATTCTGGTAAGCTGGGTGTCGTTCCCTGTACTAGAACTAGGGGGGAGTGGAGCTTTGAGTACAGTTGTTGGGGGCAATGGAGAGGAGAGCTGGACACTCTCCATCACGTCCTGCAGGAAGGTCACGGGGTGAACAAGGAGTGCAGACTGTACACGCTGCACGTCGTCAAACTGGCAGAACTCGGACATCAGTTCCTTGAGGACTTCGCACTCTTCATTGTCCCAATGCCAGCACTCATGTCCTGACAGAGTAAAGTGTCTGAGCCTTGGTTGATGAAGTAGAGAGTCACTGTTATTAGTTTGGAGTCATCAACATTAACTTGGATCACCGACCTGCTGAGAGATCATGGGTTGTGTTAACTGATTCATACCAGGGGCAGAGAAAATATCTTGTTGTCAGAGTCAAAATATGTTGCATAAATCTTAACATGTTCCCCTGAAATGGCGGAATATCGATACAATATATACCGTACTATTCCTCTATGCTGCTACTTCATTGCCAGAACATGAACATCGCTTCTGCATTGAGTTCAAGGTTGCTCGGTGTTTGCTTTCTGTACTATCTGTTGTTTCATTTATTGTCGCAGTCTTCTACTGACATTCCATTACAGTAGATGTCACGTTTTGTTTCCACCCATTCTCAGATTTCATTTACTGATACTGGACGTTGAAGCTGCACTTATTGTTATAAAAAAACCCACATATCATATTCAACTGGTCCTTCACTGAACATAGATTCATGCAGAATACAGGGTCATTCTAGCAAATGTGGTAGGCTGTATTTTTAGTAAACAAAGGGAAGTAACTGTTGGGGGGTCCAAGAGATTCCGCGTATGCAACCTATTGTGCTCCCCCCTCCCCCCTTTTGTTTTATTATTTTTATTTTGTGGCATGCAACATGTGCGGCCTTACTGTCATGCATGCCCCCTAAATACAAATACTCCTATGCATGCATCATGTGGGGCCCAAGTTTCCCTGGCTGATCCGGGGGGAGGGGGGGACTTAGCGATCGTGCATGAATTGGAACTCTTGCCTTTCCCCTTCTATCACACGTCCCACCCCCCTTTTATTGATTATTTTATATCCTTGATTCAAATAGTCAATAACTAAATAACTTACTTCAATTTTGAATCTCATAAATATACTACAAAGCAAACGGTGTATCTACATCTACTTAGATTATCCCTGATTATATTGGGTTTTATCTTCTTCACATAACATCTATCATTTCACTTTCTACTCTATCTTTGCTGTTATTTTCTTTATTTTTCGTACTATCCCCTAAAGTGCAGCAGAATATGTAACATGATGAAGTTGGCTGCCTAAGGAGAAGAAGGAAAACTGGTTGACACACTTTCCTCGACGATGAACAACACCATATGACTACTATATTTACAGTTTGATTTTTACACTATTATGCATTAATTAGAAATCGACTAATTACTGACCTTTCTATTGATTTTTTGTGTAATCAGAAAACGCTTTCAGGTACACAGTCGCAACAAACAACTGTCACATAAATGTCAACAGTGTCCATCAAACAGCGACAAACTTGAATTTAACACACAGCAACACGCACCACGATTTGTCCCTTGTATATTCTGGAATCGTGTGTGGGTGTGGGTGTGGGTGTGGATGTGGTTGTGTGTGTGTGTGTGTGTGTGTGTGTGTGTGTGTGTGTGTGTGTGTGTGTGTGTGTGTGTGTGTGTGTGTGTGTGTGTGTGTGTGTGTGTGTGTGTGTGTGTGGGTGTGTGTGTGTGTGTGTGTGTGTATGTGTGTTTGTGTGTGTATATTGATGTGTGTGTGTGCGCGTGTGGTAGCCCCATTCCACTCCAGTAAAGCTGGCAGACGGTTTCTGGAACTGCTCAGTTCCCCACTGGCCCCAGTTCCGTCCACACCTGGCCTGCAACCTGAGAGTGCAGTGCTCCGGGGCAGAGGACGAAGAGAACTGCGGGTACCCCACTTGTGGACATGGCGGCTTCATGGTGGATGACCAATGCTACGTCCTGGTCAGGCCTCAGGAACCACTGACCCACGCCCAGGCCAGGCAGGGATGCAGAGACCTGGGAGGTCACTTGGTGATCTTGAACTCTGCGAAAAAAATGGAGGCATTGGAGGAGGTGCTGTGGGCTAGAGGCAGAAAATTCGACTTCTATGTTGGGTTGAGACAGGGCTCATACATTGCTCACCCCATGTAAGATGAAAGGTTTCCCTCATTATCATTCACCATTCAGTCCATGTAATGAATTATGTGCTTGGGTGCCACATGTGGCTACTGCTATGCAGGATCATCTGATTTGGCTGCTTATTATTGTACATTATCAGGACTTTCACTATGTTTTGTTCCGTTATGTTAATAAGGTCATGGTTTTGACTTTGTTCTGATATTTTATGTCTGTGCATCCATCTCTTGATTTTGGGTTAAGCTTGGGTTTAATAATAATAACAATAATAATATAACATATATGAATTCAATAATAATATAAATTCAAACCAACAAATCGATTTTTCTGTAGTGTAGAGTACATGCTGTTGACTGAATTGAAAGCGAGTCGTACCTTTTGCCATGCGTATGCATATTAGACAGGTTCTGTTCTGACAAAAGAGCCTTATTTAAAGTGTTCTGGGCATTGGGAGGTATAAGCAAACTGAGTGTTATTTTATGTTTTGAGGGGTGCTGATTCCAAATTGTGCCCATGCAAATCCGTGTCTGTAGCGGTTAACCCTTTGTAGCCCAAGCATCGCTGTGCGTCATTTGTATCTAGTTAATCTTCATTACATGCCAATCATCCAATAACAGTCAAGACAATCACTTTGAATTTGAAGAACTACAGCTTTAATTTACATTAGCATTATAATCTATGCCAGGAATAAGTCAAAATTATGCATTTTTTCTGTTAACTGTTTCGAGACAAAACCATATTCTGCATTACAAATCAAGTTTTCAATAAAAGTCAGGAAAGTCAAATTGAATGTAAAGAAATACCCCTTTAATTTACATTCGCTCTATAATCTATACCATGGATAACTCAAAAGTCTGCATTTTGTATGTTAATTCTTTCGAGACAGAATTGTATTTGCATTACATACCAATCATTCAAAAGAAGTAAAAATAAACTTTATTTAATTACACCTATAATTTAAGTTAACATTATCATCTATATGCTATGAATAATTAAAAACTGTATTTTGTCTGTTAACTCTTTCGAGACAAAACTATTCTACATTGTGTTCCCGTCATTCAATAAAAGTCAAGAAAATCAAAGTTGATTAAATCCCTTTTTTATTTACATTACCACTTTCGCCATAAATAACTTACAACTGTGCATTTTGTTGGTTAATTGTTTTGAGATAAAACCAATTTAGTAAGCATGTATTTTATATCACACAGGTATGTCACAATGCGCAACATTAACTTGTTTTACTTCTTTATAAGCTTAAAAAAGATAATTACAATCTCAAAGCAAAAAGCTTTTTCTTTATCATCAAACCAAATGCAAGCATTTTACAATTTTATTTTTAAGAAAACAAATAACAACGTTCGCAATCTTCACAAGGTCCTCTTGGATCTCAACAGTGGCAAAGATCGTGACTGGCCATGTTTTGCAGAACTGGTGGCATGCCAGCTGAAAACTTGCCAAAGTTCGTGAGGGTTGCTACGATACGAGCATGCCTTTGTCTTGGTTTTCAGTGCGTTGTCTACCTCTGCTTGATTCACTGTGCTGGCTTGTGTCGTCAATGTCTAGACCAAACATGGCTTGAAGAGTCAGTTTGTGTGCCCTCATCCCTCTTGCATAGTACTGACCACTCATTACTTGTGCTGCAGTGTTTTGCCCAAACAGATTGCTCTCTGTCCAGGCTTCTTGAAGTTCACTTGACTGTTAATGCTTGCCTATTACCTTTAGGAAGCTTATTGCTGTATGCAGACCTATTAATCTGACGATCAAGAAGTCCTGAAAGTCTTCTTTGGCCCATTTGAGTTCCATGAGTTTACAGTACAGTGCCTCGTCTACTGTCAGTACAACGTAGTGTTGGCCTAGACTTCTGGCGACTTGTTTGCATCTGAGCACTACCATGTTGAAAATATCCAATTGATGTGGTGGTGCTTACACAATTGGCATGTACCCTACACTAGTCACCTATGAGCTTTCTGCACTGATTGTGGTATTGAAATGGCTCCAACTGGTCTTCGTTCCTTTGTAGTGTCTGATCAAGAAAAAGCTCACGTCCTTAGCAATGGAATCAGAAGCAGCCTGGTTATGTTCCACTGCTTCATTGAACCAATGAATCTATGTATGTCTTGTTGATGGGAGTTCTTGTTTCCCCATTGTCACAGATGCAGGGATAATGTTTTCCACAGCAGGAGGAACTTGCAGTACAACTTCAGTTGAAAGAGACACATTTCTCAACCCCATGCTACAAACTGGTTTTGAACAAGGTCGAGGTGTACAACTATTCCAGTTGCAGTGTCCATGGAATCCAACGTTTTCTTTGCAAGAGTAGTGTCAACTTGAAGAAGTCCCCTATAGCTGATGATGTGTCCTGCCTTGTGGAAGAGGTACACAAGATCTATTGAACGAGTGTCTTGATGTAAGATGCTGGCAAGACCTACATGCTTTGGTGTCCACTGACTTCCTCCGCTGATGTTGTACACCAAGTCATGGGCTATGCTCAACATTCTTGTCTGGATTGATGCTTCGTTTCTTATTATGTCATCATCGTCTGTATCTTCTGACACATCATCTTCAAGAAGACTTTGCCCTCCAAACATCAAGCGCAGAAACATAGAAACACTATCAGGGACACGCTTGATCATGGCATTTTGACTAACTGAAATCCCTTGGCATTTTGGATGGCACCATATGTTAGATCGTAGCTTCAATGCAACGTTGGACAAGCTGTAGAAAAACGTCGTTTTCTGATGACCTGTAAGAAGGTTTCACTTCTTATTCGTCTTCGTCGGTGAGGGTAGCATAAGGCACATCCACGAGTTTTCTAGGAATCAGAAGTGTTTCCTTTCTTGGTAAGCAAATAACATCACACACATCTTCCAGATGACTGTTCAGTTTCTTAGTGAATGTGGATCTTCTGCTGGTATATGATGATGGCATGTAACAGTTTCACGTGGCTGCCAAGTCACAATACCTTTTCCATATACTTCGTTAATTTGCAGCACATGTGCTTTTGCAGCTGCAACTTTGAGTTCAGCAGTCAGCCATTCCAAGGCAATGACTTTCTCTTCAGCACTGTCTTTTGTTGAGTCCCCTTTTTAAATATTCTGTAGCATCTTAGATGATCTTTTCTTTCCGCCGCTATCAAGTCATTTACATCAGCCATTCGGATGCACATTGTTGGATAAAAAAAACGACGCTTGGAGAATCTGTTCACTTGTCTCAAGTGTGCTGAAAGACGACAGTTTCTTATTGCTGGAATACTCCTGACAGAAAATGCAAAGATTCCAGTCAATGGCGGATGTGGAACTTCGTAGGGTTGCAGTGGTAGGTTTGTTTGAGTCCGGTTTGCAGATGCTCTTTTGTTTTGAAGCAGTTTCATGTTTTTGTTTAGACAATCAGCATGCCAACTGCTGGAAAACGAAGAATAGCCAGTTCTGTGCCATCTTTGGCCAGCATATGATACTGCTTTTAACCTCTCTATCGCAGATCTGTTTTCCTAGTCTTTAAAGGTGACTCGAATCTCTAAAGCATTCTTTAATCTATCATAACCCTTTTCACTTGAAGATAAAGGCTCAGTCTTTATAGTATCCTGACAAATAATGCACAACTTCAAATCAGTGGCTTTGTGGCGTTTTGAATTGCACAGAAGCTCTCCATTTTCCATTATTGTTTCTGTCAAACACACACACGCATGTAATAAAAAAATAATAAAAACTGCAGGATTTCACAGTCTCAAGAAAATTTAAAAATAAAGTGGTGGGTTGGGGAAATCCAAAACACTAAACAACAACACAAATGACACAAATAAAAACAAACCCGACGTTTCTGGGCGTAACCCCTTCGTCTGGGTACATACACACACAAAAGAATGAACAGAAAATACAAAGATTCGTCCGCTGTCATGTTTTGTCATTATTTACGTGAAATATACGAGTGTGGCAATTAGTAAGTAACATTAAGTTTCATTCTTTTGTGTGTGTATATACCCAGACTAAGGGGTTACACCCAGAAACGTCGGTTTTGTTTTTATTTGTGTTGTTGTTTAGTGTTTTGGATTTCCCCAACCCACCACTTTAACTTTAAACACACACTCATGGTTGTGATTGCTAAAATAGCTAATTAATTGAAACTAAAGCAGTGGTATGCCTACATACAACACGAAATGCTAGCCTGTGGCACTCTAGAATCAATACATATTGCATTTCATAGTATGTGGTGTACTTACTGACCATAGATTTAAAGAAAAACAAAGAGAGTGTATAGTTTGTGGTATTCGACGGCAGCCATTTTGCTTAGCCGTTTCAAAACCGGAAACGGTCGAAATTTGAGTTGCATGGGCAAAATTCTATTTAAGGACACTTTGAACTGTGCAAAAATGGCCCAGGCAAGCTTCTACCTCAAAATGCCCAGAGGGTTGTGTATTTCTGAAATCAGAACCCGTCTATAATGTCAAAGCTTTCTAACGAACTGTTCGCCATTTGCAAGCATTGCTCACCATCCTGCATGGGTCATATTTTGAAACAGAGGTGAATGAATCAAGATGTCATGCAAGAAGGTTTATGTAACCTACATAAGTATATAAAAGGAATGGTTCTTTTTTTTCCAAGCATGTTGAAAGTTGCTTCTTTAAAGTTTGCTTTCCTGTATCTCAGGTACACTTTTGTATTCCAACACGAGGACGGCTCTGTGGCCTATTCAGTTCCGTTTTTAGTTGAAGGTTTGTAAATCTCTCTCTCTCTCTCCATATCGTCTCTCTCTCTCTCTCTCTCTCTCTCTCTCTCTCTCTCTCTCTCTCTCTCTCTCTCTCTCTCTCTCTCTCTCTCTCTCTCTCTCTCTCTCTCTCTCTCTCTCTCTCTCTCTCTCTCTCTCTCTCTCTCTATTACTCTCTCTCTTCGGCATTTTAGCTGGTTTTAAGTAGACATATATACATGTATTGTATAGACTATAGGGTAAGACGGGGTAAAAAGCGAGAGGGAGAGAGAGAGAGAGAGGGGGAGAGAGAAAAAGAGAGAGAGAGAGAGAGAGAGAGAGAGAGAGAGAGAGAGAGAGAGAGAGAGAGAGAGAGAGAGAGAGAGAGAGAGAGAGAGAGAGAGAGAGAGAGAGAGAGAGAGAGAGAGAGAGAGAGAGAGAGAGAGAGAGAGAGAGAGACTAGAATGACGAAAAATAGACACTGGGGTAAATGATTGAAGTATTAAGATGATGTGAAGATAGTAGATGGAGGGGAGAATCCTGTCGTGTTTGTCTTAAGACAAACATAAGCCATCTAGTTATGATTATCTCCTTTAGGGAGAGACCTAAAAGTAATAGCAGAAGCTTGCATTTTGAGCTTAAGATAAGGCCATAAGTCTAGCTTGTTTGTTTTTCTTTTTCTTTTTTGTTTTCTTTTTCTTTTTCTTTTTGTTCCGCTTTGTTCGTCTGAGTTGGCTGACATTTTCTGAAAAGTTGCAGGACATTGCAGGGTATGTGAAATTTGAAATATTGTATATATTAAATATATATATGTATATATATATGTATATATATATATAGCAGAACAAAAAAAGAATGAAAACTAACAAGAAAGAATGTAGACTATTCCCAATATTTCGGCTTTTGGCCTTGGACGCCTGCATCTACGACCGTACACTATTTACCAACCATGATCGTAGAGAGTGGATTGGTAATGTTTTTACTCGTGTCTGAGGTGGTGTTTGTATGCATGTATCCTCTCTAGCGTTTGAACGGATGGACTTAGGGTGCTCAAATTTTGCATGCGGGTAGGTAGTAGGAAGATCGAGGCCAAGTTTGATAATGAAGGTCATGGGCTCCGCTCCGGTCAAGGTCACTGGAGCCGAAAACGCTGCCGAAAGCTGGCCAGTTGCTTCCCCTTGCAAACTTTATATTTGTATAGGTTACTTTTCTAGCTGGCCAGTTGCTTCCCCTTGCAAACTTTATATTTGTATAGGTTACCTTTATTTTCTACATAATGGTAACATACAAACGTGAAATTTTTCAAATATGTACAGAATATACAGGACAAACACCTGCCAAAGTTTCAAAGCGTCCACTTTATTAGTTTTTAAATCTTTGAATTTTAAAATAAATGCATGTTTTGTCAAGCCACATACTCATAGAGCATTGTTTGCTCTATAAATTGACCATATTACACCTCTAATTCATCGCAAGCAGATCAAAATACTTGTAGTGGTGCCATAGCCGATGAGGTTTAACCGAAGGCGTGGTTACATACACCTATCTGTATTAATAAAAAAAATCGGGACTTTACTGGTTTTGTACTGCCTCCGGGCATTGCCTCCAGTATTGTTCCCACCATATTTGTATTTACAAATGTCCCATATGTGTCTGATTCAGACCAAGAGGACGTAAAACACCATTTTCGTCGTCTAATTCATCGCATGTCCCATATGTGCCTTCCCAGGTCGAGAGGACGTAAAATTCCAAATTTCATTCATTCTAATTCATCGCATCTGTTCTTATCAGCTTAATATCTGATACGCTCCCTATCCGGGGGCTTCGATATTAAACTTTTTGAAAATTCAAGTAAAAGAGTAAGTCGGCGCGATATGAGGCGCACGGTTGGTGATTTAGCGTCTTAACGCTCCCCCCCTCCCACCCCCCCACCCCCACACACACACACATTATATCAAACACACACACACACGACACACACATTATATCAAAGACACACAAGATAGTTTTATTTTTATCTTCCAGTTTGCTATGTAAGCTTATGAGGCACAGACAAGATTGCATGCTATTAGGGGACACTTATTGAATCGGTACCCCCTAAGGATAGAGATCTCTATCTCAAGGGCAGATAATCCAAAAGCTATGAAACTTTCAATGTGGATACTACTGGTAGAGGGCTATAACAATATACTATAATTATAAAGATAATGTTTGTACTTTTGGATTAAACGTAAAAATACTTTTTTCTTCAAAAGGTACGAATTACAAGACCTGTTACGGAATTCGTACCACCAAGTTACTGATATTGTACCAGGGGGTTTATAGCACTAATTCAACGGTAGGACGCTCGTGACTTGGCTTTAGCTATAGACCATTCTCTCTTCTAAATGTTCCAGTTAGTCTCTGTGACGTCAAAGTAATTATTATGTCATTTTATCATCAAAAGTTTGATGTCACGTAAAACAGGCCCCTGAATGCATTTTTGACGCTGCGCCATTGAAAAAACGTAGGAGGTACGAATTACGTGATAGTGGTACGAATTGCATAACTATGGCCCAATTATTTTTCCATTGGATATTTTAATTTACAAAGTGGACAACATTGACCCTAAGAACTTAAAGATTTTAAAGTGATATTTCCAGTTTTAATCTTTGCATGTATGCACTGAATAACAAACAAAAAAAAGCGTTAGCTAAAATTACATCAGATGCTGCCAAAATGAAATTTCGTTTGTCTTGCAAAGAGTGTTCCGCTTCGTTGCATTTTTGTTGTGATAAAATACTTCCCTTCCCCTGTCCAAACTTCACACACAAATATTAACCCCCAATCTTCTACCGTTTGGTAGGAAACCAGGTGGTACGAATTGCGTGACAGGTACTGAATCAATAAGCCTCCCCTACTATGTAACAAATGTGATATATATTTTCTCTTTATGTTCTTCACCATTATTTTATGTGTACCTATGAGTTTTGTTTATTTGTATGTAAAACCCCTTCAGTATGGGGCTTTTGGCCTTAATCTGAATAAAAACATTCGCATTCTCATTCGCATTCTCTCTCTCTCTCTCTCTCTCTCTCTCTCTCTCTCTCTCTCTCTCTCTCTCTCTCTCTCTCTCTCTCTCTCTCTCTCTCTCTCTCTCTGTGTTCAGCATTTCAGCTGGTTTTAAGTCGACACATATAAATGGATTGCATGTGTATGTAAAAATATATTTTCCTGTCCCATTTCAAACTGAAACTCCCAAACACGGGATTAACAACAATAGATACACGTTTGAGCGAACATTATTTATAATTTGGATTGCTTTCATTCAGGTTCAGGTTTTTTATTATGTGGTCAGCTTTCGACTCTGAGTGATACATACGTTGTCTCTATGCACTGTGACTTCAAACACTCAGTATCTTATGTGTGTGAGCTGCCATCCTTTTCACAAAGTCGACCGAAGGAGAGCCAACCCTTTGACCCAAACGGTCCTCCCATTGCTCTACCCAATGTAACAAGCACCTCTGCCTTCACCATTCCCCACCCATCGCTGTTCTCTCCTTGCCCCCACCACCACTGGACTTGGGCATTTTTGGCTTGTGACGTCGACAGCCGTTGCTGGAGTAGAAATGACGTCACGTCTTTCGCCTGGGATTCTCCCTCTTCCTCGTGGTGTGACGCACCCGTGACGTCATTTCTGTTTCACTTTTCCTGCGGAGTGGTGGAGCAGCGAGTGCCTTTCACTGTGGTGTGTGACTCTCGTGAGGACTGCTTTGATGGTACTGACGAAGGGTTCTGCACCTACCGGCCCTGTCCTCTGCATGCTGTGCTGCAGTGCGGCAACAATGGACAGGTCAGATGACCCACAACCTGACCAGCTCGTTTACTCGTAGTCTAAAGTGAAATACAATAATTAAAACATTCAGTTAAAAAGTCCATAGTATCCATGGTCTTAGATCAAGCAAGTGTACTATTTGTTCCAACTAGTTTTTGTAGAGACATATAAGCGTATCACACCCATCCCCAGTGTGTGTGTGTGTGTGTGTGTGTGTGTGTGTGTGTGTGTGTGCGTGTGCGTGTGTGTGCGTGTGTGTGCGTGTGTGTGTGCGTGTGCGTGCGTGTGCGTGCGTGCGTGCGTGTGTGTGTGCGTGCGCGTGTGCGTGTGTGAGTGTGCGTGCGCGTGCGCGTGTGTGCGAGCGCGCGAGTGTGAGAGAGAGAGAGAGAGAGAGAGAGAGAGAGAGAGAGAGAGAGAGAGAGAGAGAGAGAGAGAGAGAGAGAGAGAGAGAGAGAGAGAGAGAGAGAGAGAGAGAGATGAACAATGTTTTGTTTGATGTGGGCCACATACTCTTGTCATTAGCTTTTAGGGGACAGTGGATTTAGATTAGCACACTTGCAGACTTGCATAAAAAATAGGGGTTTATGTTTGGATTTCAAAGCAAACATGGGAGGATTTCCCTCTCTTACCCCTCCTGAATAAATTATAAAATTAACCCATACCCTACCTTTGGCTTTTCTTGATGAAGCTATGGAAATATTTTGGGGTTTAGTCGTGCACAATCATCATATCTGACGATGATTTCAGTTTATTTCATCAACAAAGTTGATATTGAGCGGTAAATATTTGGTAGCGTGAGGGTAGATTGTTTTTGTCACTCAAAATACTATGTTCAGTGAAATAAACCGATTTTGCTTGTGTCAAATTCTTTTTATTAAAACATTTTCTGTACTAAAAAAAGTTAATAAAAAAATCACCCAAAACAATATTGCATGCAGTTTATGAGTTACATTGTGTCTGTGCATCAGAATATACCAGAATTCTGTTTAAGAACAACAACTTCAAATTACAATACTCAAATGACCTTTTCACCACAAAAAAAATATACTATAGACTCTTTTGGGTTAATCTATGACAATTTGAGCTTATATAGTGTCTGATTTCAAAAGATCTGAAAAGAATGTGTTGCATTAAATTTTCCAATGGAAATTCCAATTTCACAAAACAATATGAATCTACTAAAACAACAAAAACAAACAATACATGAAGTAAGTACTATAGAAATATTGATTTTTGAACAAATCTGATTGATAGTATGTCTAACCAACAACAAATACTGAAATACCAGCTGCCGTGGCGTAGTGGTTAGTGTTGCGGACTACTGGCTCGAATCACGGGTCACGGTTTCGAATCCCATCAAAGGCGAGGGTTTTTTTTCGGTCCTTGACCGACTCCTTCCCAGAGTGAGTGGCTATGGACTCAATGGGAAGACTGAAACCACACAGTCGAGCTTCATCCACTTAACGGATGCGATTATGCGAATGCTGCTCTAATTTCAAGACCAACACTGCAGGTGTCTGTAGTTCTCGGGCCTGGTTAACACTGGGATATAATTATGAAAGTCAGCGTAGAATACAGCCCTGTCATGTAGTCTCAGACCGATACGGAACGCCATAGCATCATCATCATCATCATAGTCATCCGTCTCATTTCCATCAATTATTAAAAAGAAAACTGTCTCAAATTCTGTGGCTTTGCATGCCCTGCTCTCATGGTGACCTCAGTTTCGGTTTCCAATCCAGTCTATGCCTTGGTGTGTTCGGGTCAAAGTCTTGGGGATCAGTGTGTTCTGGGGAGCTGTCAGTGGACGGTCATGGTGGTGCCCTCGGAGGAGGACCTCACTCACGCTGGCTCCGCGACTAAGAGAACGGTGTCAGAAGGGGGTTTAGTAGGTGGTGTCCTGAACAGGCTCTACTGAACTCCACCGAAGTGACTCAGCAGCAGTGCAGTGTCTCCTCGGTTGGTTGCCTCCTGATGGCCTAACATAGATTCGCTCCCCTTGGACTGCTGGTCTTTGATTCTGCAACCTGAACAAGCGGAGGTGTGGTGTGGATTCAGAATGAGCGGCGTGGGAGCAACGCCTCTGTACGGCCCAGAAGATAGGACAGTAACAAAATAAAAAAATACTGAAATGCTTTCCAGAAATAGTGATATCCATAGGAGCCTGTTGGGTCCATTTCAGGCACAGATTACTTTGTGTACAAATGAATAAGCCATTCACTTCAGTATTGCGCTCGTTGATTTAATTGTCGTAGTTTTCCTTCTGAAAGGGTCTGGAATATGTCCATTTGCTTTACATCTGATATAGATGATCATTTAACCGTCTCGATAAGATAAACGCAAACATCCTTGTCATTCCACCTCACAAGGAGAAGTTCTTTAATTGTGTCATGTTGTGCTTTTCCACCTCCATTACTGGTTTGAGGGAGCAGTCTCCCATGTGTAGCTCTCCAGAACTATCCATGCAGTCCATCTATGAAAGTATAGAAATGCAGTAGTCAGGTGGAACATGATTGACCGTTCCAGCATATGAGATCGTGGTACCCATGGGTTAACAACAGTGCACATGCTTTTTCATGTAAACATCTACAATTGTATACCATATCTTTAAACTGTTAGATCTACTACGTGCACGTGGTTCATCCATATCCCTCTAAAATAACTAATTCATTGTAATGATGTCTCTTCATTTGTACTGTGGAGCGTCTTACAGACCATCGCTAATTTTCCATTCATTTGTTTTCTTCTGTCCATTTAAAGAGGGCCTCAATATTTCAACTTTTTTGT
>CM065682.1:78959336-78961836 GCA_017654935.2 Phymorhynchus buccinoides
ACAAAGAAACAAAGAGTCAAAAATGAACAAAATGGCGATCACCTTGTATGCTTACTTCCGTCTTCTCCGTTTCCTCAAGCTCTCGTCTTTTTGCCCCAACCATTACAAAATAATGCTCTGTGTACAAATGTTGTCGTGGGAGTCATAAAGAGAACTTGGTTCCAATTGACTCCGTTCTATTCCTAGTGAATCTAAATTCACAGAAAATCGATCTGAAACGGAGAAGACGGAAGTCGAACGCGTAAAGAAAACAAGGTAATGTCGTAATAAACAAAAAGATGCAGATATAAGGTTAGAAAGGCCACACTGAAAGAAACACCCGAAAAATGAAAGAAAAAAGTAAAGAACAAGTGTGACGAATCAGTTCGCCTTTCTTTACATGCAATTCTTGCGAAAACATTTAGATTCAAATTACACCTGAAACCTTAATAATATTGCTTTTCAATTCAGTAGCAATAATTGTAAGGTATTCCAAAAGAAATAGCTTGAAGCCTTAGTAAAAAAAAATTGTTTGAAAATATTATTCCTAGGCACCTTGGATCAATGAAATATGTTGGAGTAACAGGTAGTGTTTCCGTGAAAGTTCAGCATTTGTGTGCTCTTCTGACTATGTTTACAAGTTGGTATGTGTGTTAGGTCATATGTCCATAAATCAACACAGCCCCTAACCTATAGTCTCATACATTATCTGTCGCTGTCTCTGTTTGTCTATCTGTCTGTTTGTCTGTTTGTCTGTCTCTCTGTCTCTCTCTCTCTCTCTCTCTCTCTCTCTCTCTCTCTGTTTCCTTTATATACATGCGCGCTAGTGTGTAAGTATGGTTGCATGCTTGTATACACGCGCGAGTATTAAAACATTATGCAAGTTTTATAAACCCATATTTCAGCCAATCTATGTTTCATAATATTAACTGCTTTGCTACCTTTGTGTAATAGTATGCCTTGCCATGTTTTGTGTTCTGTGTTAGTATTATATGTATCAAGGACAGATTGGAAGAATAGGCATTGCCCAGAATCTATATCCTTGGAAAATAAAGTTTAAGTTTTCAAGTTTTCAAGTTCTCTCTCTCTCTCTCTCTCTCTCTCTCTCTCTCTCTCTCTCTCTCTCACCTCTCTCTCTCTCTCTCTCTCTCTCTCTCTCTCTCCCTGTCTCTGTCTTTCTGTTTATGTCTCTTTGTCTGTCTGTCTGTCTCTCTCTCTCTCTCTCTCTCTCTCTCTCTCTCTCTCTCTCTCTCTCTCTCTCTCTCCTCTCTCTCTCTCTCTCTCTTCTCTCTCTCTCTCTCTCTCTCTCCATCTATCTTCTCTCTCGCGACACACACACATACACGCGCGCACACACACACATACGCACGCACACACACAATCACAAACAAACAAACGCACGTACACACACATACTTAACACACACACACACACACAATTACCCCCCCCCCCCCCCCCACCCACACACACACCACCCACACATACCCATCCTGACCCCCATCTCACCCGCACACACACACACACACACACACACACACACACACACACACACACACACACACACACACACACACACACACACACTAAACCGAATTATTCTTCCACACCAGGAAAGGCATGATCAAAACGACCTCTCTTTTTTGTTTTGGTCTTGAAACCGGAAACGGAAATCACGAAGCAGGGAGGCTGATGGGAGCCGCCATGTTGGCGGTAATGGGATTGTCTGTGATGCAATTGTTCTGGACAGCCAGATCCCTTGCTGGAGAGAAAGAAAGTTTTCTTGTTATTTCTCCCGTTAGGCCTTCATTGACAATAACAAGATAAGCTGCAACAACAGCAACAATGGCTGAAGCGGACGTGACTGGCAAATAAGGGAAAATATAGGTAAAATAACTACATGAACAAATACTTAAAATGCTCAGTTATCCGAATGTGTGTGTGTGTGTGTGTGTGTGTGTGTGTGTGTGTGTGTGTGTGTGTGTGTGTGTGTGTGTGTGTGTGTGCGCGTTCGTGTGCGCGTGTGCGTGCGTGCGTGCGTTTTGTGCGTGTGTGTGTGCGTGCGTGCGTGTGTGCGTGTATGTGTACCTGTCTGTCTGTGTGTTTATGCGCGTCGTTACTGTCTGTGACTGTGAGTAACAGAGAGAGAGAGAGAGCTTCAAATTCAAATGGTTTAAATTAATGTACATAGGCCTTGGACCCTTATGCAAACCAGAATAAATAATAATAACAATAATAATAATAATAATAATAATTATAATAATAGTAATAATAATAGTACTACTGCTACTACTACTACTACTACTACTACTAATAATAATAATAATAATAATAATAATGATAATAATAATGATAATACTACTACTACTACTACTACTACTACTACTACTACTACTACTACTACTAATAATAATAATAATAATAATAATAATAATAATAATGATGACGATGACGATGACGATGTTGTTGATGATGATAAAACAAACAAAACACGGAAACAAACATACACGAAAAGTGTGCTGCT
>CM065682.1:78966836-78971836 GCA_017654935.2 Phymorhynchus buccinoides
GCCACCCAATTTTTTTTTAAAATTTTTTTTTTTGCATGCGATTTTTGTCACTGATGAGGGGGGGGGGGGGGGGGGGAAAATTTTTTTACCAAATGACAACTTTTTCGTTGCCACTGGGTTTAATATCGTATGCTAAGTGCATGGGCACACGGGACCTCGGTTTATCGTCTCATCCGAAAGACTCCACGTTCAGACCGTTAAGGCCTAGTGTAGAATGAGAAGAGAAAATCCCCTGTACCCAGGTTCGAACTCGGGTTTACTTGACACGAGGCGAACGCGCTACCACTGTGCCACTCTACACCCACGTGACATATAAGTTAAATCACTGTGGTGCTCAAATGCGACTTTGGCGGTGAAAGGGTTAATATGCGTTACAGAAAGGATGTTCGTACTAGAGCAATGTTTTTGAACATGAGGAAACAATATTAGCTTGAATATAGGAGCAATAAGAAAGAGAGACACACTAAATTGTTTTCTACAATGACACAACGTCTTTGAACAGCTTCGTACATTTGAATATACCACGATTGCTTAAAGACACACTGACGCACCACGATTAAGTCCCTTGGGTTTTTTTTTCTAGGGTCGCTGTGACCCACATACAAATGTTCCCAACTTCAAATTGAAGCTGCTCTTTAAAATGATGTTTCGTTTTCAATTTGGGGACACATTTGTATGGGAGTCAAACCTGGTCAAAACAAAATTTCTTACCAGCTATAAGAGAGAGAAAACACGTAAAAACCGTGATTTTGACACGTGACGTGGTGGGTCTTTAAAGCTAGGCGGCACGTGCCCTGGCTTTTAAGGCTCGACTACACGTCAGCTAAAATCGTTACAAATTCGGGACTTTCCTGGTGTTGCACTGCCTCCTGGCATTGCCTCCAGGATCGTTCCCACCATCTTTTTATCTACTGATGTCCCATATGTGTCTGTTCCGGACCGGAGGACGTGAAGCAGAATTTCATCATCAGCTAAAATCGTACGACTGTACCATACGATTCGATCTCGTGGTCCCCAAGACCAAATGTGACCCAGCACCACGAAAGTGACATTACGTCGCTGGGATAGTTTTGACCACAGGCTTGGAATGTCAAAAATCTCATATTTTGTCAAATTTGAGTCACGGGTTTGTTCGTGTTCTCTAACATCTTATCTTTCTTATCTTTAAAACTTAACAATAATGGATGAGATCTTACATCATTGATACTTAAAGCCAGCGCGGCACTATAATTATAAGCATGCAGTAGGCTACAAATGTCAGTTTCTGCTTGGCGCTCGCAGCGAAAGCATCCCTTTTCAAACGCAAAAGGAGGGAAAAACTAAGCTGGTGCAGGCGAGAGCACGCAGCAAGGAGTGTCGCTGGCTTCTTTATCTCTCTCTCTCTCCCACTCTCAACTGACTACCCGATTCCTGGGATCGGCTCTTGAATACCCCAGTTGTGCCTTTAATGTATCAGTGTAGAGTGGCACAGTGGTAACGCGTTCGCCTCGTGTCAAGTAAACCCGAGTTCGAACCTGGGTACAGGGGATTTTTTTCCTCTCACTTTGCACTAGGCCTTACGGTCTGAACGTGGAGTCTTTCGGATGAGACGATAAACCGAGGTCCCGTGCGCCCATGCACTTAACACACGTTAAACCCAGTGGCAACAAAAAAGTTGTCATTTGGTCAAAATGTACCACCACCACCACCCCTTTCCTCCCTTATGCGTTCCACAAAAATCGCCTGCAAAAATACAAGCACCATTTGGTGGCGCGCCTCAGGCTGGTGGGGAGCAACCCGAATTTCACAGAGACGATTCTGTGACTATAGAGTACCTAATATATAATACCTAATACCTAATAATAATAATAATAATAATAAAGACATTTATAGAGCGCACATTCTAGACGAACTAGTCATGGCGCTTAACAAAAAAAAGCAAAAATTCACTCCACATGCAAGATTACATCATACATATCGAACATACTCACAGGCGCTCGCATTCCCACCGTCACCCCCACACAAACGTACACTCATAGATATACAAACATGCAATCGCATATATGCACATCAGTATACACTAACGCACCCTTCCCTCCCCACACACAAACACATTCACATCAACGCACACATGTACACACATACACACACATATACGCGCGTACACACACACGCGCGCACGCACGCACGCGCGCACGCACGCACGCAAACGCGCGCACGCGCGCACGCACACATACACACACAAACAAACTCAGTTACTACATGCCCCGTTCCCCACCTCCCATCTAATCTGCGCATACTTCATTCATGCAGACCCATCACAAGCATTAGCGTTGAGAGCAGAAGTACGTTTTGAGATTAGCCTTCAAAACTGACAGAGTTGGAATGTCTGAGAGATGGTGGCAGTTTGTTCCAAGTAGCTGGGGCCTGGAAAGAAAAGGATCTTTCGCCGCTAAGTTTTTGCTTTAACCCAGGAAAGCTGCAGAAGACGAGAATCAGAGGAAGCACGGAGCTGACGAGAGGGTGTGTAAGTATGAAGCAGATCAGACAAGTTAGTAGGAGCAGAGCCATAAATGACAGCAACGGTAAGAGTGGAAAACTTGTACTCAGTTCTATCAGAGATTGGCAGCCAGTGCAGAGAATGGAGAAGAGGTGTTACATGGTCGCATTTAGAGGATTTGAGGACCAGTCGTGCAGCATTGGTTTGGATTATCTGAAGTCTGTTAAGCAAGTACTTTGGAAGGCCGGCGAGAAGAGAGTTGTTGATTGTGACAGAGACTGGAATTGAAAAATCATTGAGCAGTTTGCATAGGACATGCTAGCATAAGTACACTTTTATCCTCGTTAAGCTGTAGTTTGTTGTGTGTCATCCATGTTTTTAGGTCAGCTATGCACTCCTGTGTTCGCGATATCAGCCACTAACTTCAGCAAGAGGGGCTGACTGATACACTTCTGTATCGTCAGTAAGACTATCATGTAACAAGGAATGTTGACTGACAACATCGGACACAGGAGCAGCATAGAGCACGAACAGAATAGGTCCCAGAACAGAACCTTGTGGTACACCATACTTGAGAGCAGAAGGCTCTGAGTACATGCCACCAACACAGACAGTCTGGGTGCGGTCGGATAAATAGCTCTCAAACCAGGCCAGGGCAAAGTCATGAATACCAACATAATCTTTGAGTCGGCGAAGGAGAATAGAATGATCAATAGTGTCGAAAGCGGCACTAAGGTCAGGGAGAGCCAAGAGAGAAACTTTGTTTTAATCAAAACCTAGAAGCATACCGTTTACAGTTTTGAGAAGGGCTGTTTCTGTACTGTGACGTTTTCTATAGGCGGATTGAAGGTGATTTTGCTCTAAGTGTGCAAGTAGTTGACAATCTAATACCTAAATAGATTGCTGATTATAAAACGAAGCTGCCTGATCATTTTTTTCTCCAGAATTGTTTACACGTTCGCTTACAGGCTCCTCACCGTTTAAAAAAAAAGCACATTGTTCTTATCTTCAGTGTATAATGTATTGCATGATAGCAACATCATAATACTAAATAAAACACATTGAGTCCATTGGGGTCCAGGACAGTTACGTTTCATATATATGGAAGACGATATATATATCATATATATATCTGTATTGTTAAAATGTCGGGACTTTACTGGTGTGGCACTGCCTCCGGACATTGCCTCCAGGATCGTTCCCACCATCTTTATATCTACTAATGTCCCATATGTGTCTGTTCCAGACTGGAGGACGTTAAACAGATTTCCATCCGAGGTCCAGGACTAATTAAAGAATAAAAAAGGCATGAACAATTGCAATTACACCGGACCTTATCAACACCATGAACTACACGCTAAACACTAACAGGATAAAATCCGTGACACAGTTAAAACACTGCATAGACGTGTACAATAAAATATCAATATTTATTTTCAGTCTAAACGGATTACATTGTCTTTTGTGGCTTGACCCTTTGCTAATATTTAGCTAAATATAATGTTTAAACACAGCCCGTTGGGTATTTTGAAGGCACTAAGTTGTACACTTATTTCACTCTGCCTGCTGCAGCTTTGGTAACATGTCCCAGACGTTGCAGTACTCGCTGCATCTTGGTGTGTCTGCGTTTCTCTAACACCACGTTGAATCCATACAGCACTGGAGTGATGGTCATGGTGAATGGCAGGGCAAAGGCTGCCACAGCAGAGCGGTTTTCCTCAGGTGGAAGGTCTAATCTGGACATCAGCAGAACCAGAACATCTACCAGGAACCAACCACAGGCCTCGGTCACTGAGATGGGCATGGTGCGTCGAGCAGCCTCCAGCTGGTGAGATTTTTCAGAGTTGACCAGAAACACGATGGGGTTGGACTGTATAATGATGTGGATGTACAGCTGACCTGCCATGACCAGCACCATCAGCAGCGTGTTCACTGTGATCACAGCGTATACCGCATGGTCATCTTCACCCATGGGGGCGGTCAAGGGCAGAGGGACACACATTCCAGTTTGAGGATGGAGAGTCCAGGGGAAAACGTGGAGCAGGGTGGACAGAAGGAGACCCATCCCCCAACACAGGAGGCTGGAGGTGAGCACCTGTCTTGTGGCCCACACCTGTACGTGTGGCCTGGCCAGGTGAACGCAGTGACATGCTGTCAGACACAGCAGGATCAAGGCAGACACCTGCACAGAGAACAGGTAGAGAAAGCTGCACAGGGAACACCAGGCACTGTACCTCCACACCCTGTCTTCCCACAGATACTGCCCCCGGTACACCTGGTCAGCCACACACACTGCCAGCAGATACACCCCCATCACCAGGCTGGACACGGACAGCTGGCAAACAAAGACACCAGCTCCGCTCCTCCTCTGCTCATCTCCACGCAGGAGGAAGAAGAGGTGGACTCCATTGCCCAGCAAGGCTACAGCGGCCAGGAGGACAGTCACAGCACGTAGAGCGGCTGATCCCAACAGACGGTGACAGGAGGAGAGCAGATTGGAAGGGGAGTGGCAGTGTTCAAG
>CM065682.1:78976836-78985892 GCA_017654935.2 Phymorhynchus buccinoides
TTCAACTGGCTACAATAGTTCATACAGACACAAAAATATATTTGTACACAAACCATTTGGACACCATACGTCATATTTGTACGAGCAATGTACTCTTCAATTTTATATCAATAGTTAAGTTTTTTTGTGAAAACACTTAAAGCAGGGAAACTTTTGTATAATTTACATTCGTAAATATATTGTTTTGCAAACAGAATTATAAAATAAAAATTGAGTCAATGTAAATGTTTTTAACATAACCAAGTATAACCAGATGTTCTGTTAATTGCAAGCTTGACACATTAGGACATTTTTCACTCAATAAATCTGTCAGTGCTTTCCAAAAAAGCTGTGTATACGTGCATTGCCAAAACATATGTGCGATTCCATCTTTAGCTGCATTACAGAAGCTGCAGCGATCAGTAGGAGTTATCCCCATTCCCTTCAGAATAACATTCGCCCCAAGGCATCTGTGAATAATTCTAAGCTGATACCATTTCATTGTTATATCAGAGACCTTGGATAAGTAACCAAAACAATTCTTCCAGTCATTTTCGACATTAATTTTTTTGTTCCACTTTAAGCAAAACTTAGGGCAAGTACTATTATTAACAAGTATATCATAATATAATTTCGATCCCTTGAAAATGGATAGTATTTTTTTTAAACATAAGTGAATCTCCAAATTGTTATTGTTGTTGATAGGAATTTTCACTTTTTTTAATATACTCATTGATTGCTGCTTTATATCCTGAGAAAGTGATGAAATCTACATTTACGTCATATTTTTGCTTGAATTGTTCGTATTGAATACATTTTCCATTTCCATCCAAGAAGTGTGCTATGCAGTAAACGTTTTTGTTAATCCATCTTTTATTTTGAATATTATTTTTAGCTATCAAAATGCGTTTGTTATAAAACACTGGTTCTGCTAGTAATTCACCTGAATATTTACAATCAAATTTATTTTTAAAAACCATACTATAGGCGTTAAATACTTCTGTCCAGAAAATGTTTGACTTTTTTAAGGTTGAAAGAAATTCTGGCCCAAATTTTGTAATATCCTTAAGTGAAGGAAAATTAAACATTGTTATATTTTTCCATCTTGACTTTTTTTCTACTTTTCTTATTCAAGTCAACTTTAGGGCTGTGGCAAGTTTATTAATGTTTGCTCAAACACGGGAGGATTCACATCTTCATCCCCCATCACCCTGCCTTCCTGTGTTGTGGCACTTATTGATTGTACTTTAATAACTGATTTTATACACTAACAATCCAGCAACATTAATGTAAAGTTTTAGAAGAAAATATTAAGTTACTCTGTATTACAGTTGTAAGGAAATAGTTAACCTGAGCTGGCTCAAACATCCCTCGTGTACATTCGTGCAACACTACATATTTTGCTACGGTCATTCTATTTTTATTTCCTGTGTCACACCATCCCTTGTGTGATACCATTGCTTCTTCTCTGCTGCTCGTCTGCGGGAAGCACGGATAGTTGGAAGCATAGACTCATGGACATATCGATGGCTTGGAGTCAAAACGGACTATCTTTAGATAGTCCATTGACATATTATTGAACTCATTAGAAAACTAATAACTTGTATAAAAAAAAAACCAACTGCTGAAATAAAAAAAGCAAAACCCACTTTTTATATTTCTGCAGTCATTGCTTGATACAAGTTATTAGTTTTTGTACTAAATTCAATAAAACGTCAATGTACTATCAAAAGATAGTCCGTTTTGACTCTAAGCCATCGATATATAAAACATAGTGGACAATGAAAAGTCTTAGCTTTAATAAATACCGAAAATATGAACTCATCCTGTATAGCCGTTTTTTTTATTACTTATTTAAGATTAAAATTTGGCCCAAATCGGCAAATTTCAGCCAAAATTCGGCCAATTGGTAACATGTTGAAAATTGAGTATATGAGCATAAACATTTCCAGCAAATTTTATTGAAATCGGATGAATAATTAAAAATAAATCCTTAAAAGGAAATCAGTGAAAGTGAAGCAACGCAATTTACATAAATTTAAATAACTTCCAAACTATTTAACATAATTATTATCAACAAACTCCTTTCGGACCTGGGCCAACATGCAAAGGTTGCAAAGGCTATGATATGCCAAGGTTAGTTCTGTGACGTCACTTACGGCTTTGGCCATTCCGTGAACAGAATTTTACCTGCAGGTTTCTAGCCAGGGCACTTCCGGTTCGGAAATATACCGGAAGTGTTGGACATTCAGTTTTTAGTGAATACTGAAAATATAAATCCATTCAGTCTAGCCGTTGTTGAGATATTTAAGATTAAAATGTCACCGATTTTGCGGTTTTTATACCGTATTTCGCGAACAATTAGGCAACATCGTTTAATATTTCACAATTTGCATACCCTTCTAGACCTGCAACGTTCCTGCAAATTTCATCCAAATTGAACAAAAAAGGGGAAGAAAAACAAGAAGAAAAAAAGTGTTAAAAAAAGTAGAATTTGTACAAAAGCAATAGGATTCTCCTAATTTAGAAAATATCAGACTCGAAAAGCATTTACGACTACGCACACGCACGTGTTATTCCAATTATGAAATACATTTTATAGATATACAATTGATTTACATGTGTCTACTTAAAACCAGCTAAAATGCCGGAGAGAGAGAGAGAGAGAGAGAGAGAGAGAGAGAGAGAGAGAGAGAGAGAGAGAGAGAGAGAGAGAGAGAGAGAGAGAGAGAGAGAGAGAGAGAGAGAGAGAGAGAGAGAGAGAGAGAGAGAGAGAGAGAGAGAGAGAGAGAGAGAGAGAGAGAGAGAGAGAGGGAGAGAGAGAGAGAGAGAGAGAGAGAGAGAGAGAGAGAGAGAGAGAGAGAGAGAGAGAGAGAGAGAGAGAGAGAGAGAGAGAGAGAGAGATTTACAAACCTTCAACAACAACCGGAACCGAATAAGCTACAGAGCCGTCCTCGTGTTGGAGTACAAAAGTGTACCTGAGACACAGGAAGGTAAGCTTAAAAAAAGCAACTTTCAACATGCTTGAAACAACAAACGAACCATTCCTTTTACATACTTATGTACATTACATATAAACTTTGGGGACATTCTTTCATAAATGACATCTTGATCCATTCACCTCTGTTGCAGAATATGACCAGTGCAGGATGGTGAGCAATGTTTGCAAATGCCGAAAAGTTCGTTAGAAAGCTTTGACATTATGCATACCTATGGCAAAAGGTACAACTCGCTTTTAATCCAGTCAACAGCATATACACTACATAAAAATCGATTTGTTGGTTTTAATTTATATTATTATTGAATTATTATTATGTTATATTATTATTATTAATCCCAAGCTTAACCCAAAATCAATAGATGGATGCACAGACAGAAAAGATTAGAACAGGGTCAAAGCCATGACCTTATTAACATAACGGAACAAAACATAACTAAAACAAATGAAAGTCCTCATAATGTACAAGAATAAGCAGCCAAATCAGATGTTCCTGCATAGCAGTTAGCCACATGTGGCACCCAAGCACATAATTCAGTACATGGACTGAATGGTGAATGATACTGAGGGAAACCTTTCATCTTACATGGGGTGAGCAATGTATGAGCCCTGTCTCAACCCAACATAGAAGTCGAATTTTCTGCCTCTAGCCCACAGCACCTCCTCCAATGCCTCCATTTTTTTCGCAGAGTTCAAGATCACCAAGTGACCTCCCAGGTCTCTGCATCCCTGCCTAGCCTGGGCTTGGGTCAGTGGTTCCTGAGGCTTGACCAGGACGTAGCATTGGTCATCCACCATGAAGCCGCCATGTCCACAAGTGGGGTACCCGCAGTTCTCTTCGTCCTCTGCCCCGGAGCACTCCACTCTCAGGTTGCAGGCCAGGTGTGGATGGAACTGGGGCCAGTGGGGCACTGAGCAGTTCCAGAAACCGTCTGCCAGCTTTACTGGAGTGGAATGGGGCTAACACACACACACACACACACACACACACACACACACACACACACACACGCACACACACACACACACACACACACACACACACACACACACACACACACACACACACACACTCACACTCACACACACACACACGCACACGCGCACGCACACGCACACGCACACGCACACACACACACCACACACACACACACACACACACACACACACACACACACACACACACGCTCTTCCTGAATGATGATGAGATGTATTCCAATTTTTGTTATTTGACTGATTGCTACAAATTATATCTCGTATGCTGATTGGTCAAAACTGCGCACGCCTCATTGTGCAAATTGTCAGCACTGGAATTTGGAACAAACTTGCAGATGCGGCTGTGAAAACAGATTTGAAGTACCAGCACATTCAGCGCGAGATCATCAAAGCTGCCACTGCCACTGCACGCGTGTGTGACGTCATTCTCTCTACAGACTCGAAACTGAGTGAGAAAATGGCTGGCGTCAAAACTGCACATATTGTATTGCCCTCTGCGCACATGCGTCTCGTGAGATATCCTTCCGTCGTCCCATGCTCTTCGACCGTATTTCAGCAAAGCAAAACTTTGTGACGAATCGGTCCCCATCACTTCACAGCTCTTTGGGGATGATCTAGGCAACTCGTTCAAAGAGATCAGAGAAGCTGAACAGATAGCAGCGAGCTGTACCCAGCCAGAGAAGCCCTAATAACCACAGCTCAACAGCACCTCCAGTGGAGGGCTAGTTGAACTTATTAATTATTTAAGATTTGAATCAGGAATAGAAAAAAAAATATTTGCTTTTAGGAGACATCCATGACCATAAGGTCGCACATGTTGCATGCCACAAAAACAAAAAGGTAATGAAATCTGAGTATGCTTATCAAAACGTGACATGATCTACTGTCATGGAGAATACTGCCACAATACGTGACAGATAGACAGAAAAGATATCAAACTCTGAGCTGAACTCATGGAATTTCAGTATATTCTGAATTAATTAGCAGCACTAGAGGAACAGCACCAATTATAATGAATCTATATTTTCACCATTTCAGGGGAAGCATGTGCATGTCTTTTGACCACATCCTTTTGACTCTGACAACAAGATGTTTTTCAGCTGCGTCAGGGAAACTCTGATGTTCGTGGGATCAGTTAACCCAGCAGGTAGACTCCAAAATAATAATGGTGACTCTCTACTTCAGCAAAGAAGGCTCAGGCACTTTATTCTGCTAGAGACATGAGTGCTGGCGTTGGAACAATGAAGAGTGCAAAGTCCTCAAGGAACTGGTGTCCGAGTTCTGCCAGTTTGACGATGTGCAGCGCATACAGTCTGCACTCCTTGCCCACCCCGTGACCTTTCTGCAGGGGGCTGGACGCTGATGGAGAGTGTCCAGCTCTCCTCTCCATTGCCCCCAACAACTGTACTCAACGCTCCACTCCCTCCTAGTTCTAGTGCAGGGAACGACACCAAGCTTACCAGAATGCCTGATCTTCAGGACGACACCAGGACTGGATCGGCTTTACGTGAAAACTCTTCTGAGTAAACTGAAACCAAATCCACCATTTATTATTCGGTTAGCAATGTATTTAGTGGTAAGGACAGTTTGAGTATCCGAGCTGCTTGCTGCTAGCCTTTCCCGCATCAGTCCGGACGCTGTTGCCTGCACAAGTCAGATAGACGCTATTTCTGAACCCGCGAATAATCTTTCTTAGATTCTGCAGAGATATATAGAAAGTTCTTTCTATATATCTGGATTCTGCCTTTTGGGCCTATAGCACATCATCCAAGCGCTTAGAAGACAGGTGCTGTGGTTGTTTGTGCGAAATGACCGGTGTTGTTTCGTTGGCACCGTGGTCTTTGTACAGATGACCAGTGATTTTTTGGGCGCCGTGTCTTTGTGTGATGACACCGTTTTTGACCGGTTATTTTTTGGATGCTGGGTCTTTGTGTGATGACGCCGTTGTCTTTGTGCTCGAATTGCCTAAAGTACGTTTTCGCACTGTTGTTGTGTTACTGGGTCATCTGATGCTATTTCATGATTTCTGCAGATATGAGCGGTTTTCAGCTTTGATCATCCCCTACTGTGTGTGATTGGTATTTGTTCGTCACTGCCTCGTGAGAGTCGCACCTTCTGCAACTGTAACATTTGGGCTGTATTCATATTTGACGTCACTAAGTGACAATGGCAACAGGGTGGAAAGTGAAAGTGAACTTCAAAAATTGGATGGATAAGTGAAGAAGAAAGAAGAAGAAAGGAAAGTTTAGACTTAGCCTAGCAGGAGAAGCCGAAGATTTTCTAGCAGGATTAGAGTGCAGATCACAGTTGGATGAGGTAGAGAAAATTAGCATCTGGATCTACTGGACCAGTTGTTGATTCTTTGGCCAAACATGTGAACAAGAAATCTGGCACATAATATAGGACTGGCATGGTATAACCAGCGTTTTGTTGTCTTTATTTTAATCTGGTGTTCTGCACTGTAGAGTGATATAGATTTAGTGAGAGAATACTGGGGCCTTAGCACGGTTGTCTTTGTTACAATCCCGTGTTCCGCACTGTTGATTCGTCGGGGCCTTAGCACGGTTGTCTTTGTTTCAATCCCGTGTTCCGCACTGTTGATTTGTCGGGGCCTTAGCACGGTTGTCTTTGTTTCAATCGCGTGTTCTGCACTGTTGATTTGTCAGGGTCTTAGCACGGTTGTCTTTGTTCCAATCCCGTGTTCCGCACTGTTGATTTGTACCTGACCCTTGGAGGCAAATGGCTCGAATCATGTTTTTTATGCTATTGTGGTGACGATGATGTTTGTGCCTTGGTGGCCTGTGCGAATAGACATCTTTAGTCCCACTGCTCTGGAAGACGGTGTTATACAACTTTGAGTGATATGTGTCTGCTTCGAAGTCATGTGATAGGCCTATCGTGAGCAGTTTTGTGCTAGGCCTCAATTGACTAGAGTGTTAGTATCATGCATTAGGGCGGCAAATAGATCTAGTGATGCAACCAAATAACATACCATCAAATATGTCCAAAAGCTTCCTTTGTGGAAAATGTTGCTATGGTTTGTGTGTTAGTGTGTGTTGCTTGCCGGGTACCAAGCATCACAAACAGGTAATACCTCGTTATCTCTGCTTCCAGAGAGTGGTCGACTGCAAGCATTTTCCCTCTTTTGGGATAAGATCTGGACTTTTGTTGTTTGTTTTTGCTCCTTTACTAGGCTTCAGGGCCTACTTGATCGCATATGATTGATTCGAGCGCATGTCGACAGGTCTTCTTTCTTGAAGTATATGACTCACAGGCCTTCCGTTTGTTGCGCTACATTAATGTAAAAATTGGCACGTGCCTTATCTCAAACTTAACGTGTAATTTTCTCTAAACAATATAAGGGCGTTAGTCAGTGGGTAATTGTTAGCAGGACCAATACGTGATTTGTGACGTGAGGTCCTTAAAGTCACGACGATCAAAGCGTTAAGACACATTGATAACAATAACCAAAAGTACAAGATAAACATTTGTTGCAGAGATTACTGTTGTGAAGACCATTAAACTTGACGTCAGTCACACTCTTCAAACGAAGAGTAAGACTCGCATCTCTCCACTGAAAAACTGTAACGGTTGTCGTTTTCTGTCCACAAAAAACGAAGGTGTTTAGAAGGGTTACATTGAGTTCACAGATACTTGATTTTGACGTGAGCAGGTACAAGCTCATGGCGATCAAAGCACAGTCAGTCCTAATCCTGATAAGGGTAAACAAAGAAAGACAATCAGTTTGTTTGCAGATGCTTACTGTACTCGTGTCTGCTACCGAGTAGGAAATAGGATATTGGAAAGAAGACTCTCCAATAGGTATACAAAAACGCTGTTTAAAAATAAAGAAACACAAGACTTCAGGTGTGTACAAAATAGGTACATCTTAACGTCGTTAACTTATATTTTCACTGACAAATAGATGCACCGAGTGTGGGCGTTGACGGCCCGGTCGTTTCGTTTTATTTGCGCCTTTGAGTAAAGTCGTTGTTCGTGTTCATTCGCGCATCATATCTGCGCATGCAATAGCCTATCGCACATCCGGCAACAAGGCCTAGGCCTAGAGAAAAAGAGATCACACCTTACCTCATAATCAAGATGACGTACCTAACATTTAGCCCACAATCACTTCAATCTTGAAAAAAATATACGGAAAATCCAGTGTTCTTTGAATTGTACACAACTCGCCTTTCGACGTACCCGACACTCCTTTTGTTAGGCTCTAGATGAACCGATCACCATGTGCAAAGATGTACATGGGAACGATGAAACAGGAATGAGCTTGCTGGCTGATGACCTTGACCTTGGCTTATTGTGTGCCAGTAGCGCACGGGGGGGGGGATTAACGAAAAGAAAATAAAATATTAGGAATAATATAAAATATCTTACAGAAATGTAGATGATGTGGAAAAAGTTTTCATCTCATGAACAATCAGTTTAAAACAGCAACAGATCAGGAGTATGGCCTTACGAATTACGCAACTTAAATTATTAATTTTCTAAGAGTAAGAGGCTTACACCTACAGGCAGCATAAACGACTGTAGCCTTACGAAGGTTGGTCCGTAAGACCTCTGACCCCGGCGGGGGTGAGAGAGGGGGGGGGGGGATTGTTGTCACGCCATGTTTTTCTGAAAGCTTGGTCAATATGCATTTCAATTTTACTTGTTTGCCAAAAAAAAATAGGGCCCACTATGTTACATGTGCATATATAAAAATACATAAATTGAAATTAAAGAAAGGGGTAGGTTACTTTAATGCATATGAAATAAATTTAATTATTCCAGCTAAAATAATATTAATTACTGTTTTCAGATTTGCACAAGTGTTACATAACAGTATTCTCTCTATACAGGCATGGAAGTGTCAGGGAATTCCCATGCCTGCTATAGTAATAAAAATCAGACGTTGAGCCTTGAAGGCTTTGCTCTTGTTCAGTCTAGATAACTTGAATCTGCAAATAGTTGCGGTGGAAGGCTATCAAGCAAGCTCACCGGATACTCAAACGTCCTCCCACTAAACATCCATAACTTCATAAGAAATACAATAAAATTCACTTTAGGAAGGCTCAATTCATTTATT
>CM065682.1:78986392-78993892 GCA_017654935.2 Phymorhynchus buccinoides
TATAGGGTAAGACGGGGTAAAAAGCGAGAGGGAGAGAGAGAGAGAGAGGGGGAGAGAGAAAAAGAGAGAGGAGAGAGAAGAGAGAGAGAGAGAGAGAGAGAGATGAGATGATGAGAACGAGAAAGAGAGAGAGAGAGAGAGAGAGAAGAAGAGAGAGAGAGAGAGAGAGAGAGACGAGAGAGAAGGAGAGAGAGAGAGAGAGAGAGAGAGAGACTAGAATGCGAAAAATAGACATGGGGTAAATGATTGAAGTATTAAGATGATGTGAAGATAGTAGATGGAGGGGAGAATCCTGTCATGTTTGTCTTAAAGACAAACATAAGCCATCTAGTTATGATTATCTCCTTTAGGGAGAGACCTAAAAGTAATAGCAGAAGCTTGCATTTTGAGCTTAAGATAAGGCCATAAGTCTAGCTTGTTTGTTTTTCTTTTTCTTTTTTGTTTTCTTTTTCTTTTTCTTTTTGTTCCGCTTTGTTCGTCTGAGTTGGCTGAAGTTGCAGGACATTGCAGGGTATGTGAAATTTGAAATATTGTATATATTAAATATATATATGTATATATATATATATATATAGCAGATGCAAAAAAAGAATGAAAAACTAACAAGAAATAAATGTAGACTATTCCCAATATTTCGGCTTTTGGCCTTGGACGCCTGCATCTACGACCGTCCACTATTACCAACCGTGATCGTAGAGAGCGGATTGGTAATGTTTTCTCTCGTGTCTGAGGTGGTGTTTGTATGCATGTATCCTCTCTAGCGTTTGAACGGATGGACTTAGGGTGCTCAAATTTTGCATGCGGGTAGGTAGTAGGAAGCTCGAGGCCAAGTTTGATAATGAAGGTCATGGGCTCCGCTCCGGTCAAGGTCACTGGAGCCGAAAACGCTGCCGAAAGCTGGCCAGTTGCTTCCCCTTGCAAACTTTATATTTGTATAGGTTACCTTTCTAGCTGGCCAGCTGCTTCCCCTTGCAAACTTTATATTTGTATAGGTTACCTTTATTTTCTACATAATGGTAACAGATACAAACGTGAAATTTTGGAAATATGTACAGAATATACAGGACAAACACCTGCCAAAGTTTCAAAGCGTCCACTTTATTAGTTTTGAAATCTTTGAATTTTAAAATAAATGCATGTTTTGTCAAGCCACATACTCATAGAGCATTGTTTGCTCTATAAATTGACCATATTACACCTCTAATTCATCACATGTCCCATATGTGCCTTCCTCCAGGTCGAGAGGACGTAAAACATTTTCCAAATTTCGCTGTCCCATATTTGCCTTCCCAGGTCGAGAGGACGTAAAATTCCAAATTTCATTCATTCTAATTCATCGCATCTGTTCTTATCAGTTTAATATCTGATACGCTCTCTATCCGGGGGCTTCGATATTAAACTTTTTGAAAATTCAAGTAAAAGAGTAAGTCGGCGCGATATGAGGCGCACGGTTGGTGATTTAGCGTCTTAACGCTCCCCCCCTCCCCCCCCCACCCACACACACACACACATTATATCAAACACACACACACACGACACACACATTATATCAAAGACACACAAGATAGTTTTATTTTTATCTTCCAGTTTGCTATGTAAGCTTATGAGGCACAGACAAGATTGCATGCTATTAGGGGACACTTATTGAATCGGTACCCCCTAAGGATAGAGATATCTATCTCAAGGGCAGATTATCCAAAAGCTATGAAACTTTCAATGTGGATACTACTGGTAGAGGGCTATAACAATATACTATTATTATGAAGATAATGTTTGTACTTTTGGCTTAAACGTAAGAATACTTTTTTCTTCAAAAGGTACGAATTACAAGACCTGTTACGGAATTCGTACCACCAAGTTACTGATATCGTACCAGGGGGTTTATAGCACTAATTCAACGGTAGGACGCTCGTGACTTGGCTTTAGCTATAGACCATTCTCTCTTCTAAATGTTCCAGTTAGTCTCTGTGACGTCAAAGTAATTATTATGTCATTTTATCATCAAAAGTTTGATGTCACGTAAAACAGGCCCCTGAATGCATTTTTGACGCTGCGCCATTGAAAAGACGTAGGAGGTACGAATTACGTGATAGTGGTACGAATTGCATAACTATGGCCCAATTATTTTTCCATTGGATATTTTAATTTACAAAGTGGACAACATTGACCCTAAGAACTTAAAGATTTTAAAGTGATATTTCCAGTTTTAATCTGTGCATGTATGCACTGAATAACAAACAAAAAAAGCGTTACCTAAAATTACATCAGATGCTGCCAAAATGAAATTTCGTTTGTCTTGCAAAGAGTGTTCCGCTTCGTTGCATTTTGGTTGTGATAAAATACTTCCCTTCCCCTGTCCAAACTTCACACAAAAATATTACCCCCCTCAATCTTCTACTGTTTGGTAGGAAAACAGGTGGTACGAATTGCGTGACAGGTACTGAATCAATAAGCCTCCCCTACTATGTAACAAATATATTTTCTCTTTATGTTCTTCACCATTATTTTATGTGTACCTATGAGTTTTGTTTATTTGTATGTAAAACCCCTTCAGTATGGGGCTTTTGGCCTTAATCTGAATAAAAACATTCGCATTCTCATTCGCATTCTCTCTCTCTCTCTCTCTCTCTCTCTCTTCTCTCTCTCTCTCTCTCTCTCTCCCCCCTCTCTCTCTCTCTCTCTCTCTCTCTCTCTCTCTGTTCAGCATTTCAGCTGGTTTTAAGTCGACACATATAAATGGATTGCATGTGTATGTAAAAATATATTTTCCTGTCCCATTTCAAACTGAAACTCCCAAACACGGGATTAACAACAATAGATACACGTTTGAGCGAACATTATTTATAATTTGGATTGCTTTCATTCAGGTTCAGGTTTTTTATTATGTGGTCAGCTTTCGACTCTGAGTGATACATACGTTGTCTCTATGCACTGTGACTTCAAACACTCAGTATCTTATGTGTGTGAGCTGCCATCCTTTTCACAAAGTCGACCGAAGGAGAGCCAACCCTTTGACCCAAACGGTCCTCCCATTGCTCTACCCAATGTAACAAGCACCTCTGCCTTCACCATTCCCCACCCATCGCTGTTCTCTCCTTGCCCCCACCACCACTGGACTTGGGCATTTTTGGCTTGTGACGTCGACAGCCGTTGCTGGAGTAGAAATGACGTCACGTCTTTCGCCTGGGATTATCCCTCTTCCTCGTGGTGTGACGCACCCGTGACGTCATTTCTGTTTCACTTTTCCTGCGGAGTGGTGGAGCAGCGAGTGCCTTTCACTCTGGTGTGTGACTCTCGTGAGGACTGCTTTGATGGTACTGATGAAGGGTTCTGCACCTACCGGCCCTGTCCTCTGCATGCTGTGCTGCAGTGCAGCAACAATGGGCAGGTCAGATGACCCACAACCTGACCAGCTCGTTTACTCATAGTCCAAAGTGAAATACAATAATTAAAACATTCAGTTAAAAAGTCCATAGTATCCATGGTCTTAGATCAAGCAAGTGTACTATTTGTTCCAACTAGTTTTTGTAGAGACATATAAGCGTATCACACCCATCCCCAGTGTGTGTGTGTGTGTGTGTGTGTGTGTGTGTGTGCGTGTGTGTATGCGCGTGCGTGTGTGTGTGTGTGCGTGCGTGCGTGCGTGCATGTGTGTGTGTGCGTGCGTGTGCGTGCGTGGTGTGTGTGCGTGTGTGCGTGCGTGCGCGCGTGTGCGTGAGAGAGAGGAGAGAGACAGAGAGAGACTGAGAGATGAGAGAGAGAGAGATGGAGAGAGCAGAGAGAGAGAGAGAGAGAGAGAGAGAGAGAGAAAGAGAGATGAGAGAGAGAGAGAGAGAGAGAGAGAGAGAGAGAGAGAGAGAGAGAGAGAGAGATGAACAATGTTTTGTTTGATGTGGGCCACATACTCTTGTCATTAGCTTTTAGGGGACAGTGGATTTAGATCAGCACACTTGCAGACTTGCATAAAAAATAGGGGTTTATGTTTGGATTTCAAAGCAAACATGGGAGGATTTCCATCTCTTACCCCTCCTGAATAAATTATAAAATTAACCCATACCCTACCTTTGGCTTTTCTTGATGAAGCTATGGAAATATTTTGGGATTTAGTCGTGCACAATCATCATATCTGACGATGATTTCAGTTTATTTCATCAACAAAGTTGATATTGAGCGGTAAATATTTGGTAGCGTGAGGGTAGATTGTTTTTGTCACTCAAAATACTATGTTCAGTGAAATAAACCGATTTTGCTTGTGTCAAATTCTTTTTATTAAAACATTTTCTGTACTAAAAAAAGTTAATAAAAAAAATCACCCAAAACAATATTGCATGCAGTTTATGAGTTACATTGTGTCTGTGCATCAGAATATACCAGAATTCTGTTTAAGAACAACAACTTCAAATTACAATACTCAAATGACCTTTTCACCACCAAAAATATATACTATAGACTCTTTTGGGTTAATCTATGACAATTTGAGCTTATATAGTGTCTGATTTCAAAAGATCTGAAAAGAATGTGTTGCATTAAATTTTCCAATGGAAATTCCAATTTCACAAAACGATATGAATCTACTAAAACAACAAAAACAAACAATACATGAAGTAAGTACTATAGAAATATTGATTTTTGAACAAATCTAATTGATAGTATGTCTAACCAACAACAAATACTGAAATACCAGCTGCCGTGGCGTACTGGCTCGAATCACGGGTCACGGTTTCGAATCCCATCAAAGGCGAGGTTTTTTTTCGGTCCTTGACCGACTCCTTCCAAGAGTGAGTGGCTATGGACTCAATGCGAAAACTGTAACCACACAGTCGAGCTTCATCCGCTTAACGGATGCGATTCTGAGAGTGTTGCTCTAATTTCAAGACCAACACTGCAGGTGCCTTTTTAGTTCTAGGGCCTGGTTAACACTGGGATATAATTATGAAAGTCAGCGTAGAATACAGCCCTGTCATGTAGTCTCAGACCGATACGGAACGCCATAGCATCATCATCATCATCATAGTCATCCGTCTCATTTCCATCAATTATTAAAAAGAAAAAACTGTCTCAAATTCTGTGGCTTTGCATGCCCTACTCTCTCATGGTGACCTCAGTTTCGGTTTCCAATCCAGTCTATGCCTTGGTGCGTTCGGGTCAAAGTCTTGGGGATCAGTGTGTTCTGGGGAGCTGTCAGTGGACGGTCATGGTGGTGCCCTCGGAGGAGGACCTCACTCACGCTGGCTCCGCGACTAAGAGAACGGTGTCAGTAGGGGGTTTAGTAGGTGGTGTCCTGGACAGGCTCTACTGAACTCCACCGAAGTGACTCAGCAGCAGTGCAGTGTCTCCTCGGTTGGTTGCCTCCTGATGGCCTAACATAGATTCGCTCCCCATGGACTGCTGGTCTTTGATTCTGCAACCTGAACAAGCGGAGGTGTGGTGTGGATTCGGAATGAGCGGCGTGGGAGCAACGCCTCTGTACGGCCCAGAAGATAGGACAGTAACAAAATAAAAAATACTGAAATGCTTTCCAGAAATAGTGATATCCATAGGAGCCTGTTGGGTCCATTTCAGGCACAGATTACTTTGTGTACAAATGAATAAGCCATTCACTTCAGTATTGCGCTCGTTGATTTAATTGTCGTAGTTTTCCTTCTGAAAGGGTCTGGAATATGTCCATTTGCTTTACATCTGATATAGATGATCATTTAACCGTATCGATAAGATAAACGCAAACATCCTTGTCATTCCACCTCACAAGGAGAAGTTCTTTAATTGTGTCATGTTGTGCTTTTCCACCTCCATTACTGGTTTGAGGGAGCAGTCTCCCATGTGTAGCTCTCCAGAACTATCCATGCAGTCCATCTATGAAAGTATAGAAATGCAGTAGTCAGGTGGAACATGATTGACCGTTCCAGCATATGAGATCGTGGTACCCATGGGTTAACAACAGTGCACATGCTTTTTCATGTAAACATCTACAATTGTATACCATATCTTTAAACTGTTAGATCTACTACGTGCACGTGGTTCATCCATATCCCTCTAAAATAACTAATTCATTGTAATGATGTCTCTTCATTTGTACTGTGGAGCGTCTTACAGACCATCGCTAATTTTCCATTCATTTGTTTTCTTCTGTCCATTTAAAGAGGGCCTCAATATTTCAACTTTTTTGTTAAGCACGTTTCCATAATTTAATGTAGTAAGGCCATTTATTTAATCTTTTATTTGATTCTGTTCCATTTGAATGTTATGTCAGCATTGTTTGATTTTCAGTGCTTGTCCATGGAGCAATGGTGCAACGGTCAGCATGAATGTACCAATGCATTTGATGAAGCAGATTGTGTGTTATACAACTATATATCACGTAAACTGTTGACGGACAAATATCGGAGTGAACGTTCTCCTAAGGACTCATATTACTCTGATCGGAATCGTCATCTTCAGCCCCCGGCTGTGGTGATCTTTGACAAACAGATTTATGGCAGATACCTGTTTGAACCATTGCCGCCTTCTGGTGAAGATGACCACAGGGATAACGCCACAATATGTCCACAGACCCACTTCCAATGTCCTGGTAACGGTTACTGCCTGCCTGTCTTTGTCCTCTGCAACGACATGTTCGACTGTCCGGGTCATGAGGACGAGGCCCGCTGTGAGAAGGTTCACTTGTCCAGGGTTATACCGGTGTCGGGTTTCCCGTGTCTGTCTGCATCCTGACCATGTGTGTGACGGGTTCCAGTACTGTAAGCAGCAGGATGATGAACGGTTTTGTGGTCACGTGTGTCCCTCCACGAGCTGTACGTGCCAGGGTCTGTCTTTTCGCTGCTGGAGAGAATTCAACGCTGACGGCTTTCGTGAAGTGCGCTATTTGGATGCTAGCAACAGTGGGCTGAAGCCATATCATCTGTGGAACAATACCATGTTGATATTTCTGGCTGTTCAGCGTTGTGCTCTCACTAACTTGTCTCTTCCTCTGTTGCCCAACTTGGTCATTTTAGACGTCAGTTACAACACCATTTCCTTACTGACTACAGATATGTTGAGCCATGAGAAGAATCTGAAGGTGTTGGTGCTTGCTGGCAATCCACTGACTGAACTGTTTGAAGAAAAAAGATCCTCAGAACCACAGACTCAACTTAACCATTCTGTGCTGCACGTGCTCTCCTCACTGACCCTGCTCAACCTGTCACAGAGTGGCCTGCAGCGGGTGACTGGTAGTTTGCCCACACCACAGCTACAGACACTGGACGTGACGGGCTGTGACCTGCACCACCTCCCCAGTCACTGGCTCATCCCCCTCTCCCTGCTACGCTCTGTTCACACAGACGACCCCATGCTGTGCTGTGCTCATAACTTGCCTGCAGGCTTTGACCCCGAACACTGCCACTCCCCTCCCTCTCTGCTCTCCTCCTGTTACCGTCTGTTGGGATCAGCCTCTCTAGGAGCTGTGACTGTCAGCCTGGCCATTGCAGCCTTGTTGGGCAATGGACTGAACATCTTCCTCCT
>CM065682.1:79003892-79008892 GCA_017654935.2 Phymorhynchus buccinoides
ACAAAACGCGAACCCCTCAATTAACAGACATTTGAATGGAACATCTGTCACGTTACACACATGCATAATATGTTATTATCAATTCAATTTTTCTCAAGAACTTGCGGGCGAAAACAGGAGACGAACAAACTTAAAGGGGCACTCTGACGGATAATCTTTTGCAAGAAACACGTCGAGATCACCAGGAAAGTGCCCTTTATAGAGATCGCAACACTCACTTTGCTCTGGTTTCCTAGAAATCAAACCGTCAAATCGACGATTCCTCCTTGGCGGAGGTGGCTGGAAGTCAAATTTATTTCTGCGTCTGCGTTTAGATCAACACGTTTGCTCACGACGACATTTTCACAATACAAGCCTTTTTATTTATTTTGTTTTAAAAAAAATTTTATACAGTTTACCCTAAAAGAGTTTCGCTCACGAAACAAACCAAAATAGCTCCTTTTTTTTTTTCTTACTGCACTACAAAAAAGAACAAGATTCAACCACAATGACTGACCTCCACCCACCCCATCACAAAAATGGCTTCTCTCTCCGGCATCTCCGCCAAGGAGGAAATCGCCGTTTTTTTTTTGACGGCTTGGTTTCTAGAAAAACAAAACCAGATCAAAGTGAGTGGTCCGATCCTGAAAAGGCTGTCTTTCTTGTCATCTCGACGTGTTTGTTGACAAAAACTCATCCGTCAGGGTTCACCATTAAGACACACGAATGCACCAAGTATACGCATGCACGCGTGTGTGAATTAATAGCACACTGAATGGATAATAAAAACAGTCTAATGTTATGTGCATGCATGAAGAAATGGACTGCATAAAGCAACGTGTGTGAATTAGCAATATCAGTGTAGATATACGTGACCTAGCACCACGAAAGGGACATTAAGTGTCAAAAATGACCCATTCTGAGAAAATGGTACAGTTAAAAAACCGTCAACCAATTCTCTTTCACACAATACAAGAAACATTCTTGTCACTTTTTCCGTTTTAGAGTCGTGAGCATTTAAAGTTGGTAGGTTGAATTGTCGGCCATCTTGAGAAAATCACTGTCTAAAGTTTTAGCCTTGCTGAAGAAAATGCATCAACCTATGACACTCGCTTTTAACCCAAAGTCGCATTTTAGCACCACCAGTGATTATGACACCTATGTCACTAAAAGGCATCAAATTGGGGTCTGTTATCCAAAGACCCTTGTGTCTTAGTTTTTGGGAAGTAAGGATAGACCTTATTTATATTAGGCTGTCACAGAAGAATCCCCAATAACTGCAGATGGATTTTGATTCTCTACCCAGGTAAAACTTTAAATGGAAAGCCCCTTTGGCTGAAATATGGCTGCGGTGAAAGGGTTTTATTTTTTTAAAGCAACTTTTGGAGTATTTTAGAGACCATAACAGAGATTGTCCTTTATGAGTATATTGAAAGATCACGAAAGTACCCGTAACTGAAAATTGATTTGTTTTTGTAATGCGAATTTTGACTTTGTCCCTTTCGCTGTACTGGGTCACGTATGTCTTAGTCTAAACAGTGAAAGAAAAAGTGTGGTGAAATTAGGGTGTTGTGAATTAGTGGGTTTTTTAAACCACAAACAAAAGAAGTGAACCGCACCAATACCCGGTAAAAATCATCAAATACATTGTATGGAAATCAAGCAGACACATTGTTTCCTTTGTCTCGTGGTTTACCTTGTTTCGTTTTCGTTTTCGTTCTTTTGTTCGGTCAAATAAAAGGCATTGGTGAGAGAGTGTGGGTGTGTGTTATGTGTGTGTATGTGTATATGTGTGTGTGTATGTGTATGTGTGCGTCGCTGTGGTGCGTCGCGCGTGCGCGTCCTGTCAAGTGTCAAGTCAAGTCAAGTCAAAATAATATTTATTGACGATAAAAGAATAAGCTTGATAAAGCCTCTTTTTTTTTTTAAATCTGTGTGTGTGTGGGTGTGTGTGTGTGTGTGTGTGTGTGTGTGTGGTGTGTGTGTGTGTGTGTGTGTGTGTGTGCCGTGCGTGTGTGCGTGCGTGTGTGCGTGCGTGCGTGCGTGCGTGCGTGGCGCGTGCGCGTGTGCGCGTGCATGTGCGTGTGCGAAGCGTGTGTGCGTGTGTGCGTGTGTTGTTGCGCGTGTGCCGTGCGTCGGTGCTGCGCGTGCGCGCGCCCACGGCGTGTCTGTGCGTGTAATTAAAAAAAGGTACATACACATAATTATTCAACACTCAAAAAAGGTAAGCCTACACGAGAATGAAAAAAACGAAAACCGGAACCACAATAAAAAACATAAAATAATATGCAACAAACGAGACAAGAAAGGAAAGAAAGGGAAAACAAACAAGAACAAAACAAAAACAAATATAAAGATGTTTAGTGATATAGGGTCAATATACAAACCAGAACAAAACAAAAACAAATATAAAGATGTTTAGTGATATAGGGTCAATATACAAACAAACAAGAACAAAACAAAAACAAATATAAAGATGTTTAGTGATATAGGGTCAATATACAAAACAAACAAGAACAAAACAAAAACAAATATAAAGATGTTTAGTGATATAGGGTCAATATACAAACCAGAACAAAACTAAAACAAATATAAAGATGTTTAGTGATATAGGGTCAATATACAAACCAGAACAAAACTAAAACAAATATAAAGATGTTTAGTGATAGGGTCAATATACAAACCAGAACAAAACAAAAACAAATATAAAGATGTTTAGTGATATAGGGTCAATATACAAACCAGAACAAAACAAAAACAAATGTAAAAAGATGTTTAGTGATATAGGGTCCAATATACAAACAAGAACAAAACAAAAACAAATGTAAAGATGTTTAGTGATAGGGTCCAATATACAAACAAGAACAAAACAAAAACAAATGTAAAGATGTTTAGTGATATAGGGTCAATATACAAACAAAAACAAAACAAAAACAAATGTAAAGATGACTTAGTGATATAGGGTCAATATACAAACAAGAACAAAACTAAAACAAATGTAAAAGATGTTTAGTGATAGGGTCAATATACAAACCAGAACAAAACTAAAACAAATATTAAAGATGTTTAGTGATATAGGGTCAATATACAAACCAGAACAAAACTAAAACAAATGTAAAGATGTTTAGTGATATAGGGTCAATATACGAACAAACAAGAACAAAACTAAAACAAATGTAAAGATGTTTAGTGATATAGGGTCAATATACAAACAAGAACAAAACAAAAACAAATGTAAAGATGTTTAGTGATATAGGGTCAATATACAAACAAGAACAAAACAAGCAAATATAAAGATGTTTTAGTGATAGGGTCAATATACAACCAGAACAAAACTAAAACAAATTAAGATGTTTAGTGATATAGGGTCAATATACGAACAAGCCAGAACAAAACTAAAACAAATATAAAGATGTTTAGTGATATAGGGTCAATATACGAACAAGCCAGAACAAAACAAAAACAAATATTAAGATGTTTAGTGATATAGGGTCAATATACAAACCAGAACAAAACTAAAACAAATGTAAAGATGTTTAGTGATAGGGTCAATATACAAACCAGAACAAAACTAAAACAAATGTAAAGATGTTTAGTGATATAGGGTCAATATACAAACAAGAACAAAACAAAAACAAATATAAAGATGTTTAGTGATATAGGGGTCAATATACAAACAAACCAGAACAAAACAAAAACAAATGTAAAGATGTTTAGTGATAGGGTCAATATACAAACAAGAACAAAACAAAAACAAATATAAAGATGTTTAGTGATAGGGTCAATATACAAACAAGAACAAAACTAAAACAAATGGTAAAAGATTGTTTAGTGATATAGGGTCAATATACAACCCGACAAACAAAACAAAAACAAATGAAGATGTTTAGTGATATAGGGTCCAAATATACAAACCAGAACAACAAAACTAAAACAAATGTAAAAAGATGTTTAGTGATAGGGTCCCCCAATATTAGCAAACACCAGAAACTAAAAAACTAAAAACAAATGTAAAAGATGTTTAGTGATAATAGGTCAATATAACGTAAAACAGAACAATAAACAAAAACAAAAACAAATGTAAAGATGTTTAGTGATATAGGGTCAATATGCAAACAGAAGAAAGAACAAAAACAACTAAAACAAATTAAAGATGTTTAATATAGGGTCAATATACGAACAAGCAAGAACAAAACAAAAACGAATATTAAGATGCTTAGTGATATAGGGTCAATATACAAACAAACAAGAACAAAGAAGCAAAAAGTAAAAAATGAACAAAATGGCGATCACCTTGTATGCTTACTTCCGTCTTCTCCGTTTCCTCAAGCTCTCGTCTTTTTGCCCCAACCATTACAAAATAATGCTCTGTGTACAAATGTTGTCGTGGGAGTCATAAAGAGAACTTGGTTCCAATTGACTCCGTTCTATTCCTAGTGAATCTAAATTCACAGAAAATCGATCTGAAACGGAGAAGACGGAAGTCGAACGCGTAAAGAAAACAAGGTAATGTCGTAATAAACAAAAAGATGCAGATATAAGGTTAGAAAGGCCACACTGAAAGAAACACCCGAAAAATGAAAGAACAAAGTAAAGAACAAGTGTGACGAATCAGTTCGCCTTTCTTTACATGCAATTCTTGCGAAAACATTTAGATTCAAATTACACCTGAAACCTTAATAATATTGCTTTTCAATTCAGTAGCAATAATTGTAAGGTATTCCAAAAGAAATAGCTTGAAGCCTTAGTAAAAAAAAATTGTTTGAAAATATTATTCCTAGGCACCTTGGATCAATGAAATATGTTGGAGTAACAGGTAGTGTTTCCGTGAAAGTTCAGCATTTGTGTGCTCTTCTGACTATGTTTACAAGTTGGTATGTGTGTTAGGTCATATGTCCATAAATCAACACAGCCCCTAACCTATAGTCTCATACATTATCTGTCGCTGTCTCTGTTTGTCTATCTGTCTGTTTGTCTGTTTGTCTGTCTCTCTGTCTCTCTCTCTCTCTCTCTCTCTCTCT
>CM065682.1:79016392-79021392 GCA_017654935.2 Phymorhynchus buccinoides
ACACGTGACGTGGTGGGTCTTTAAAGCTAGGCGGCACGTGCCCTGGCTTTTAAGGCTCGACTACACGTCAGCTAAAATCGTTACAAATTCGGGACTTTCCTGGTGTTGCACTGCCTCCTGGCATTGCCTCCAGGATCGTTCCCACCATCTTTTTATCTACTGATGTCCCATATGTGTCTGTTCCGGACCGGAGGACGTGAAGCAGAATTTCATCATCAGCTAAAATCGTACGACTGTACCATACGATTCGATCTCGTGGTCCCCAAGACCAAATGTGACCCAGCACCACGAAAGTGACATTAAGTCGCTGGGATAGTTTTGACCACAGGCTTGGAATGTCAAAAATCTCATATTTTGTCAAATTTGAGTCACGGGTTTGTTCGTGTTCTCTAACATCTTATCTTTCTTATCTTTAAAACTTAACAATAATGGATGAGATCTTACATCATTGATACTTAAAGCCAGCGCGGCACTATAATTATAAGCATGCAGTAGGCTACAAATGTCAGTTTCTGCTTGGCGCTCGCAGCGAAAGCATCCCTTTTCAAACGCAAAAGGAGGGAAAAACTAAGCTGGTGCAGGCGAGAGCACGCAGCAAGGAGTGTCGCTGGCTTCTTTATCTCTCTCTCTCTCCCACTCTCAACTGACTACCCGATTCCTGGGATCGGCTCTTGAATACCCCAGTTGTGCCTTTAATGTATCAGTGTAGAGTGGCACAGTGGTAACGCGTTCGCCTCGTGTCAAGTAAACCCCAGTTCGAACCTGGGCACAGGGTTTTTTTTCCTCTCATTTTGCGCTAGGCCTTACGGTTTGAACGTGGAGTCTTTCGGATGAGACGATAAACCGAGGTCCCGTGCGCCCATGCACTTAACACACGTTAAACCCAGTGGCAACAAAAAAGTTGTCATTTGGTCAAAATGTACCACCACCACCACCCCTTTCCTCCCTTATGCGTTCCACAAAAATCGCCTGCAAAAATACAAGCACCATTTGGTGGCGCGCCTCAGGCTGGTGGGGAGCAACCCGAATTTCACAGAGACGATTCTGTGACTATAGAGTACCTAATATATAATACCTAATACCTAATAATAATAATAATAATAATAAAGACAGTTATAGAGCGCACATTCTAGACGAACTAGTCATGGCGCTTAACAAAAAAAAGCAAAAATTCACTCCACATGCAAGATTACATCATACATATCGAACATACTCACAGGCGCTCGCATTCCCACCGTCACCCCCACACAAAACGTACACTCATAGATATACAAACATGCAATCGCATATATGCACATCAGTATACACTAACGCACCCTTCCCTCCCCACACACAAACACATTCACATCAACGCACACATGTACACACATACACACATATACGCGCGTACACACACACGCGCGCACGCACGCACGCGCGCACGCACGCACGCGCGCACGCGCGCACGCACACATACACACACAAACAAACTCAGTTACTACATGCCCCGTTCCCCACCTCCCATCTAATCTGCGCATACTTCATTCATGCAGACCCATCACAAGCATTAGCGTTGAGAGCAGAAGTACGTTTTGAGATTAGCCTTCAAAACTGACAGAGTTGGAATGTCTGAGAGATGGTGGCAGTTTGTTCCAAGTAGCTGGGCCTGGAAAGAAAAGGATCTTTCGCCGCTAAGTTTTTGCTTTAACCCAGGAAAGCTGCAGAAGACGAGAATCAGAGGAAGCACGGAGCTGACGAGAGGGTGTGTAAGTATGAAGCAGATCAGACAAGTTAGTAGGAGCAGAGCCATAAATGACAGCAACGGTAAGAGTGGAAAACTTGTACTCAGTTCTATCAGAGATTGGCAGCCAGTGCAGAGAATGGAGAAGAGGTGTTACATGGTCGCATTTAGAGGATTTGAGGACCAGTCGTGCAGCATTGGTTTGGATTATCTGAAGTCTGTTAAGCAAGTACTTTGGAAGGCCGGCGAGAAGAGAGTTGTTGATTGTGACAGAGACTGGAATTGAAAAATCATTGAGCAGTTTGCATAGGACATGCTAGCATAAGTACACTTTTATCCTCGTTAAGATGTAGTTTGTTGTGTGTCATCCATGTTTTTAGGTCAGCTATGCACTCCTGTGTTCGCGATATCAGCCACTAACTTCAGCAAGAGGGGCTGACTGATACACTTCTGTATCGTCAGTAAGACTATCATGTAACAAGGAATGTTGACTGACAACATCGGACACAGGAGCAGCATAGAGCACGAACAGAATAGATCCCAGAACAGAACCTTGTGGTACACCATACTTGAGAGCAGAAGGCTCTGAGTACATGCCACCAACACAGACAGTCTGGGTGCGGTCGGATAAATAGCTCTCAAACCAGGCCAGGGCAAAGTCATGAATACCAACATAATCTTTGAGTCGGCGAAGGAGAATAGAATGATCAATAGTGTCGAAAGCGGCACTAAGGTCAAGGAGAGCCAAGAGAGAAACTTTGTTTTAATCAAAACCTAGAAGCATACCGTTTACAGTTTTGAGAAGGGCTGTTTCTGTACTGTGACGTTTTCTATAGGCGGATTGAAGGTGATTTTGCTCTAAGTGTGCAAGTAGTTGACAATCTAATACCTAAATAGATTGCTGATTATAAAATGAAGCTGCCTGATCATTTTTTTCTCCAGAATTGTTTACACGTTCGCTTACAGGCTCCTCACCGTTTAAAAAAAAGCACATTGTTCTTATCTTCAGTGTATAATGTATTGCATGATAGCAACATCATAATACTAAATAAAACACATTGAGTCCATTGGGGTCCAGGACAGTTACGTTTCATATATATGGAAGACGATATATATATCATATATATATCTGCATTGTTAAAATGTCGGGACTTTACTGGTGTTGCACTGCCTCCGGACATTGCCTCCAGGATCGTTCCCACCATCTTTATATTCTACTAATGTCCCATGTGTGTCTGTTCCAGACTGGAGGACGTTAAACAGATTTCCATCCGAGGTCCAGGACTAATTAAAGAATAAAAAAGGCATGAACAATTGCAATTACACCGGACCTTATCAACACCATGAACTACACGCTAAACACTAACAGGATAAAATCCGTGACACAGTTAAAACACTGCATAGACGTGTACAATAAAATATCAATATTTATTTTCAGTCTAAACGGATTACATTGTCTTTTGTGGCTTGACCCTGTGCTAATATTTAGATAAATATAATGTTTAAGCACAACCCGTTGGCTATTTTGAACGCACTAAGTTGTACACTTATTTCACGCTGACTGCTGCAGCTTTGGTAACATGTCCCAGACGTCGCAGTACTCGCTGCATCTTGGTGTGTCTGCGTTTCTCTAACGCCACGTTGAATCCATACAGCACTGGAGTGATGGTCATGGTGAATGGCAGGGCAAAGGCTGCCACAGCAGAGCGGTTTTCCTCAGGTGGAAGGTCTAATCTGGACATCAGCAGAACCAGAACATCTACCAGGAACCAACCACAGGCCTCGGTCACTGAGATGGGCATGGTGCGTCGAGCAGCGTCCAGCTGGTGAGATTTCTCAGAGTTGACCAGAAACACGATGGGGTTGGACTGGATAATGATGTGGATGTACAGCTGACCTGCCATGACCAGCACCATCAGCAGCGTGTTCACTGTGATCACAGCGTATACCGCATGGTCATCTTCACCCATGGGGGCGGTCAAGGGCAGAGGGACACACATTCCAGTTTGAGGATGGAGAGTCCAGGGGAAAACGTGGAGCATGGTGGACAGAAGGAGACCCATCCCCCAACACAGGAGGCTGGAGGTGAGCACCTGTCTCGTGGCCCACACCTGTACATGTGGCCTGGCCAGGTGAACGCAGTGACACGCTGTCAGACACAGCAGGATCAAGGCAGACACCTGCACAGAGAACAGGTAGAGAAAGCTGGACAGGGAACACCAGGCACTGTACCTCCACACCCTGTCTTCCCACAGATACTGCCCCCGGTACACCTGGTCAGCCACACACACTGCCAGCAGATACACCCCCATCACCAGGCTGGACACGGACAGCTGGCAAACAAAGACACCAGCTCCGCTCCTCCTCTGCTCATCTGCACGCAGGAGGAAGAAGAGGTGGACTCCATTGCCCAGCAAGGCTACAGCGGCCAGGAGGACAGTCACAGCACGTAGAGCGGCTGATCCCAACAGACGGTGACAGGAGGAGAGCAGAGAGGAAGGGGAGTGGCAGTGTTCAGGGTTGAAGCCTGCAGGCACGTTCTCAGCACAGCACAGCATGGGGTTGTCTGCATGAACAGAGCGTAACAGGGAGAGAGGGGTGAGCCAGTGGCGCGGGAGGTGGTGCAGGTCACAGCCTCTCACGTCCAGTGTCTGTAGCTGTGATGTGGGCAAGCTACCAGTCACCCGCTGCAGGCCGCTCTGTGACAGGTTGAGCAGGGTCAGTGAGGAGAGCACGTGCAGCACAGAATGGCTAAGTTGAGTCTGTGGTTCTGAGGATCTGTTATCTTCAAACAGTTCAGTCAGTGGATTGCCAGCAAGCACCAACACCTTCAGATTCTTCTCATGGCTCAACATGTATGTAGTCAGTAAGGAAATGTCGTTGTAACTGACGTCTAAAATTACCAAGTTGGGCAACACAGGAAGAGACATGTTAGCGAGAGCACAACGCCGAAGAGCCAGAAATATCAACATTGTATTTTTCCACAGATGATACGGCTTCAGCCCACTGTTGCTAGCATCCAAATAGCGCACTTCACGAAAGCCGTCAGCGTTGAATTCTCTCCTGCAACGAAAAGACAGACCCTGGCACGTGCAGCTCGTGGAGGGACACACGTGACCACAGAACCGTTCATCATCCTGCTGCTTACAGTGCCGGAACCCGTCACACACGTGGTCAGGATGCAGACAGACACTGGAACCCCGGCACCGGTAGAACCCTGGACAGGCGAACTTCTCACAGCGGGCCTCGTCCTCATGACCCGGACAGTCGAACATGTTGT
>CM065682.1:79026392-79041742 GCA_017654935.2 Phymorhynchus buccinoides
GTTATTAAACACTGGTTCTGCTAGTAATTCACCTGAATATTTACAATCAAATTTATTAAAAAAAACATACCATAGGCGTTAAATACTTCTGTCCAGAAAATGTTTGACGTTTTTAAGGTTGAAAGAAATTCTGGCCCAATTTTTTTAATATCCTTAAGTGAAGGAAAATTAAACATTGTTATAGTTTTCCATCTTGACTTTTTTTCTACTTTTCTTATTCAAGTCAACTTTAGGGCTGTGGCAAGCTCTTCAACCCCTGTCACCCTGCCTTCCTGTGTTGTGGCACTTATGGATTGTACTTTAACTGATTTTATACACTAACAATCCAGCAAAATTAATGTAAAGTGTTACAAGAAAATATTAAGTTACTCTGTAATACAGTTGTAATGAAATAGTTAACCTGTGTTGGCTCAAACATCCCCCATGTACACTCGTTCAACATTATTTTGCTACGGTCATTCTATTTTTATTTCCTGTGTCACACCATCCCTTGTGTGATACCATTGCTTCTTCTCTGCTGCTCATCTGCGGGAAGCACGGATAGTTGGAAGCATAGACTCATGGACATAATTATATAAAACATAGTGGACAATGAAAAGTCTTAGCTTTAATAAATACCGAAAATATGAACTCATCCTGTGTAGCCGTTTTTTTTATTACTTATTTAAGATTAACATTTGGCCCAAATCGGCAATTTTCGGCCTTATTTCGGCAAAAATTCGGCCAATCGGTAACATGTTGAAAATTGAGTATATGAGTATAAACATTTCCAGCTAATTTTATTGAAATCGGATGAATAATTAAAAATAAATCCTTAAAAGGAAATCAGTGAAAGTGAAGCAACGCAATTTACATAAATTTAAATAACTTCCAAACTATTTAACATATTATCAACAAACTCCTTTCGGACCTGGGCCAACATGCAAAGGTTGCAAAGGCTATGATATGCCAAGGTTAGTTATGTGACGTCACATACGGTTTTGGTCATTCCATGAACAGAATTTTACCTGCAGGTTTCTAGCCAGGGCACTTCCGGTTCGGAAATATACCGGAAGTGTTGGACATTCAGTTTTTAGTGAATACTGAAAATATAAATCCATTCAGTCTAGCCGTTGTTGAGATATTTAAGATTAAAATGTCGCCTATTTTTCGGTTTTTATACCGTATTTCGCAAACAATTAGGCAACATCGTTTAATATTTCACAATTCGCATACCCTTCTAGATCTGCAACGTTCCTGAAAATTTCATCCAAATTGGACAAAAAAGGGGAAGAAAAACAAGAACAAAAAAAGTGTTAAAAAAGTAGAATTTGTACAAAAGCAATAGGATTCTCCTCTATATAAGAGGTGAATCCTAATTTAGAAAATATCAGACTCGAAAAGCATGTACGACTACGCACATGCACGTGTTATTCCAATTATGAAATACATTTTATAAATATACAATTGATTTACATGTGTCTACTTAAAATCAGCTAAAATGCCGGGGGAGAGAGAGAGAGAGAGAGAGAGAGAGAGAGAGAGAGAGAGAGAGAGAGAGAGAGAGAGAGAGAGAGAGAGAGAGAGAGAGAGAGAGAGAGAGAGAGAGAGAGAGAGAGAGAGAGAGAGAGAGAGAGAGAGAGAGAGAGAGAGAGAGAGAGAGAGAGAGAGAGAGAGAGAGAGAGAGAGAGAGAGGAGAGAGAGAGAGAGAGAGAGAGAGAGAGAGAGAGAGAGAGAGAGAGAGAGAGAGAGATTTACAAACCTTCAACAACAACTGGAACCGAATAAGCTACAGAGCCGTCCTCGTGTTGGAGTACAAAAGTGTACCTGAGACACAGGAAGGTAAGCTTAAAAAAAGCAACTTTCAACAAGCTTGAAACAGCAAACGAACCATTCCTTTTACATACTTATGTACATTACATATAAACTTTGGGGACATTCTTTCATAAATGACATCTTGATCCATTCACCTCTGTTGCAGAATATGACCAGTGCAGGATGGTGAGCAATGCTTGCAAATGCCGAAAAGTTCGTTAGAAAGCTTTGACATTATGCATGCCTATGGCAAAAGGTACAACTCGCTTTCAATCCAGTCAACAGCTTATACACTACATAAAAATCGATTTGTTGGTTTTAATTGATATTATTATTGAATTATTATTATGTTATATTATTATTATTAATCCCAAGCTTAACCCAAAATCAAGAAATGGATGCACAAACATAAACGATTAGAACAGGGTCAAAACCATGACCTTATTAACATAACGGAACAAAACATAAATAAAACAAATGAAAGTCCTCATAATGTACAAGAATAAGCAGCCAAATCAGATGATCCAGCATAGCAGTTAGCCACATGTGGCACCCAAGCACATAATTCATTACGTGGACGGAATGGTGAATGATAATGAGGGAAACCTTTCATCTTACATGGGGTGAGCAATGTATGAGCCCTGTCTCAACCCAACATAGAAGTCGAATTTTCTGCCTCTAGCCCACAGCACCTCCTCCAATGCCTCCATTTTTTTCGCAGAGTTCAAGATCACCAAGTGACCTCCCAGGTCTCTGCATCCCTGCCTGGCCTGGGCGTGGGTCAGTGGTTCCTGAGGCCTGACCAGGACGTAGCATTGGTCATCCACCATGAAGCCGCCATGTCCACAATTGGGGTACCCGCAGTTCTCTTCGTCCTCTGCCCCGGAGCACTCCACTCTCAGGTTGCAGGCCAGGTGTGGATGGAACTGGGGCCAGTGGGGCACTGAGCAGTTCCAGAAACCGTCTGCCAACTTTACTGGAGTGGAATGGGGCTACCACACACACACACACACACACACACACACACACACACACACACACACACACACACACACACACACACACACACACACACACACACACACACACACACACACACACACACACACACACACACACACACACACACAGAACTGCAGAGATTGCATTGCCCTCTGCGCACATGCGTCTCGTGAGATATCCTTCCGCCGTCGCCATGCTCTTCGACCGTATTTCAACAAACCAAAACTTTGTGACGAATCGGTCCCCATCACTTCACAGCTCTTTGGGGATGATCTAGGCAACTCGTTCAAAGAGATCAGAGAAGCTGAACAGATAGCAGTGAGCTGTACCCAGCCAGAGAAGCCCTAATAACCACAGCTCAACAGCACCCTCCAGTGGAGGGCTAGTTGAACTTATTAATTATTTAAGATTTGAATCAGGAATAGAAAAAAAAATATTTGCTTTTAGGAGACATCCATGACCATACGGTCGCACATGTTGCATGCCACAAAAACAAAAATAAAACAAAAGGGGAGGGGGTAAGCATGTGTTGAATACGTGAAATCTCTTGGACCCCCCAGCAGTGACTTCCCTTTGTCCAGTAAAGGTAAATGAAATCTGAGTATGCATGGAAACAAAACGTGACATGATCTACTGTCATGGAATTTCAGTAGAATACTGCCACAATAAATGAAACACCAGATAGTACAGAAAACAAACTCTGAGCAACCTTGAACTCAATGCAGAAGCGATGTTCATATTCTGGCAATTAATTAGCAGCATAGAGGAACAGCATAATTATAATGAATCTATATTTCACCATTTCAGGGGAAGATGTCAAGATTTATGCAACATCTTTTGACTCTGACAACAAGATGTTTTCTCAGCCTCTGGTATGGATCAGTTAACCCAGCAGGTAGACTCCAAAATAATAATGGTGACTCTCTACTTCAGCAAAGAAGGCTCAGGCACTTTATTCTGCTAGAGACATGAGTGCTGGCGTTGGAACAATGAAGAGTGCGAAGTCCTCAAGGAACTGGTGTCCGAGTTCTGCCAGTTTGACGATGTGCAGCGCATACAGTCTGCACTCCTTGCCCACCCCGTGACCTTTCTGCACGACGTGATGGAGAGTGTCCAGCTCTCCTCTCCATTGCCCCCAACAACTGTACTCAACGCTCCACTCCCTCCTAGTTCTAGTGCAGGGAACGACACCAAGCTTACCAGAATGCCTGATCTTCAGGACGACACCAGGACTGGATCGGCTTTACGTGAAAACTCTTCTGAGTAAACTGAAACCAAATCCACCATTTATTATTCGGTTAGCAATGTATTTAGTGGTAAGGACAGTTTGAGTATCCGGTGAGCTTGCTGCTAGCCTTTCCCGCCCCAGTCCGGACGCTATTGCTGCACAAGTCAGACGCTATTCTGAACCCGCGAATACTCTTTCTTAGATTCTGCAGAGATATATAGAAAGTTCTTTCTATATCTCTGGATTCTGCCTTTTGGGCCTATAGCACATCATCCAAGCGCTTAGAAGACAGGTGCTGTGGTTGTTTGTGCGAAATGACCGGTGTTGTTTTGTTGGCACCGTGGTCTTTGTACGATGACCAGTGATTTTTTGGGCGCCGTGTCTTTGTGTGATGACACCGTTTTTGACCGGTTATTTTTTGGACGCTGGGTCTTTGTGTGATGACGCCGTTGTCTTTGTGCTCGAATTGCCTAAAGTACGTTTTCGCACTGTTGTTGTGTTACTGGGTCATCTGATGCTATTTCATGATTTCTGCAGATGAGCGGTTTTCAGCTTTGATCATCCCTACTGTGTGTGATTGGTATTTGTTCGTCACTGCCTGTGAGAGTCGCCTTTCTGCAACTGTAACATTTGGGCTGTATTCATATTTGACGTCACTAAGTGACAATGGCAACAGGGTGGAAAGTGAAAGTGAACTTCAAAAATTGGATGGATAAGTGAAGAAGAAAGAAGAAGAAAGGAAAGTTTAGACTTAGCCTAGCAGGAGAAGCCGAAGATTTTCTAGTAGGATTAGAGGCAGATCACAGTTGGATGAGGTAGAGAAAATTAGATCTAGATCTACTTGACCAGTTGTTGATTCTTTGGCCAAACATGTGAACAAGAAATCTGGCACTTATAGGACTGGCATGGTATAACCGGCGTTTTGTTGTCTTTATTTTAATCTGGTGTTCTGCACTGTAGAGTGATATAGATTTAGTGAGAGAATACTGGGGCCTTAGCACGGTTGTCTTTGTTTCAATCCCGTGTTCCGCACTGTTGATTTGTCGGGGCCTTAGCATGGTTGTCTTTGTTTCAATCACGTGTTCCGCACTGTTGATTTGTCGGGGCCTTAGCACGGTTGTCTTTGTTTCAATCGCGTGTTCTGCACTGTTGATTTGTCAGGGTCTTAGCACGGTTGTCTTTGTTCCAATCCCGTGTTCCGCACTGTTGATTTGTACCTGACCCTTGGAGGCAAATGGCTCGAATCATGTTTTTTATGCTATTGTGGTGACGATGATGTTTGTGCCTTGGTGGCCTGTGCGAATAGACATCTTTAGTCCCACTGCTCTGGAACGGTGTTATACAACTTTGAGTGATATGTGTCTGCTTCGAAGTCATGTGATAGGCCTATCGTGAGCAGTTTTGTGCTAGGCCTCAATTGATAGAGTGTTAGTATCATGCATTAGGGCGGCAAATAGATCTAGTGATGCAACCAAACATACCATCAAATATGTCCAAAGGCTTCCTTTGTGGAAATGTTGCTATGGTTTGTGTGTTAGTGTGTGTTGTTTTGCGTTTCCCAAGCATCCAAACAGGTAAGACTGTTATCTTTTTCCAGAGATTGGTGCTGCAAGCATTTTCCCCTTTTTTATCTATCTGGTTTTGTTGTTTGTTTTTTGCTCCTTACTAGGCTTAGGCCTACTTGACGCAACTGATTGGTTCGAGCGCATGTCAAGGTCAGCTTTCTGAGCACTGACTCACTAGGCCTTTCCCGTTTTGTTTGGGCTACATTAATTAAAAAATTGGCACTGCCTTATCTCAAAACTTAACGTTGTAATTTTCTCTAAACATATAAGGGGTTAGAGGGTTAATGTTAGCAGGATGCTTGATTTTGACGTGAGCCTTCAAGTCACGACGATCAAAGCAGTCAGATACATTGATAAATAACAAAATAAAGATAATCATTTGTTGCAGAGATTACTGTTGTGCAACCTTTAACCTTGACTCAGTCACACTCTTCAAACTAAAGAAGACTCTCACTCTCCACTGAAACTTTAACGTTGTCGTTTTCTCCAAAAAACATAAGGTGTTAGAGGGTTAAAGTTAGCAGGATACTTGATTTTGACGTGAGCCTTCAAGTCATGATGATCAAAGCAGTCAGATACATCGATAAGGAACAAAAGAAAGAAAATCATTTGTTGCAGAGATTACTGTTGTGTTGTACCGAGTAGGAGATACTGGAAAGAAGAATCCATTAGATATGCAAAAACGCTCTTTAAAAATAAACACAAGACTTCAGGTGTGTACAAATAGGTACATTTTAGCGTCGTTAACCTATATTTTCTGTAACAAATGGATGTACCGAGTGTGTGCGTTGACGGCCTGGTTGTTTCGTTTTATTTGCGCCTTTGAGTAACGGTTGTTCGTGTTCATTTGCACATCATCTCTGCGCATGCAATACTTAGCCTACCGCACTTCCGGCAACAAGGCCTAGGCCTAGAGAATAAGAGATAATGCCTTACTTCATAATCAAGATGACGTACTTAACATCTAGCCCACATTCATTTCAGTCTTGAAAAAAATTATACGGGAAATCCAGGGTTCGTTGATTTCACTGCCTTCGACGTACGAATCCTTTGTTAGGCCTAGACGATTGATCACCATGTGCAAAGACTGTACAGGGGAAGATAAACATGGATGAGCTTGCTGGCTGTGACCTTGACCTTTGCTTTGTGGCAGAGGGGGGGGGGGGGAATTAACGAAACGAAAATAAAATATTAGGACTAATATAAAATATCTTACAGAAATGTAGATGATGTGGAACAAGTTTTCATCGCATGAACAATCCGTTTAAAACAGCAACAGATCAGGAGAATTGCCTTACGAATTACGCAACTTCAATTATTAATTTTCTAAGAGTAAGAGGCTTAGACCTACAGGCAAAGACTGTAGGCCTACTACAGGTGTCCGTAGACCCCTCTTACCCCGGCGGGGGTGAGAGGGGGGGGGGGATTGGTCACTATGTTTTTCTGAAAGCTTGGTCAATATGCTTTTCAATTTTACTTGTTTGCCAAAAATAAAAATAGGGCTCCACTATGTTACATGTGCATATATAAACATACATATCATTAAATTTTAAAGAAAGGGGTAGGGTTAATTTAATGCATAGAAATAATTTTAATTTACACAGTAAAATAAAAATTAATTCTGTTTTCAGATGCACAAGTGTCTACATAACAGTATTCTCTCTATACAGGCATGGGAATTGTCATGGGAATTCCCATGCCTGCTATAGTAATAAAAATCAGACGTGAGCCTTGAAGGCTTTGCCTCTTGTTCAGTCTAGATAACTTGAATCTTGCTAAATCCTGAGGTGGGAAAGGCTAGCAGCAAGCTCACCGGATACTCAAACTGTCCTCCCACTAACATCACTAACCTCATAATAAATACAATTAAATTTCACCTTCCTTAGGAAGGCTCATTCAATTTATTAATTAATCCCCGAGAATCAAATAAACGTCTCAGAAGAAAAACTCCAAAATTCCAGTATGATTATTTTGATCATACTGTCAACCAAAAGCTTGAACTACTTGAGGAAAACTAGGATATTTTGCTGCCCAAATCACTGTATGTCTTCATGATACAATAAGAAATCTCAGCGTTTCTTATAGTGGTGTTACTTCGTCTGCACGGTGGAATCCATTTTCCCATGTACCTTTGAATTATGGCAATATAAAAGTCTTGTGTCTTATTGCCTGATTTGTTTCCTCATATAACAAATCAGCTCGTCTACAATTCTCGACCTCAAGAATGCATCAATACAAATCGATAGAATCAAAATGTAAGTTGGTAATTTAACAAATTAGTTCTAATAATCTTCTCGTGAACATAGCGGTTAAGACAAAGAATGAATGCATTTAGACATAATGTGTAACCTATTTCTGACTGTGGACGCTTCACACGTGCATAACTTAAATCGAAGATAAAATATCCCTTAAAGCAAGCAATGGATTGCGTAATACTTTCAGCGGAAGTTGGTTGATTTATGGTTATTTTGTTGGCAGTTTTGTGTTGCCCATATTTGTAGGTTTTATACATGGAGTTTTTGTTTCCCCCAAAGTGAACATTTTTATTTCAAAATCAAGATCTAATTTCAAATTGCTGTCGAAATTGACTGAATATTTTATTTGCTTTTAATTCTTCTTCAATCTATTTTGAGAAATCAGTTAGTCTTCCTTTATCAAAATCTGATGCGTTTTATTGAGTTTTGGAGCCATGAAACATGTTCCCTCATTAGTGCAGCAGATATGTGACATATTTCGACTGAATTGTGGGTTTGATGATAAAAGCATGGCATTTGGCACATAGTTAGGACATACCCTTAGGAATATGTTTGGATATAGGGACATCGCATATTTGTCCCATGGTAGCTGTGGTGGCCATTTTACAAAATGGCGGCCACAATGTACTATTTTCGCCCATAATAGTGGGGCAGATAACAGAATAATCATGCAAATTGTGATACAAGCACCAAATTTGGCATGGTGGTGACGAAAGGTCTTCTGAATAAATTTGCCTGACGTGCCATTCAAAAATCCAAGATGGCGGCCGTTTTTGCAAGATGGCCGCCAAAACTGCCTTTCGAAGTCATGTGTTTCCATAGAAATGCATATAGTTGATGGATTTGAATGATCTTGGTGTCTAGTTACATGTTCCTGAGGATGATGGATTAATTTGGACTACTTTTATAAGCCACAGAATACTCATAAGTGGTAGAAATTGAACACATGTAATGAAAACATAACAACATCCCATATAAAACAATAGAAAATGTAAAGAACAACATTCAAATGAATACATTTAGCATTATAAATATTGCCACTTGAATCATATTATTCTGAACGAAAACAATATTGTCAATCAGACAGAAAGAAACGTAATTCTGCAATAATGGTCCTTCAAAAACATAATGGAATGGTGACACACATGACAATCAGACAGACAAAAAAGATAGGCCTACATAACATGACAATACAGTAATATTGTCCTTCAAAAACATACAAACATATGAGTACATTCATCAAATGTAGTGTTGGTTGACTGTCCTTGTCATAATGCTGCTGTCTCTGTCAGCACACACCAATCCAATCAAGTCAAATCTTGATAATGTCAGTAGTACGTTTTGCGTAATGTTCTAATCGAAAGCTGAGTTTTATGTGCCAACGTTCACTACAACTACAGTTGACAAACCACAGCTGCAGAGTGTTGTGCAGGAGAGTCCTGAACGAGAGCATTTGCATCTTTGGTTACAGCCTTTCTTGCAGGCACACTTGGTCAGTTCCTGGCAGCTTGCGGCAACTGGTGGAAGTGTCGTCCAACATATCCACCATGTCTCTCCTTTCTGCGTCCAACTCCAGTCAGCAGGACTGCCAGATTCTGGATTGGATACTGTTGCTTGGCCTCAGATTATCCCAGCCTGGTAGGCAGCACGCTTTGCATACTCTTTGAGTGCCATACTGGTTGGTGGGATCGCATCATAGGACCTCTGCTTTCGGGCAAAGAGATCCAACCTTGCCTCATCAACACCGCTAGCAGCACTCGATCTATCATACATGAGGACAACAAAGTTATCCAGCTTTTGCATGTCATCCTGGGAAACTTCCGTTGGGCAGTTGCTGAGTTGTGCAAAGGTTTCAGAAACCTCACCACAGACTTCCCAAATCAGCCATGCAGATTTCTTTCCTTTCCCATGGAAAGACGAGACCACATCACAGCCGGTAAATGCATGGAAGTACATGATCCCACTGGTTTTCTCAGGCCCTATTGCAGAGACTACATCATGGACTGGTATCCACTGAGCACTGGCTCCTTGGCCACACGCAATCCACAGGTATTGGAGACCAAGCCTCTGTAGAAATGGCAGTGTCGATACTGCTATGACAACCACATCAGTGTCATTGGCCTTGATGATGAGTGACTTGCTGCCTTCTATAGTTGCATCTCTGGCATGTACAAATATACGTGTATCATCCTCTTCGTGGCAGCAAGGGATACAGCATCCAGGGACTTGCTTTTGTTGCTGATGGCATCTTCTCCCTTTGTTGCGATGACAGTACTTGTGGTTTCAGTTTCACACATTTTCTCTGCAAGAAAGTGGAAGAGCTCTGTTTTGTTGTTGTCATCCCGGAGAAAGCTCCTCCAGTTTGTTGGGGTTTTGCTGCTTCCAGTCACTCTTTTTCTGACCCCTTGACCTCTTTTTGCTCTGGTTTCAGACTTCAAACTGGACTTCTTGTACGTGTCAAAGACAATGTCCACCTGTTCGTATTTGGTGCCGAACGATTCCACTTTTGGAAGGATATCTTCTTTGGCATAGTCATCAAATGTCTTTGGGTTACGTGGAGGCAAGGAACTGACGAGGGCTGAGCCATCAATGATGATCGTGTCTCCCTCTGGCTCAGTGTCTGGCAAAGTCACCTGTGCTTGAAGTTCAGCTAGCTGTGACTTTAGACAATCATGAAGCTTTCCATTGTTACTGAGAGATGCAGGTGCTGACTTGTTCTCGTGTTTGAAGAATTCTTGCAAGTCACACTGTCTGTTCTGGCAGGAGATGAAGAGACGGGAGAACAGGTGGCAGTCATCTTTCAACAATTTCTCCTTAGAACTGCTGGCTGCCTGTTAATGCTTGAAGAAAGAAGCCTTGCTCTTCTTGATTGGTTGATAGAACGTGCATTATTCATTCTCCAAGCCCTCTAAGAATGACTGGAATTTCTCCTTATTGTGATGGGAACCAACCAGCTCAGCCACAGCTGGGCCTGTAATGTTGTTTGACTCTAGCACCAGCAGATCAGCTGACTCTTCTTGGAAAGGGTTGCCCATCTCCTTCAACTCTGTGGTCAATGCCTCCACCTTCACAAGGAAAGACTTCTGGGCACTTAGGGTCTGTTCATGGTGTTTGGTTCTGTTGGTTGTATCTTTCATGCCACACATGGCTTCATATGAAGCTACCAGATGGCTCACTTCAGGTCCAGCCACCATCCACCTGCGAAGTGCCCCTGGGTCCTCTGTCAGTCCAATCGCTCCTCCATCACCCTTGATGACTGCATTATTTTGTTCATGGGCTTGGTCGATGGCCATGGCAGAGAAGTCTCTTCTGGACTTGTGGACAACAAAGTTTCCTTTGTGAAACTCCCTGGCTATGTCTGGATGCTGCTGCTCAAGAGACAATGTCCACCTGTTCGTATTTGGTGCCGAACGATTCCACTTTTGGAAGACTCTGAAGTGAATTGAAAGCCACCGGGCATAGTTGACATTGTTGTTCACGAAGAAGTAGGGGATGAGTTCTGAGAGTGCTTCCCGGTACAGGTCAAAGTTTCCTTCCCTGAAAGAACGTATCAGCAGGAACATGACCATCCCCATGTCTAACACCAGATGCCAGAACTGGAACTGTGGGATCACACCATGAATAGAAAAAGATAGCAAAACTAAGCAAAATAGGCAAAAATGGTAAAAAGCTCCACTGTAGCCTTTTAAAACTATAACCATTAGACGCAGCATGCAAGAAAACATAGAAAGCGACACCAAGGTCGCTCAAATCCACCAAATACATGCATTTATAGGAGTAAAATCATTCTCGGCTGTCCAAGATGGCGGCCATCTTGAAAAATGGCCGCCATCTTGGATTTTCAAATGGCACGTCGGGCAGATTTGCTCAGTAGACCCTTGGGAACTACCATGCCAAAATTGGTGCTTGTATCACATTTTGCACAATTCATGGTAAAAATTACTGTTATCTGCCCTACTATAAGTTGGAACTATAACAACTATGGTTGGTGCCAAACACATTCTAGTGGATCTATGTATCATTTGTTATTGACATGTTATGCATAGGCCTCACATGGACTTGAACACAATTATGTATGGTGGCCTAACAGGGACACAAATAACGTTTTTTCTTCCTTGTCATGCTTATCATATCCAACAGATCAGCACCAGTGGATCCAAGCAGTGTGGCAATTATCTCATTGCTGCCCCTCTTCTATGATCAGGCCAACTCCGTGGCCATGATTCGCCACTCCATGGATGTCATCAAGAGGGCAGTGTATATCCTGAATCCTGGTCAGGTCCCAGTCATCACCGCGGATCAACCACTGTACACGCTGGCCAAACAGATCCAATGGAGCTGGCCTCAAACACATGGAGAAGATTACTTCATTATCCTGTTTGCCGGATTCCACATCGAAAAGGCATCCTTCAACACTCTGGGCGACCTTCTGGATTGCAGTGGATGGACGGAAGCCCTGGTCCAGGCAGGAGTTGCTACACCTGGAACAGCCGACTCCTTTATCAAAGCCGCCCATGTGACGCACACTCGATGGGCTCACCAGGTCACAGCTAGTGTTCTGTATCTCCTTCGACAGGAGGGTTACACCCAATACTGTGACGGGTTGGATGAGGGACATGTTCCAATGTCAGTAGAAGACTTGTGTGCTAGCCGAGCTGATACAAGTCCACAGTTCAAGTTCTGGTTGATTATCCTGCAGCTGGAACTGGAAATCATGATCTACGTGAGATCGCTACGCGAGGGCGACTTCATGCTCTACATCGATGCCTTGACTAATATTGTACCCTGGTTCTTTGCCCTGGGGCACACAAATTATGGAAGATGGATTCCAGTTCACTTGCGTGACATGGTGGCACTCGAAGACAAGCATCCAGATGTGTTCACAGAGTTTATGGCTGGGAACTTCACAGTAAAGAAGACAGCACATGCATTCTCTGCTTTGGCCATCGACCAGGCACATGAACAGAATAACGCATCAGTGAAAGGCGATGGCGGAGCAGTCGGCCTGACTGAGAATCCTGCAGCATTGCGGCGCTGGATGGTGTCCAGTCCTGAGATGGCAAGAGTGATTGCAGAGTTCCAAGCCACAGCAGAGACGTAGACGAGAACAAAGAAGACTGATTCCAGGCACCATGAGCAGACAAAGCATACACAGCTGGTGTTTGCTCGAGATGTGAAGTCACTCTCCAGTGTCATGAGAGAGATGGGGAACCCCTTCTGTGATAACAGCAATGATCTCCTGGTACTAGACAGCAGGGACCTGACAGACCCAGTAGTCATCAACACTGTGCGCCAGATCGAAAAGCTGGGGCAGGAGCAGTACCACACGTATGTCAATGAGCGACTTGTGAACCAGACGAAGCCCATCAACGACCCAATCACGAGAAACAATCTTCCTCTCTTCAGCCGATCTCCAGTCCAGAGAGAAATCAAGAACCCAGCTTCAGCTGTCGTCGCTCAAGAATGACTGCGACCTATTCTCCCGGTTGTTCATTGCATCCCAGATGCGTGATGGCGATCTCGACTTCTTTGCTCATGAGAACCAGGCCTGTCCCCCTGCCCTGTCACAGATGGGCAAAATGAGACTGGGCAAAAAGTCTGACCTCGTGGGATGCTTAGAAGATATGATCCCTCCACAAGAGAATGTTGCCAGACCTCACGTTGAAGTCATCATCCTTGATGGAGCAGCTATCACCAACATGCTGGCACCTGGTGGTGCGAAGACCTTCTCTGACTATGCAACACAGGTTTTCTTGCCGTACATCACATCTCAGCTACAGCATGCAATCAGAGTGGATGTCGTTTGGGATGAATACCTGCCAGACAGTTTGAAGGCCGACACTCGAACAAAGAGAGGTAGATACATACCATAAAACTGGCAGGCCTTCCTACGGATCGACGAGAACAAGGTGGAGCTGTTCTCCTTCCTAGCGACGAGACTAGCTGCTCAAGAGACAGAGAAACAAGTCATCAGCACTCTCCACAAAGACGTGGTCTGTACGCATGCCAGAGACATCGCTGGTCTTGCTCCATGTACACATGAAGAAGCAGATACCAGGATGCAGCTCCACGTGGAAGATGCTGTGAAACAGGGCTACAAGGTGTCGATCCGCACAGTTGACACGGATGTCGTAGTCCTTGCGGTGGCAGCAGCCGAACGCCTCAACATAGATGAACTGTGGGTTGCCTTCGGTACTGGGAAGAGCTTTAGGTTCTTAGCAGCTCACGAGATGGCCCAGGCATTGGGGCCTGACAAGTGTCGAGGATTACCCTCATTTCATGCCTTCACTGGGTGTGATACCGTGTCAAGCTTTGGAGGCTGGAGCAAAAAGACTGCATGGGAGGCGTGGAAGGCCTGTGATAAGGTCACTGCGACCTTCTGTGCCTTGGGCGCTACACCAAACCCCTCAATCGTAGATGACAGCCTGGACACCTTGGAGCGTTTCGTCGTTCCCCTGTATGATCGCACTAGCAGTCACGAGCATGTCAACGATGCACGTAAGCAGCTCTTCACCCAGAAGCGTCGAGCAATAGATGCTCTCCCGCCAACTCTAGACGCCCTCAGACAGCACATCAGGAGAACTGCATACCAAGCTGGCTACTGTTGGGGCCAGATGATGGTTGCTGCTGCAGAGCTCCCATCCCCTAGCGAATGGGGGTGGGTGAAGAGTGACACTGGCTGGGAGGTCTGCTGGACAACCATCCCAGAGGCAACGCAAGCATGCCGGAAACTTCTCAGATGCGGCTGTAAGAAGGGATGCAGAGGACAATGCAAGTGTAGGAAGGCTGTACTCCAGTGCACGGCACTATGCCACTGCGGCGGACAGTGTGCTCGGGAGTAGAACTTGCAGTATCATGGACGGCTTGGAGAACACAACCATAACTCCTTTGTACAGGTCAACTGGGGATTACAGGCCCCATCTACTACCATGATTTAATAAGGAGAATATTTCGTTAGCTGATAAGATCCAACTTCATAACGTACATGTGTAAACGGGTGGTTGGCATTAATGTACGTTTGATGCTCAGGTTGCTCACCTAGATCGCCTTTGTCCGCATGGCGGATTGTTATATTTTAATATGATGTAGACATGTACCCACTGACAATGTAAGGGTAAAATATAAATTTAAGATAATATGTAAGGGTAAACGCACATCCACAGTGGCAGTGCAGTTTAATGTTAAACCGATCATTTTCAGATTGCAAAATATGAACAAAACTCATTAAAAAAACAATTTTTGCGTAATTGTTGCCTAATTGGCCAAATAAATCGGTGTATGACCTTTAATTGGCATCCTAGATTATATTGTAAGTGATATTGCATTACTTGCATGCATCTCCAGTTGCAAAACATGCACAACTCCTACAGATTATGTGTTATGCAATACCCGATCACGGCCATTTTGTAAAATGGCCGCCATTTTGGGCCCAGGAAGAATATGCAATGTCCCTATATCCAAAAAATTGTCCTAGTGGTATGTACTAAATGTGAGCCAAATTCTATG
>CM065682.1:79042242-79049742 GCA_017654935.2 Phymorhynchus buccinoides
CGTACTCACGGTTCTGCCTGTATTGTTCCGCGTGAATCCTCCTGGCATCCACCCTACTAAATTGAATGAGCCTTCCTAGAGGAAGGTGGAAATTAATGTATTTATTATGAGGTTAGTGATGTTAGTGGGAGGACAGTTTGAGTATCCGGTGAGCTTGAATGCTAGCCTTTCCCACCTTCAGGATTTTTAGCAAGATTCAAGTTATCTAGACTATGAAACAAGAGGCAAAGCCTTCAAGGCTCACGTAGATTTTTATTTACTATAGAGGCATGGGAATTCCCATGACAATGCCAATGCCTGTATAGGAGGAGATACGTTTTATGTAGACACTTGTGCATCGAAAAACAGAATTAAATTTTTATTTTACTGTGTAAAAATTAAAAATTATTCATATATGCAATAAATTAACCCTACCCCTTTCTTTAAAATTAATGATTATGTATGTTTATATATGCACATAGTAACATAGTGGAGCCCTATTTTTATTTTTGGCAACAAGGTGTACAACTGAAAAAGCCATATTATTGACCAAGCTTCAGAAAAACATAGTGACCCCAATCCCCCTCCACCCTCTCACCCCCGCCGGGGTAAGAGGGGCTGTCTACGGAACAACTGTTCGTATAGGCCTACAGTTCCTTGCCTGTAGGTCTAAGCCTCTTACTCTTATTAGAAAATTAAATAATTGAAGTGCCGTAAATTCGTAAGGCACAATTCTCTGATTGGTGATGTTTTTTAAACAGGATTGTTATGCGACAATGAGGTATGAAACACTTGTTCCACATCATTCTACATTTCTCTGTAAGGCTAGTTTATCATTAGTCCCAATATGTTATTTTCGTTTCGTTAATTCCCCCCCCCCCCTCTACTGCCACAAAGCAAAGGTCAAGGTACAGCCAGCAGCTCATCATGTTTATCTTACCTCTGTACAGTCTTTGAACATGGTGACAAATCATCTAGGCCTAACAAGGATTCGTACGTCGAAGGCAGTGAAATCAACGAACCGGATTTCCGTATAATTTTTTTCAAGACTGAAATGAATGTGGGCTAGATGTTAAGTAGTCATTTATTATGAAGTAAGGCATATCTCTTATTATCTAGGCCTAGGCCTTGTTTGCCGGAAAGTGCCGGAGGCTAAGTATTGCATGCGCAGAGATGATGTGCAAATGAACACGAACAAACCGATTACTCAAAGGCGCAAATAAAAACGAACACCAGGCCTGTCACGCACACACTCGGTACATCAAGGTGTTACAGAAAATATAGGTTCTAACGACGCTAAAATGTACCTATTTCGTACACACCTGAAGTCTTGTGTTTATTTTAAAGAGCGTTTTTGCAATTAATGGATTCTTCTTTCCAGTATCTCTCACTCCCCCGGTACAACACAACAGTAATCTCTGCAACAAATGATTTTCTTTCTTTGGTTCCTTACGATGTATCTGACTGCTTGATCATCATGACTTGAACGGCCACGTCAAAATCAAGTATCTGCAACTTTAACCCTCTAACACCTTATGTTTTTGGAGAAAAACGACAAGTTAATAGTTTCAGTGGAGAGTGAGAGTTTCTTTAGTTTGAAGAGGTGACTGAGTCAAGGTTAAAGGTTGCACAAACAGTAATCTCTGAAACAACTGATATCTTATTTTGTATTTATCAAGGTATCTGACTGCTTTGATCGTCGTCATTGACTTGAAGGCTCACGTCAAAATCAAGCATCTGATAACATAACCTCGAACCCCTTAGATGTTTAGAGAAAATTACAACGTTAAAGTTTTGAGATAAGGCAGTGCCAATTTTTAATTAATGTAGCCCAAACAAAAACGTGGAAAGGCCAGTGAGTCAGTACTCAGGAGTGACTTGACATGCGCTAGAATCAATCAGTTTTGCGTCCAAGTAGGCCTAAGCCTAGTAAGGAGCAAAAACAAAACAACAAAACCAGATAGATCAAAAAAAGGGGAAAATGCTTGCAGCACCCAATCCTGGAAAAAGCTAACAGTCTTCACCGGTTTGGAGGCTGCGGAAAACGCAAAGCCAACACACACTAACACACAAAACCATAGCAATCATTCACAAGGAAGCCTTTGGACATATTTTCGATGGTATTTTGGTTGCATCACTAGATCTATTTGCCGCCCTAATGCATGGATACTAACACTATACCAATTGAGGCCTAGCACAAAACTGCCTCACGATAGGCCTATCACATGACTTCCGAACCAGACAAATATCACTCAAAGTTGTATAACAACGTTCCAGAGCCAGTGGCGCTAAAGATGTCTATTCGCAAGGCCACCAAGGCACAAACATTCCATCGTCACCACAATTAGCATAAAAAACATGATCGAGACGTTTGCCTCCAAAGGGTCAGGTACAATCAACAGGTGCGGAACACGGGATTGGAAAACAAAGACCACCGTTGCTAAGACCCTGACAAATCAAACAGTGCAGAACACGTGATTGAACAAAGACAACCGCGCAAGGCCCCGACAAATCAACAGTGCGGAACACCGTGATTGAAACAAAGACAAAAAAACCATGCTAGCCCACTCCCCCCCCCTGACAAATCAACAGTGCGGAACACGGGATGAAACAAATGACAACCGTGCTAAGGCCCAGTATTCTCTCACTAAACCTATATCACTCTACAGTGCAGAACACCAGATTAAAATAAAGAAACAACGCCGGTTATACGCAGCCAGTCCCTATAAAGTGCCGGATTTTCTGTTCACAGTTATAGGGCCAAAGACTCAACAACTGGTCAAGAGATCTAGATCTAATTTTCTATACCTCATCAACTTGTGATCTGCCTCTAATCTACTAGGAAAATCTTCGGCTTTCTCCTTGCTAGGCTAAGTCTAAACTTTTCCTTTCTTCTTCTTTCTTCTTCACTTATCCATCCAATTTTTGAAGTCATTTCACTTGCCACCCTGTTGCCATTGTTCACTTAGTGACGTCAAATATGAATACAGCCCAAATGTTACAGTTGCAGAAAGGCGACTCTCAAAGGCAGTGACGAACAATACCAAGCACACACAGTAGATGATCAAAGCTGAAAACCGCTCATCTGCAGAATCATGAAATAGCATCAGATGACCAGTAACACAACAACAGTGCGAAAAGTACTTTAGGCAATTCGAGCCAAAAGACAACGGCGTCATCAAACAAAGACCCGAGTCCAAAAAAATAACCGGTCAAAAACGGTGCTCATCACCACAAAGACACGGCGCCCAAAAAATCAATGTCATTCAGTACAAAGACCACGGGCCAATGAAAAAACCACACCAAAAAACCCCCCCACCCGCGTTCATTTCGCACAAACAACACACAGCACCTGGCTTCTAATCGCTGATGATGTGCTATAGGACCAAAAGGCAGAATCCAGAGATATAGAAAGAACTTGCTATATATCTCGCAGAATAAAGAAAGAGTATTCGCAGGGTTCAGAATAGCGTCTGACTTGTGCAGCAATAGCGTCCGGACTTGGGGCGGAGGAAAATGCTAGCAGCAAGCTCCCGGTACTCAAACTTTCCTACCACTAAATACATTGCTAACCGAATATAAATGGTGGATTTGGTATTCAGTTTTACTCAGAAGAGTTTCACGTAAAGCCGCATCCAGTCCTGGTGTCGTCCGAAGATCAGGCATTCTGGTAGCTTGGTGTCGTTCCCTGCACTAGAAAGAGGAGGGAGTGGAGCGTTGAGACAGTGTTGGGGGCTAATGGAGAGGAGCGCTGGACACACCTCAATCACGTCGTGCCAGAAGGTCACGGGGGGGCCAAGGGAGTGCAGGACTGTATGCGCTGCACATCGTCAAATGCAGAACTCGGACAACCAGTCCTTGAGACTTCGCACCTCTTCATGTTTCCAACGCCAGCACTCATGTCTCTAGCAGAATAAAGTGCCTGAGCCTCTTTGCTGAAGTAAGAGTCACCATTATTATTTTTGGATCGACCTGCTGGGTTAACTGATCCATACCAAGGCTGAAAACATCTTGTTGCAGACTATTCCTGATTCAAATCTTAAATAATTAATAAGTTCAACTAGCCCTCCACTGGAGGTGCTGTTGAGCTGTGGTTATTAGGGCTTCTCTGGCTGGGTACAGCTCGCTGCTATCTGTTCAGCTTCTCTGATCTCTTTGAACGAGTTGCCTAGATCATCCCCAAAGAGCTGTGAAGTGATGGGGACCGATTCGTCACAAAGTTTTGCTTTGCTGAAATACGGTCGAAGAGCATGGTGACGACGGAAGGATATCTCACGAGACGCATGTGCGCAGAGGGCAATACAATATGTGCAGTTTTGTACCACGCCAGCCATTTTCTCACTCAGTTTCGAGTCTGTAGAGAGAATGACGTCACACGCGCGCGCAGTGGCAGTGGCAGCTTTGATGATCTCGCGCTGAATGTGCTGGTACTTCAAATCTGTTTTCACAGCCGCATCTGCAAGTTTGTTCCAAATTCCAGTGCTGACAATTTGCACAATGAGGCGTGCGCAGTTTTGACCAATCAGCATACGAGATATAATTTGTAGCAATCAGTCAAATAACAAAAATTGGAATACATCTCATCATCAATTCAGGAAGAGCCGTTGTGTGGTTTGTGTTGTTGTGTGTGTGGTGTTGGGGTGTGTGTGTGTGTGTGTTGTGTGTGTGCTGCGTGAGTGTGCGTGTGACGTGCTCGCGCGCGCGCGCGTGTGAGTGTGTGTGTGTGTGTGTGATTGTGAGTGTGTGTGTGTGTGTGTGTGTGTGTGTGTGTGTGTGTGTGTGTGTGTGTGTGTGTGTGTGTGTGTGTGTGTGTGTGTGTCGTGTTGTGTGTGTGTGCGGTGTGTGTGTGTGTGTCGTTAGCCCCATTCCACTCCAGTAAAGCTGGCAGACGGTTTCTGGAACTGCTCAGTGCCCCACTGGCCCCAGTTCCATCCACACCTGGCCTGCAACCTGAGAGTGGAGTGCTCCGGGGCAGAGGACGAAGAGAACTGCGGGTACCCCAATTGTGGACATGGCGGCTTCATGGTGGATGACCAATGCTACGTCCTGGTCAGGCCTCAGGAACCACTGACCCACGCCCAGGCCAGGCAGGGATGCAGAGACCTGGGAGGTCACTTGGTGATCTTGAACTCTGCGAAAAAAATGGAGGCATTGGAGGAGGTGCTGTGGGCTAGAGGCAGAAAATTCGACTTCTATGTTGGGTTGAGACAGGGCTCGTACATTGCTCACCCCATGTAAGATGAAAGGTTTCCCTCATTATCATTCACCATTCAGTCCATGTAATGAATTATGTGCTTGGGTGCCACATGTGGCTAACTGCTATGCAGGAACATCTGATTTGGCTGCTTATTCTTGTACATTATGAGGACTTTCATTTGTTTTATTTATGTTTTGTTCCGTTATGTTAATAAGGTCATGGCTTTGACCCTGTTCTAATCGTTTATGTCTGTGCATCCATCTCTTGATTTTGAGTTAATCTTGGGTTTAATAATCATAATAATATAACATAATAATAATTCAATAATAATATAAATTAAAACCAACAAATCGATTTTTATGTAGTGTATATGCTGTTGACTGGATTGAAAGCGAGTTGTACCTTTTGCCATAGGCATGCATAATGTCAAAGCTTTCTAACGAACTTTTCGGCATTTGCAAGCATTGCTCACCATCCTGCACTGGTCATATTCTGCAACAGAGGTGAATGGATCAAGATGTCATTTATGAAAGAATGTCCCCAAAGTTTATATGTAATGTACATAAGTATGTAAAAGGAATGGTTCGTTTGCTGTTTCAAGCTTGTTGAAAGTTGCTTTTTTTAAGCTTACCTTCCTGTGTCTCAGGTACACTTTTGTACTCCAACACGAGGACGGCTCTGTAGCTTATTCGGTTCCAGTTGTTGTTGAAGGTTTGTAAATCTCTCTCTCTCTCTCTCTCTCTCTCTCTCTTCTCTCTCTCTCTCTCTCTCTCTCTCTCTCTCTCTCTCTCTCTCTCTCTCTCTCTCATCTCTACTCTCTCTCTCTCTCTCTCTCTCCTCTCTCTCTCTCTCTCTCTCTCTCTCTCTCTACTCTCTTTCTCTCTCTCTCTCTCTCTCTCTCTCTCTCTCTCTCTCTTCTCTCTCTCTCTCTCTCTCTCTCTCTCTCTCTCTCTCCCCGGCATTTTAGCTGATTTTAAGTAGACACATGTAAATCAATTGTATATTTATAAAATGTATTTCATAATTGGAATAACACGTGCGTGTGCGTAGTCGTACATGCTTTTCGAGTCTGATATTTTCTAAATTAGGATTCACCTCTTATATAGAGGAGAATCCTATTGCTTTTGTACAAATTCTACTTTTTTAACACTTTTTTTGTTCTTGTTTTTCTTCCCCTTTTTTGTCCAATTTGGATGAAATTTTCAGGAACGTTGCAGGTCTAGAAGGGTATGCGAATTGTGAAATATTAAACGATGTTGCCTAATTGTTTGCGAAATACGGTATAAAAACCGAAAAATAGGCGACATTTTAATCTTAAATATCTCAACAACGGCTAGACTGAATGGATTTATATTTTCAGTATTCACTAAAAACTGAATGTCCAACACTTCCGGTATATTTCCGAACCGGAAGTGCCCTGGCTAGAAACCTGCAGGTAAAATTCTGTTCATGGAATGACCAAAACCGTATGTGACGTCACATAACTAACCTTGGCATATCATAGCCTTTGCAACCTTTGCATGTTGGCCCAGGTCCGAAAGGAGTTTGTTGATAATATGTTAAATAGTTTGGAAGTTATTTAAATTTATGTAAATTGCGTTGCTTCACTTTCACTGATTTCCTTTTAAGGATTTATTTTTAATTATTCATCCGATTTCAATAAAATTAGCTGGAAATGTTTATACTCATATACTCAATTTTGAACATGTTACCGATTGGCCGAATTTTTGCCGAAATAAGGCCGAAAATTGCCGATTTGGGCCAAATGTTAATCTTAAATAAGTAATAAAAAAAACGGCTACACAGGATGAGTTCATATTTTCGGTATTTATTAAAGCTAAGACTTTTCATTGTCCACTATGTTTTATATAATTATGTCCATGAGTCTATGCTTCCAACTATCCGTGCTTCCCGCAGATGAGCAGCAGAGAAGAAGCAATGGTATCACACAAGGGATGGTGTGACACAGGAAATAAAAATAGAATGACCGTAGCAAAATAATGTTGAACGAGTGTACATGGGGGATGTTTGAGCCAACACAGGTTAACTATTTCATTACAACTGTATTACAGAGTAACTTAATATTTTCTTGTAAAACTTTACATTAATTTTGCTGGATTGTTAGTGTATAAAATCAGTTAAAGTACAATCCATAAGTGCCACAACACAGGAAGGCAGGGTGACAGGGGTTGAAGAGCTTGCCACAGCCCTAAAGTTGACTTGAATAAGAAAAGTAGAAAAAAAGTCAAGATGGAAAACTATAACAATGTTTAATTTTCCTTCACTTAAGGATATTAAAAAATTTGGGCCAGAATTTCTTTCAA
>CM065682.1:79054742-79065178 GCA_017654935.2 Phymorhynchus buccinoides
TGTGGTGATCTTTGACAAACAGATTTATGGCAGATACCTGTTTGAACCATTGCCGCCTTCTGGTGAAGATGACCACAGGGGTAACGCCACAATATGTCCACTGACCCACTTCCAGTGTCCTGGTAACGGTTACTGCCTGCCTGTCTTTGTCCTCTGCAACAACATGTTCGACTGTCCGGGTCATGAGGACGAGGCCCGCTGTGAGAAGTTCGCCTGTCCAGGGTTCTACCGGTGCCGGGGTTCCAGTGTCTGTCTGCATCCTGACCACGTGTGTGACGGGTTCCGGCACTGTAAGCAGCAGGATGATGAACGGTTCTGTGGTCACGTGTGTCCCTCCACGAGCTGCACGTGCCAGGGTCTGTCTTTTCGCTGCAGGAGAGAATTCAACGCTGACGGCTTTCGTGAAGTGCGCTATTTGGATGCTAGCAACAGTGGGCTGAAGCCGTATCATCTGTGGAAAAATACAATGTTGATATTTCTGGCTCTTCGGCGTTGTGCTCTCGCTAACATGTCTCTTCCTGTGTTGCCCAACTTGGTAATTTTAGACGTCAGTTACAACAACATTTCCTTACTGACTACATACATGTTGAACCATGAGAAGAATCTGAAGGTGTTGGTGCTGGCTGGCAATCCACTGACTGAACTGTTTGAAGATAACAGATCCTCAGAACCACAGACTCAACTTAGCCATTCTGTGCTGCACGTGCTCTCCTCACTGACCCTGCTCAACCTGTCACAGAGCGGCCTGCAGCGGGTGACTGGCAGCTTGCCCACACCACAGCTACAGACACTGGACGTGAGAGGCTGTGACCTGCACCACCTCCCCCGCCACTGGCTCACCCCTCTCTCCCTGTTACGCTCTGTTCATGCAGATGACCCCATGCGGTGCTGTGCTCAGAACTTGCCTGCAGGCTTCAACCTTGAACACTGCCACTCCCCTTTCTCTCTGCTCTCCTCCTGTCACCGTCTGTTGGGATCAGCCGCTCTACGTGCTGTGACTGTCCTCCTAGCCGCTGTAGCCTTGCTGGGCAATGGAGTCCACCTCTTCTTCCTCCTGCGTGCAGATGAGCAGAGGAGGAGCGGAGCTGGTGTCTTTGTTTGCCAGCTGTCCGTGTCCAGCCTGGTGATGGGGGTGTATCTGCTGGCAGTGTGTGTGGCTGACCAGGTGTACCGGGGGCAGTATCTGTGGGAAGACAGGGTGTGGAGGTACAGTGCCTGGTGTTCCCTGTCCAGCTTTCTCTACCTGTTCTCTGTGCAGGTGTATGCCTTGATCCTGCTGTGTCTGACAGCGTGTCACTGCGTTCACCTGGCCAGGCCACATGTACAGGTGTGGGCCACGAGACAGGTGCTCACCTCCAGCCTCCTGTGTTGGGGGATGGGTCTCCTTCTGTCCACCATGCTCCACGTTTTCCCCTGGACTCTCCATCCTCAAACTGGAATGTGTGTCCCTCTGCCCTTGACCGCCCCCATGGGTGAAGATGACCATGCGGTATACGCTGTGATCACAGTGAACACGCTGCTGATGGTGCTGGTCATGGCAGGTCAGCTGTACATCCACATCATTATCCAGTCCAACCCCATCGTGTTTCTGGTCAACTCTGAGAAATCTCACCAGCTGGACGCTGCTCGACGCACCATGCCCATCTCAGTGACCGAGGCCTGTGGTTGGTTCCTGGTAGATGTTCTGGTTCTGCTGATGTCCAGATTAGACCTTCCACCTGAGGAAAACCGCTCTGCTGTGGCAGCCTTTGCCCTGCCATTCACCATGACCATCACTCCAGTGCTGTATGGATTCAACGTGGCGTTAGAGAAACGCAGACACACCAAGATGCAGCGAGTACTGCGACGTCTGGGACATGTTACCAAAGCTGCAGCAGTCAGCGTGAAATAAGTGTACAACTTAGTGCGTTCAAAATAGCCAACGGGTTGTGCTTAAACATTATATTTATCTAAATATTAGCACAGGGTCAAGCCACAAAAGACAATGTAATCCGTTTGGACTGAAAATAAATATTGATATTTTATTGTACACGTCTATGCAGTGTTTTAACTGTGTCACGGATTTTATCCTGTTAGTGTTTAGCGTGTAGTTCATGGTGTTGATAAGGTCCGGTGTAATTGCAATTGTTCATGCCTTTTTTATTCTTTAATTAGTCCTGGACCTCGGATGGAAATCTGTTTAACGTCCTCCAGTCTGGAACAGACACACATGGGACAATAGTAAATATAAAGATGGTGGGAACGATCCTGGAGGCAATGTCCGGAGACAGCGCCACACCAGTAAAGTCCCGACATTTTAACAATGCAGATATATATATGATATATATATCGTCTTCCATATATATGAAACGTAACTGTCCTGGACCCCAATGGACTCAATGTGTTTTATTTAGTATTATGATGTTGCTATCATGCAATACATTATACACTGAAGATAAGAACAATGTGCTTTTTTTTTAAACGGTGAGGAGCCTGTAAGCGAACGTGTAAACAATTCTGGAGAAAAAAATGATCAGGCAGCTTCATTTTATAATCAGCAATCTATTTAGGTATTAGATTGTCAACTACTTGCACACTTAGAGCAAAATCACCTTCAATCCGCCTATAGAAAACGTCACAGTACAGAAACAGCCCTTCTCAAAACTGTAAACGGTATCCTTCTAGGTTTTGATTAAAACAAAGTTTCTCTCTTGGCTCTCCTTGACCTTAGTGCCGCTTTCGACACTATTGATCATTCTATTCTCCTTCGCCGACTCAAAGATTATGTTGGTATTCATGACTTTGCCCTGGCCTGGTTTGAGAGCTATTTATCCGACCGCACCCAGACTGTCTGTGTTGGTGGCATGTACTCAGAGCCTTCTGCTCTCAAGTATGGTGTACCACAAGGTTCTGTTCTGGGACCTATTCTTTTCGTGCTCTATGCTGCTCCTGTGTCCGATGTTGTCAGTCAACATTCCTTGTCACATGATAGTTTTGCTGACGATACAGAAGTGTATCAGTCAGCCCCTCTTGCTGAAGTTATGTGGCTGATATCGCGAACACAGGAGTGCATAGCTGACCTAAAAACATGGATGACACACAACAAACTACATCTTAACGAGGATAAAAGTGTACTTATGCTAGCATGTCCTATGCAAACTGCTCAATGATTTTTCAATTCCAGTCTCTGTCACAATCAACAACTCTCTTCTCGCCGGCCTTCCAAAGTACTTGCTTAACAGACTTCAGATAATCCAAACCAATGCTGCACGACTGGTCCTCAAATCCTCTAAATGCGACCATGTAACACCTCTTCTCCATTCTCTGCACTGGCTGCCAATCTCTGATAGAATTGAGTACAAGTTTTCCACTCTTACCTTTGCTGTCATTTATGGCTCTGCTCCTACTAACTTGTCTGATCTGCTTCATACTTACACACCCTCTCGTCAGCTCCGTTCTTCCTCTGATTCTCGTCTTCTGCAGCTTCCCTTGGTTAAAGCAAAAACTTAGCGGCGAAAGATCCTTTTCTTTCCAGGCCCAGCTACTTGGAACAAACTGCCACCATCTCTCAGACATTCCAACTCTGTCAGTTTTGAAGGCTAATCTCAAAACGTACTTCTGCTCTCAACGCTAATGCTTGTGATGGGTCTGCATGAATGAAGTATGCGCAGATTAGATGGGAGGTGGGGAACGGGGCATGTAGTAACTGAGCTTGTATGCTTGAGTGTGTGTGTGTGTGCGTGCGCGCGTGCGCGCGTGCGTGCGTGCGAGCAGTGCGTGCGTGCGCGCGTGTGTGTGTACGCGCGTATATGTGTGTATGTGTGTACATGTGTGCGTTGATGTGAGTGTGTTTGTGTGTGGGGAGGGAAGGGTGCGTTAGTGTATACTGATGTGCATATATGCGATTGCATGTTTGTATATCTATGAGTGTACATGTTTGCGTGGGGGTGACGGTGGGAATGCGAGCGCGTGTGAGTATGTTCGATATGTATGATGTAATCTTGCATGTGGAGTGAATTTTTGCTTTTTTTTGTTAAGCGCCATGACTAGTTCGTCTAGAATGTGCGCTCTACAAATGTCTGTTATTATTATTAGGTATTATTATTATTAGGTTATTAGGTATTATTTATTAGGTACTTTATAGTCACAGAGACTCGCTCTGTGAAATTCGGGTTGCTCCCCACCAGCCTGAGGCGCGCCACCAAATGGTGCTTGTATTTTTGCAGGCGATTTTTGTGGAACGCATAAGGGAGGAAAGGGTGGTGGTGGGTGGGTACATTTTGACCAAGTCATCCCGGAGCAAATGGCTGCAGAATCAGCTTCCTTGACTTGACTTGACTTGACTTGACTTGACTTGACTTGACTTGACTTGACTTGACTTCACTTGACTTGACTTGACTTGACTTGACTTGACTTGACTTGACTTGACTTCACTTCCACCCATTAAACAATGATTAAACCATTGGAGATTGATATGGAAAGTAAATGGGTGTCTCTGCCTGATGATTTGCTGAGCGCAGACGCCGGTAGTTGCACTGACATAGTGTCAGGCATAGGGCAGAATGGGGTTTAACTTACCATTTTTTAAAGGAGGGGGAAAAGGTAGACTGAGCTTATATAGATCATCTTTTTTACAATGTTCGGAGTTATCTTGAAGTAAGATTAGTTCCCCTACTAATTTTTACCCCCATTAGATAATGGCCTTTATCATGACTGCAAATAATTATTGAACAAAGATAATTAGCTGAAAATGTTCATAAAATACAGGTTCATGTTTGGTAAGAAAGGCAAAAACGGAAAAATGGAATTAACCGAGAAATGTAGGGGGGGGGGGGGCACATCTTGACCTTTACTGGTGGGCCCTTTACCCCATGCACCCCTACACTTTAAAAAAAAAATGCTCTAATTAAAGGCCCACCAGATCACGTGTCAAAATCACAGGTTTCACGTGTTTTCTCTCTTACAGCTGGTAAGAAATTTTGTTTTGACCAGGTTTGACTCCCATACAAATGCCCCCAAATTCAAAACGAAACATCATTTTAATGAGCAGCCTCAATTATTTGAAGTTGGGGAAATTATATGTGGGTCACAGCTACACAGAAAAATACCAAGGGACTTACTCGTGGTGCGCTTCAGTGTTTCTTTAAGTAAGAACCACAAGGCAAAAGAGTTGTGTGTGTGTGTGTGCGAAGCTTTAAGAGTTGTTTTTTTCTTCAATAGTTTAACTAGCGACCGTGCCTGTTCATCATAATGTATGCATGTCTGTCGTTTCCGACAGTGACTGCCAGATAGTAGAGAGGGACTGCTGCTATTCCCGCCAGCTGGGCTAGAGTTGTTTATAGCGGGGAAGCCTTGCCCAGAGTACATCCCCACTCTCTCGGCCAAAGGGAATTGAGGACAGCAGGCGTTGGGGAAGGTCCCCAAAGGCCAAACCAACCAACCCCTTTGGCTGCAGCACTAGAGCCAGTGCAAATGTCCCCAGCATTTGAAAGTCATGGTCTTCCATGAAAGGACTAAGCTGTGCCTTTTTCTTCTTCTTCTTCTTCTTCTTCTGCATCCCCAGGCTATACGGCCATAATGGGTAAGGTACGTATGTGTCCGGTTTTCAGTTTTCACAGGTCTCCCCGCTGCGTACAGCCGACACATTCCGATTTCGGAGGAGCTCAAAGGAGAACAATTATTTGGAGGACTTTTTGGAGAGAGAAAAAAGGCAGGAGAATGGGGCCAATAAGTCAGAAAGATAGTAGACGACAGAAAGCAAAGGAAAAAGACAGAGTCAAAGAGAGTGGCAGATTAGGGGAAGTTTCAAGCACAGAACTTCCAGAAGGTGGGGGGACTATTTTTACGAAAGACCTCCCGGTATCCCCACTGGGAAGTACCTTTTAATACTGAAGAAAGTCATTGTACAGCTCTCTTTATACTGTTGGCCCGTGTAATTCACGATGTAAAAACGAAAATCCCTGCGGTTTCAGAGGCAGAGTATGGCAACACACCACAGCCACTGGCACCCGGCCAGGCTGCAGAAGGAGCGGTTTACCAGAACTTCGCTTTTCAGAACGACGACGACGCCAAAGATGGCGACATCACCGCTGTTGTTTAAAGTCCCCGTGTCGTGTGGCGCTGCCTGTCTTCAGTAACAAGTGAGTGTAATGATGATGATAATAATGATAATACTAATAGAAATAATAATACTAATAATGATAATAATAATAATAATAATAATAATAATAATAACAAAAAATAATAAATAATGAAATAATAATAATAATAATAATAATAATAATAATAATAATAATAATAATAAATAATAATAATAATAATAATAATAATAATAATAATAATAATAACAACAGTGCATTTGTATAGCGCTTTACCTCAACTGAGCCCAAAGCGCTTTACAACCAAGTATTCATGAATAAGCAGACAACAAAAATAGCATTGAAGAATGACACAAACCAGCAACAACACACACAAAGCAGCACACACACACACACACAACACACACACACACACATACACACACCACACACACACACACAATACACACACACACCACACACACACACACACACACACACACACACACACACACACACACACACACACACACACACACACACACACACACACACACACACACACACACACACACACACACACACATGTAAGTGTTAGGATTGTAGTCTATGGATTTTGTTTTGTTTCTATTTGATTGCATTGGATTTGAAAACACACAAACAATGGGGTTAGAGAGCGTAAAACAAATTAACAAATTAGTATTTTTGCTCTCTCTCACATCTCTCTCTCTCTCTCTCTCTCTCTCTTCACTCTCTCCTCCTCCTCTCTATCTCTTCTAAAATAACGCTCTCTCTCCTCTCTCTCTCTCTCTGCTTTGATTTTGCCTGGAGGGACCTGGATTAAAACCAGCCTTTGTTGTTGCTCTTTGGTTTCAACTTGGTTGTTATTATTTACGCATTGGACTGTAGAGGTGAAGTATTGTTTTTTGATTTTGATCTACTTGTTGGTTTTTTGCTCCTTTTGTTGCTTGCTTTTTGCTCCTTTTGCTATATTTTCTGTTTGCTGGGTTTTGTTTTGTCTGTGTTGATAAAGGCGTTTTCGCCGAAATATCCAGTAGTTTTGTGTTTTGTCTTTTGTGAATAAATTAACGTCACTTTACACTCGTCGTGTAGTTTGCTTGTTGTATGTGCTAATTCAGTGTATCCTTCAATAAAATTTCCATTTCACCATTCACACTCCTCGGCTCTCTCTCTCTCTCTCTCTCTCTCTCTCTCTCTCTCTCTCTCTCTATATCTCGCTGGTCAAAATCTCTCTCTCTCTTGAAACTCTGTTATCACACACACACACATCACAACCACTAATCGCACCACACGCACGTACACACATCATCACACAGCACGCACGCACCGCACGCACCGCACACGACGCAACGCTCATCACCATGCACACTATACACACGCACACACACAACATACAAGGCACACACGCACACACCACACACACATACACACACTGCACAACATAGCACACAACGATGCGACGCGGCGACACATTGCACGTTCAACACACACACTACACCCACCAACACATAAACACATTCCTCATTAAATTATGAACTGAACTTTAATACCCCATGAGGGGCGAAATAGAAAATAAAACAATAATAATAATAATAATAATAATGATAATAAGTAATCATCATCATCAAATCATCAGCAGCAGCAGCAGCAGCAGCAGAGAACATGTTTAATCACAGAGGACATACGGAGCTGGCTTCTCTATTGACTCTAGCTTAAAGAGAGAGATGTGGTGGAGAGAGAAAGAAAAAGAGAGAGAGATTTTTGCACTTGACGAAGGGAGACAGAAGTAGACAAGATATAGATAGAAGAAAGAAAGAGATAGAGAGAGGGGTAGTTAGAGAGAGAGGGGGACGGAGAGATGGAGAGAGAGATCTGAGCAGAGAGAGAGAGTTCGAGACGATGAGTCTTATCAGAGAGATCTCTATAGAGAGGAGATCATCATTTAGATGCATCGTAGAGATGAAGAGGAGAGAGAGAGAGAGAGGAGAGATAGATAGAGAGTAAAGAGAGAAGAGAGAAACTCGGAATAAACTCGAATGTTCATTGATGGATTAACTAAATAAGCACACAATATGGCTTTTTTTTCATCAGGTTCTCGTACAAATCAAGCAAGCAAACAACAATTAGACGATAAAAAACCACACAAATAAACTACAATCAAAACACACAAAAGAAATCAGAAACATACAAGAAAAAAAAAATATATATGCACACTCTATTACACACGCTTCGCACACACGCACGCACGGCGTCTACGCACACACACACTCGTGCATACGCACATACACACACACACAACAACCCACACACACAAGTGTCAACCCACACACACACACACACACACACACACACATATTGTTTACCCACATGTCATCCTCATGACATGACATTCAAATGGGGTCATAATGATTACCAGTGGATAGGGAAAGAAGATAGCAGAATTTAAACGCATAAAATAAATTAATTTGTCCTCCCGCGTTTAAACATTAATTCATTGGATGCAAGTGATTTATATATTGGAAGGGAATAATTTTTTAAATTATGCGAGGAAAAACAACGGCGACATATAGGTGATTGATATAAAATTATGCTTAAGTATGTATTATATGATTTTTTTGAAAGAGAGAGAGAGATTCGAGAGCGGGAGAGAGAGAGAAGAGAGAGGAGGAGAACTGAAGAAAGAGAGAGAGAGAGGATCGGAGGGAGAGAGAGAGAGACTGAGAGGAGAGAGAGCGATGAGATAAACCAGAAAGAGAGAGAGAGGAAGAGTGTGTGTGTGTGTTTGTGTGTGCGTGCGTGTGCGTGCGTTGTGCGTGTGTGTGGTGTGTGTGTGTGTTGTGGTGTGTGTACGTGTGTGTGTCTGTGTGTCTGTGTGTGTGAGAGAGTGTGTGTTTGTTGTGTCGTTGATGTTGAGAGAGAGAGAGCGAGAGAGAGAGAGAGGAGAGAGAGAGGAGGAGAGGAAGAGAGAGAGAGAGAGAGAGAGACGAGAGAGAGAGAGAGAGAGAGATGAGAGTGGAGGGGAGATAGAGTGATAAAGACAGAGACAGAGAGCGAACGAACGAACGAACGAATCGTTTTTATTCGTGACAATAATAAGCACAATAGCTTTTTGTTTCATCTTGGCATCAGAACGAGACAAATGCATGCAAACAAATAATTGTTTATTGTTATGTGTTATTGTGTTATTGTAGTATTGTATTGTTATGTTGTTATTGTTATTGTTATTGTTTTATTTGTATTGTTGTTATTGTTATGTCTTATTGTTGTTATGTTATTGTGTTATTGGGTTATGTTATTGTTTGTTATTGTTGTTGTGAGTGTTGTTAGTGGCTATTATGTATTGTTGGTATTGGTGTCTGGTGCTGGTAATTGTGCTCCATTCTTATTTCTCTCAAACAACATATGAAATTCAACATGCTTTTGCTTAGAAAAAATAAGAACAACGATTACTTAATAAAGGCTTACTTGTGTGCAAATCAAACATCTTCCTCTAAAAGAAACAATCTTAATAATGAAAAAACATAATAAAACGTTATTGCCTGTGTTGTCGTAGCTTACATGGCTTAAAAGACTCCAAGGATCATACCAAAAGCCGTAGATACTGAACAATATTACAAAAGCATCATCTAGAGGATGAGAACATTAGGCTGTGACCGTTTTCGATTACCCCGACACGCGAAGAGCCAAAACTCCCGACTCGGAGGTTACAAAACGTCTAACAAGACAGATCTAAAGGCTTCTGTAAATAGATCTATGTGTTCCGCGTGCTGTGTTCTTTTGTGGAGGGGCGGTAATAAGAGATGTACTTACCCTATTAGTTAACGAGAAATCCCCTTAAGCCTCCCTATTCAAATCTTATTGTAACCCAAAACGTCATAGAGGAACACCAGTTGTTCTGTGTGTTGAAAGTAGCCAATTGAAGATGAGAAGGGCTACGCCATTGTGAATCAATGCTGATCGAATACGACATTTTAGGATTACTACCTTCCCTGCCAAGCTACGATACGGCTCGTAGGAATGATGTCATTGATGAGTCATAACTTATGATGTCATAAGCCGGGGAGGATGGTTTTGGCTTAGATAAAGTCAGAAACTGAGAAAAGGATATATCTCTAGACCATTTTCTCAGATTGAGTCTAACAGAATTTGTTTAAAACTTTATAAGTAATAACAATCGAATAATTTCTATGTTGTCCTTGGCAGTGAATATTAATAAGGTATGGTGTATTGTTGTTTTGTGAACATTAAACGTGGTAAATACTATGACGTTTTGAGAAAACCCCGTAAATATACTGCGATTTCTCGAATGGTATGCATATGGCAATCTCTTGAATATTTATACATAATGATTAATGTTAG
>CM065682.1:79065678-79075678 GCA_017654935.2 Phymorhynchus buccinoides
CATACACACACAAAAAGAATGAACAGAAAATACAAAGATCGTCCGCTGTCATGTTTTGTCATGATTTACGGAAATATACGAGTGTGGCACTTCGTAAGTAACATAAGTTTCATTCTTTTGTGGTGTAGATACCAGACTAAGGGTTACCCCCAGAAACGTCGTTTGTTTTTATTTGTGTTGTTGTTTAGTGTTTGAATTTCCCAACCCACACTTACTTTAAACACACACTCATGGTTGTGATTGCTAAAATAGCAATTAATGAAAACTAAGCAGTGATATGCCTACATACAACACGAAATGCTAGCTGTGGCACTCTAGAACAACAACAGATTGATTGCATAGTCTGTGGTGTACTTACTGACATAGATTTAAAGAAAAACAAAGAGGAGTGTATAGTTTGTGGTAGTCGCCCGGCAGCCAATTTGCTAGCCGTTTCAAAAACCGGGAAACGGTCGAAATTTGAGTTGCATGGGCAAAATTCTATTAAGGACTTGAACCTTCCCTGTGCAAAAAATGTCCCAGGCAAGCTTCTACCTCAAAATGCCCAGGGGGTTGGTATTTCTGAATAAGAACCGTCTATAATGTCAAAGCTTTCTAACGAAACTGTTCGCCATTGCAAGCATGCTCACCATCCCCCGGCACGGTCATATTTGAAACAGAGGTGAATGAATCGAAGAGTCATGCAAGAAGGTTTATGTAACCTACATAAGTAATAAAAGGAGTGGCCTATTCAGTTCACTACCGTTTTTAGTTGAAGTTTGTAAATATCTCTTCCCCTTCTCTCGCTCGCTATGCTCTGCTCTCTTTCGCTCTCTCTCCTCATCATCTCTCTCTCTCTATCTGTCACTCTCTCTCTCACTCTCCCTCTCGCTCTCTCTCCTCTCATCTCTCTCTCTCTCCTCTCCTCTCTCTCTCTCTCTCTCTGTTACTCTCTCTCTTCGTGCATTTTAGCTGGTTTTAAGTAGACATATATACATGTATTGTATAGACTATAGGGTAAGACGGGGTAAAAAGCGAGAGGGAGAGAGAGAGAGAGATATGGGAGAGAGAAAAAGAGAGAGAGAGAGAGAGAGAGAGAGAGAGAGAGAGAGAGATGACAGATGAGAACGAGAAAGAGAGAGAGAGAGAGAGAGATGAAGAAGAGAGAGAGAGAGAGAGAGAGAGAGAGACGAGAAGGAGAGAGAGAGAGAGAGAGAGAGAGAGACTAGAATGACGAAAAATAGACACTGGGGTAAATGATTGAAGTATTAAGATGATGTGAAGATAGTAGATGGAGGGGAGAATCCTGTCATGTTTGTCTTAAAGACAAACATAAGCCATCTAGTTATGATTATCTCCTTTAGGGAGAGACCTAAAAGTAATAGCAGAAGCTTGCATTTTGAGCTTAAGATAAGGCCATAAGTCTAGCTTGTTTGTTTTTCTTTTTCTTTTTTGTTTTCTTTTTCTTTTTCTTTTTGTTCCGCTTTGTTCGTCTGAGTTGGCTGACATTTTCTGAAAAGTTGCAGGACATTGCAGGGTATGTGAAATTTGAAATATTGTATATATTATATATATATATGTATATATATATGTATATATATATATAGCAGAACAAAAAAAGAATGAAAACTAACAAGAAAGAATGTAGACTATTCCCAATATTTCGGCTTTTGGCCTTGGACGCCTGCATCTACGACCGTACACTATTTACCAACCATGATCGTAGAGAGTGGATTGGTAATGTTTTCACTCGTGTCTGAGGTGGTGTTTGTATGTTTGTATGTATCCTCTCTAGCGTTTGAACGGATGGACTTAGGGTGCTCAAATTTTGCATGCGGGTAGGTAGTAGGAAGCTCGAGGCCAAGTTTGATAATGAAGGTCATGGGCTCCGCTCCGGTCAAGGTCACTGGAGCCGAAAACGCTGCCGAAAGCTGGCCAGTTGCTTCCCCTTGCAAACTTTATATTTGTATAGGTTACTTTTCTAGCTGGCCAGTTGCTTCCCCTTGCAAACTTTATATTTGTATAGGTTACCTTTATTTTCTACATAATGGTAACAGATACAAACGTGAAATTTTTCAAATATGTACAGAATATACAGGACAAACACCTGCCAAAGTTTCAAAGCGTCCACTTTATTAGTTTCTTTGAATTTTAAAATCTTTTTGTCAAGCCACATACTCATAGAGCATTGTTTGCTCTATAAATTGACCATATTACACCTCTAATTCATCGCAAGCAGATCAAAATTTGTAGTGGTGCCATAGCCGATGAGGTTTAACAGGCGTGGTTACTCACACCTATCTGATTAATAAAAAAATCGGGACACTGGTTTCGTTTCCGGGCATTGCCTCTATAATATTTGTATTGTACCATATTGTCTGATTCAGACCTCGTAAAACACCATTTTCGTCGTCTAATTCACGCATGTCCCATATGTGCCTTCCCAGGTCGAGAGGACGTAAAATTCCAAATTTCATTCATTCTAATTCATCGCATCTGTTCTTATCAGCTTAATATCTGATACGCTCCCTATCCGGGGGCTTCGATATTAAACTTTTTGAAAATTCAAGTAAAAGAGTAAGTCGGCGCGATATGAGGCGCACGGTTGGTGATTTAGCGTCTTAACGCTCCCCCCCTCCCACCCCCCCCACCCACACACACACACACACACAATTATATCAAACACACACACACACGACACACACATTATATCAAAGACACACAAGATAGTTTTATTTTTATCTTCCAGTTTGCTATGTAAGCTTATGAGGCACAGACAAGATTGCATGCTATTAGGGGACACTTATTGAATCGGTACCCCCTAAGGATAGAGATATCTATCTCAAGGGCAGATTATCCAAAAGCTATGAAACTTTCAATGTGGACACTACTGGTAGAGGGCTATAACAATATACTATTATTATGAAGATAATGTTTGTACTTTTGGCTTAAACGTAAAAATACTTTTTTCTTCAAAAGGTACGAATTACAAGACCTGTTACGGAATTCGTACCACCAAGTTACTGATATTGTACCAGGGGGTTTATAGCACTAATTCAACGGTAGGACGCTCGTGACTTGGCTTTAGCTATAGACCATTCTCTCTTCTAAATGTTCCAGTTAGTCTCTGTGACGTCAAAATAATTATTATGTCATTTTATCATCAAAAGTTTGATGTCACGTAAAACAGGCCCCTGAATGCATTTTTGACGCTGCGCCATTGAAAAGACGTAGGAGGTACGAATTACGTGATAGTGGTACGAATTGCATAGCTATGGCCCAATTATTTTTCCATTGGATATTTTAATTTACAAAGTGGACAACATTGACCCTAAGAACATAAAGATTTTAAAGTGATATTTCCAGTTTTAATCTTTGCATGTATGCACTGAATAACAAACAAAAAAAGCGTTACCTAAAATTACATCAGATGCTGCCAAAATGAAATTTCGTTTGTCTTGCAAAGAGTGTTCCGCTTCGTTGCATTTTTGTTGTGATAAAATACTTCCCTTCCCCTGTCCAAACTTCACACACAAATATTAACCCCCAATCTTCTACCGTTTGGTAGGAAAACCAGGTGGTACGAATTGCGTGACAGGTACTGAATCAATAAGCCTCCCCTACTATGTAACAAATGTGATATATATTTTCTCTTTATGTTCTTCACCATTATTTTATGTGTACCTATGAGTTTTGTTTATTTGTATGTAAAACCCCTTCAGTATGGGGCTTTTGGCCTTAATCTGAATAAAAACATTCGCATTCACTCATTCGCATTCTCTCTCTCTCTCTCTCTCTCTCTCTCTCTCTCTCTCTCTCTCTCTCTCTCTCTCTCTCTCTCTCTCTCTCTCTCTCTCTCTCTCTCTCTCTCTGTTCAGCATTTCAGCTGGTTTTAAGTCGACACATATAAATGGATTGCATGTGTATGTAAAAATATATTTTCCTGTCCCATTTCAAACTGAAACTCCCAAACACGGGATTAACAACAATAGATACACGTTTGAGCGAACATTATTTATAATTTGGATTGCTTTCATTCAGGTTCAGGTTTTTTATTATGTGGTCAGCTTTCGACTCTGAGTGATACATACGTTGTCTCTATGCACTGTGACTTCAAACACTCAGTATCTTATGTGTGTGAGCTGCCATCCTTTTCACAAAGTCGACCGAAGGAGAGCCAACCCTTTGACCCAAACGGTCCTCCCATTGCTCTACCCAATGTAACAAGCACCTCTGCCTTCACCACTCCCCACCCATCGCTGTTCTCTCCTTGCCCCCACCACCACTGGACTTGGGCATTTTTGGCTTGTGACGTCGACAGCAGTTGCTGGAGTAGAAATGACGTCACGTCTTTCGCCTGGGATTATCCCTCTTCCTCGTGGTGTGACGCACCCGTGACGTCATTTCTGTTTCACTTTTCCTGCGGAGTGGTGGAGCAGCGAGTGCCTTTCACTCTGGTGTGTGACTCTCGTGAGGACTGCTTTGATGGTACTGATGAAGGGTTCTGCACCTACCGGCCCTGTCCTCTGCATGCTGTGCTGCAGTGCAGCAACAATGGGCAGGTCAGATGACCCACAACTTGACCAGCTCGTTTACTCGTAGTCTAAAGTGAAATACAATAATTAAAACATTCAGTTAAAAAGTCCATAGTATCCATGGTCTTAGATCAAGCAAGTGTACTATTTGTTCCAACTAGTTTTTGTAGAGACATATAAGCGTATCACACCCATCCCCAGTGTGTGTGTGTGTGTGTGTGTGTGTGTGTGTGCGTGTGTGTGTATGCGTGTGTGCGTGTGTGCGTGCGTGCGTGCGTGCGTGCGTGTGCTGTGTGTGCGTGCGTGTGCGTGCGTGTGCGTGCGTGTGTGCGTGCGTGCGCGCGTGCGTGTGAGTGCGCGTGCGAGAGTGTGTGATGCGAGAGAGAGAGAGATGTGTGAGAGAGAGAGAGGAGAGACAGAGAGAGAAGAGAGAGAGAGAGAGAGAGAGAGAGGAGAGAGAGAGAGAGAGAGAGAGAGAGAGAGAGAGAGAGAGAGAGAGAGAGAGAGATGAACAATGTTTTGTTTGATGTGGGCCACATACTCTTGTCATTAGCTTTTAGGGGACAGTGGATTTAGATCAGCACACTTGCAGACTTGCATAAAAAATAGGGGTTTATGTTTGGATTTCAAAGCAAACATGGGAGGATTTCCATCTCTTACCCCTCCTGAATAAATTATAAAATTAACCCATACCCTACCTTTGGCTTTTCTTGATGAAGCTATGGAAATATTTTGGGATTTAGTCGTGCACAATCATCATATCTGACGATGATTTCAGTTTATTTCATCAACAAAGTTGATATTGAGCGGTAAATATTTGGTAGCGTGAGGGTAGATTGTTTTTGTCACTCAAAATACTATGTTCAGTGAAATAAACCGATTTTGCTTGTGTCAAATTCTTTTTATTAAAACATTTTCTGTACTAAAAAAAGTTAATAAAAAAAATCACCCAAAACAATATTGCATGCAGTTTATGAGTTACATTGTGTCTGTGCATCAGAATATACCAGAATTCTGTTTAAGAACAACAACTTCAAATTACAATACTCAAATGACCTTTTCACCACAAAAAAAATATACTATAGACTCTTTTGGGTTAATCTATGACAATTTGAGCTTATACAGTGTCTGATTTCAAAAGATCTGAAAAGAATGTGTTGCATTAAATTTTCCAATGGAAATTCCAATTTCACAAAACGATATGAATCTACTAAAACAACAAAAACAAACAATACATGAAGTAAGTACTATAGAAATATTGATTTTTGAACAAATCTAATTGATAGTATGTCTAACCAACAACAAATACTGAAATACCAGCTGCCGTGGCGTACTGGCTCGAATCACGGGTCACGGTTTCGAATCCCATCAAAGGCGAGGTTTTTTTTCGGTCCTTGACCGACTCCTTCCAAGAGTGAGTGGCTATGGACTCAATGCGAAAACTGTAACCACACAGTCGAGCTTCATCCGCTTAACGGATGCGATTCTGAGAGTGTTGCTCTAATTTCAAGACCAACACTGCAGGTGTCTGTAGTTCTCGGGCCTGGTTAACACTGGGATATAATTATGAAAGTCAGCGTAGAATACAGCCCTGTCATGTAGTCTCAGACCGATACGGAACGCCATAGCATCATCATCATCATCATAGTCATCCGTCTCATTTCCATCAATAATTAAAAAGAAAAAATGTCTCAAATTCTGTGGCTTTGCATGCCCTCGTCTCATGGTGACCTCAGTTTCGGTTTCCAATCCAGTCTATGCCTTGGTGCGTTCGGGTCAAAGTCTTGGGGATCAGTGTGTTCTGGGGAGCTGTCAGTGGACGGTCGTGGTGGTGCCCTCGGAGGAGGACCTCACTCACGCTGGCTCCGCGACTAAGAGAACGGTGTCAGAAGGGGGTTTAGTAGGTGGTGTCCTGGACAGGCTCTACTGAACTCCACCGAAGTGACTCAGCAGCAGTGCAGTGTCTCCTCGGTTGGTTGCCTCCTGATGGCCTAACATAGATTCGCTCCCCATGGACTGCTGGTCTTTGATTCTGCAACCTGAACAAGCGGAGGTGTGGTGTGGATTCAGAATGAGCGGCGTGGGAGCAACGCCTCTGTACGGCCCAGAAGATAGGACAGTAACAAAATAAAAAAATACTGAAATGCTTTCCAGAAATAGTGATATCCATAGGAGCCTGTTGGGTCCATTTCAGGCACAGATTACTTTGTGTACAAATGAATAAGCCATTCACTTCAGTATTGCGCTCGTTGATTTAATTGTCGTAGTTTTCCTTCTGAAAGGGTCTGGAATATGTCCATTTGCTTTACATCTGATATAGATGATCATTTAACCGTCTCGATAAGATAAACGCAAACATCCTTGTCATTCCACCTCACAAGGAGAAGTTCTTTAATTGTGTCATGTTGTGCTTTTCCACCTCCATTACTGGTTTGAGGGAGCAGTCTCCCATGTGTAGCTCTCCAGAACTATCCATGCAGTCCATCTATGAAAGTATAGAAATGCAGTAGTCAGGTGGAACATGATTGACCGTTCCAGCATATGAGATCGTGGTACCCATGGGTTAACAACAGTGCACATGCTTTTTCATGTAAACATCTACAATTGTATACCATATCTTTAAACTGTTAGATCTACTACGTGCACGTGGTTCATCCATATCCCTCTAAAATAACTAATTCATTGTAATGATGTCTCTTCATTTGTACTGTGGAGCGTCTTACAGACCATCGCTAATTTTCCATTCATTTGTTTTCTTCTGTCCATTTAAAGAGGGCCTCAATATTTCAACTTTTTTGTTAAGCACGTTTCCATAATTTAATGTAGTAAGGCCATTTATTTAATCTTTTATTTGATTCTGTTCCATTTGAATGTTATGTCAGCATTGTTTGATTTTCAGTGCTTGTCCATGGAGCAATGGTGCAACGGTCAGCATGAATGTACCAATGCATTTGATGAAGCAGATTGTGTGTTATACAACTATATATCACGTAAACTGTTGACGGACAAATATCGGAGTGAACGTTCTCCTAACGACTCATATTACTCTGATCGGAATCGTCATCTTCAGCCCCCGGCTGTGGTGATCTTTGACAAACAGATTTATGGCAGATACCTGTTTGAACCATTGCCGCCTTCTGGTGAAGATGACCACAGGGATAACGCCACAATATGTCCACTGACCCACTTCCAGTGTCCTGGTAACGGTTACTGCCTGCCTGTCTTTGTCCTCTGCAACGACATGTTCGACTGTCCGGGTTATGAGGACGAGGCCCGCTGTGAGAAGTTCACTTGTCCAGGGTTATACCGGTGTCGGGGTTCCCGTGTCTGTCTGCATCCTAACCACGTGTGTGACAGGTTCCCGCACTGTAAGCAGCAGGATGATGAACGGTTCTGTGGTCACGTGTGTCCCTCCACGAGCTGCACGTGCCAGGGTCTGTCTTTCCGCTGCAGGAGAGAATTCAACGCTGACGGCTTTCCTGAAGTGCGCTATCTGGATGCTAGCAACAGTGGGCTGAAGCCATATCATCTGTGGAACAATACCATGTTGATATTTCTGGCTGTTCAGCGTTGTGCTCTCACTAACTTGTCTCTTCCTCTGTTGCCCAACTTGGTCATTTTAGACGTCAGTTACAACACCATTTCCTTACTGACTACAGATATGTTGAGCCATGAGAAGAATCTGGAGGTGTTGGTGCTGGCTGGCAATCCACTGGCTGAACTGTTTGACGATAACAGATCCTCAGAACCACAGACTCAACTTAGCCATTCTGTGCTGCACGTGCTCTCCTCACTGACCCTGCTCAACCTGTCACAGAGTGGCCTGCAGCGGGTGACTGGTAGTTTGCCCACACCACAGCTACAGACACTGGACGTGACAGGCTGTGACCTGCACCACCTCCCCCGTCACTGGCTCATCCCCATCTCCCTGTTACGCTCTGTGCATTCAGACAACCCCATGCTGTGCTGTGCTCAGAACTTGCCTGCAGGCTTCAACCTTGAACACTGCCACTCCCCTTCCTCTCTGCTCTCCTCCTGTCACCGTCTGTTGGGATCAGCCGCTCTACGTGCTGTGACTGTCCTCCTGGCTGCTGTAGCCTTGCTGGGCAACGGAGTCCACCTATTCTTCCTCCTGTGTGGAGATCAGCAGAGGAGGAGCGGAGCTGTTGTCTTTGTGTGTCAGCTGTCCGTGTCCAGCCTGGTTATGGTGGTGTATCTGCTGGCAGTGTGTGTGGCTGACCAGATGTACCGGGGACAGTATATGTGGGAAGACAGGGGGTGGAGGTACAGTGCCTGGTGTTCCCTGTGCAGCTTTCTCTACCTGTTCTCTGTACAGGTGTCTGCCTTTATCCTGCTGTGTCTGACTGTGAGTCACTGCGTTCACCTGTCCAGGCCACACGTACACGTGTGGGCCACGAGACAGGTGCTCACATCCAGCCTCCTGTGTTGGGGGGTGGGTCTCCTTTTGTCCACCCTGCTCCACGTTTTCCCCTGGACTCTCCATAATCAAACTGGACTGTGTGTCCCTCTGCCCTTGACCGCCCCCATGGGTGACGATGACCATGCGGTACACGCTGTGATCACAGTGAACACGCTGCTGATGGTGCTGGTCATGGCAGGTCAGCTGTACATTCACATCATTATCCAGTCCAACCCCATCGTGTTTCTGGTCAGCTCTCAACGATCTCACCAGCTGGACTCTGCTCACCGCACCATCCCCATCTCAGTGACCGAGGCCTGTGGCTGGTTCCTGGTGGACGTTCTGGTTCTGCTGATGCCCAGATTAGAACTACGGCCTGCGGAAACCCGCTCTGCTGTGGCAGCCTTTGCCCTGCCATTCGCCATGACCATCACTCCAGTGCTGTATGGATTCAACGTGGCGTTAGAGAAACGCAGACACACCAAGATACAGCGAGTACTGCAACGTCTGGGACATGTTGCCAAAGCTGCAGCAGGCAGAGTGAAATAAGTGTACAACTTATTGCCTTCAAAATAGCCAACGGGTTGTCAGTATATTTAGCCAAATATTAGCCAGAGATAAGTTAGCAAAAAAGAAAATGTAATCCGTTTGGACTGAAAAGAAATATTGATATTTTATTGTACACATCTACGTCTATGTCATATAGACAGGTAACACGAAAATGCCTTCGCCATGTTGCGCACGCATCCTCTCAGAGAGAGAGAGAGAGAGGAGAGAGGAGAGAGGGAGAGAGAGAGAGGAGAGAAGAGAGAGAGAGAGAGACAGGGAAGGGGGGAGAAAGAGAGAGAGAGGATAAGAGAGAGAGGAGAGAGAGAGATTACAGAGAGAGATACACAGAAGGAGAGAGACAGAGGAGGAAGACATACAGAGAGAGAGACAGACATAGAGAGTGAGACATACACAGATAGAACAGACAGAGAGACAGACAGAGAGAGAGAGAGCGAGAGAGAGAGAGAGAGTAGAGAGAGAGAGAGAGAGAGAGAGAGAGAGACAGGACAGACAGAGA
>CM065682.1:79080678-79083178 GCA_017654935.2 Phymorhynchus buccinoides
GAGAGAAAGAGAGAAGGGGAGAGAGAGAGAGAGAGAGAATGCGGGAGGAAGAGACGGAGCGAGAGCGAGGAGAAGATGAGGAGAGAGAGAGAGAGGAGAGGAGTTGGGTGAGAGGAGGGAGAGAGATTATTACCTTGCCCAAACCCTAACCCTAACCCTAAAGTAAGAGAAAAAAGTCAATATAATATTAACTTCAAATGCTAATACATAAACAAGCATTTACGTGAGTACAAATCCCGTTCAGGTAGATATCAAAGGACATATTTGATTCTTCCCTAAAGTACACACCACACACACACAGACACACATACACACACACACACACACACACACACACACACACACACAACACAACACACTAACATAAAAAGGTTATAGGCAGAAAATAAGCTTACAAAAAGCAGAACATGTTCATTAGTGTTTCTGATTTGAACATAATAATTATTACAAACAGTCACTGATGCTACGCATGCATGGATGCATGGAAAGTTCAAGAGAATCATATTATAAGCGTTCATCAAAACATTTCAGGAGAAAACAGTGAGATGTTTGAGTTATTCATTAAAATCACCATAATACAATGTTTTAAAACTTTTGAAATGTGGCTCATTTTTTTAGAGAGAGTCAGGCAGTCTGTTCCAGAACCAGCCGCCATAATAGGTAAGACTTGATCTATAGAGAGGAAGATCTATTTTGTGGCTATGACGAAGCTCATTAATAGTGAACATATTTTGTAATGAAGTCGGAGAATTGCCGTACATAATCTTGTACATTAGGACTCCTTTATTATAAATTAGTTTAGATCTAAGTGGAAGAATATTTGCAGATTTGTAGTCATCATTGGTCAAAAAAAGATTTGTTTATCGTGACCTTTATCGCACGTTTATATACACTTATTGTTTGTCGCCTTGCGATTGGCTAATCGCACTGGAGAGATGTCATGCGCAGGAACAGCCAGTCGATGTCAGAACGTTGCCGGGTTCTGACGTGTTAATTTGTGCTAGGCCCACAAATCTAGAACTTAAAATCTAACCTTTCCTAAGTGTTGCTGTAATAAGTTAATTGTGCAAAAAATAAAATAAAAAATAAATTGTGTTATCCAAGCCCTTTCAGCGGTGTAAATTTGTTGGAACCTATTGTACTTCTATTAGTTGGCAACAGATGACCGCCGCTCTCAGTCAGCGCCATTATTTTTGACCGCCGCTTTCAGCTCAGTGGGAGGTTCCAGTGAGTCTCAGTGAGATACGGAGAAAAGTGACGAATGCAGCTTTCAGCCTGCGGAACACGAACTAAACGAGATAAAAATGATAATTCTATCGATGGAGGCGAGCTGGTCAAGACAGTTCGAAACCTTAGAAAAAAAAATAGAATCCTCATATTCCAAAGTCCGCCAAAATGAGCCCGAGGATGAGCCCACGCACAAGAGGCGGAAAACAGGCCATCACGCGGATTCCCACTCAACCTCCGACTGCGATGCGTTGAGCATTTATGAAAAGACAGAGGAGCTAAACCTGGACAAGGAAGGCAACAAGATTTGGAACCTTGCAAAGGCCTTGAGCGACGAAACACCCAGAAGCTTGGAGAATGAAGGAAATCTCTGCACTGGCAAGCAGGCAGCTGATTGCTTTATCAAGCAGTATGCAGAGACCAGCGACCTCCCAATCCCACAGAGAGAAGGAGATAAATCAGAGATGCACAGGAGGCTGTTTTCGGCCACTATAATGAATCCCTGATGAGTTCACCCTTCATTATCACAGAACAGGAGAATGCCATCAAAACTCTAAAACTCAACAAAGGCCCAGGTCCAGATAAGGTTACAAACGAAATGTTGCTTCACCTTGGCCCAAAGAGCCAAAATAAACTCCTGCAGCTCTTCAATGAAGGATGGAAAAAGGGAACAGTTCCACAAGCCTGAAGAGAAGCCATCATGATCCCCATACACAAGACAGGCAAAGAAAAGACAAAGGCCGGAAACTACCGCCCAATCAGCCTGACCAGTTGCATTGGGAAACTGACGGAGCGTCTCATCAACACCAGGCTGATGTGGCACCTTGAAGACAAAAAGTTCATCTGACCAGAGAAAGCAGCCTTCAGGCAAGATCGGTCAACAGACGACCAAGTCACCTACATCTCTCAAGCCATTGAAGACGCATTCCAGGACAAGAAACACACTTTAGCTGTCTGGATCGACTTGGAAAAGGCATTTGACAAGGTGTGGAAGGAAGGCCTGAAGCTCAAAATGCGCCAGTGTGGTGTTGCTGGTCAGATGTTCAAGTGGATTGGGCAGTACCTGCACAACAGAAAGGCCAGGGTCCGCGTCAAACAGCACCCAGCAAGAAGAAGACCCTCAAACAATGAGTCCCACAAGGTGGAGTACTGCCCCCAACACTGTTCCTCATCTTCATCAGAAATAGTATGCACAGAATGCCCACACACGTGTGAGGAGCTATCTATGCAGACGACCTTGCACTCTGGTGCAGTGAGGAATATATCACCACTG
>CM065682.1:79088178-79105494 GCA_017654935.2 Phymorhynchus buccinoides
AGTCGCCTTTGCTATGATCTGTTGCTGGGACATTCCAGTGACATTGAGCTGAGCACTGTGACTTAATCAACCGCTGCTGTCTCCACTCGGTATATGGTTGAACCAATGATTTCTCCAATAGCTGTCCCAAAAGCTCTGCAGTGACTATATCCACAGCTGGCTTGATGGAGCACCAATTTACACCAGCAGGCAAATCCATCTTTGAAAAAAGCATTGAAAATATGATAAAATTAATAATCCAATAAAATTCAATAAAGTCAAATATATGCATAGTAAACTTTTAGCATAAGGAATATAATAACTTTGGATATCTTAAAGGCAAATTTATGAATACCATCCTGAGCCTTACAATCTGCACCAAGAAGACTGAAGTCATGCATCAATTTTAGCAAGCTCCATCAACCCCCTACACACAGCCAGACATCTACGTCAATGGTCACAGATTAGCAGTGGCAGATAAGTTTGTCTACCTTGGCAGCACACTCTCCAGATCTGCAAATTAATGTCGATGAAGAAGTTGCTTCAAGATTGCGAGGGTAAGTGCAGCTTTTGGCAGACTGCGAGACAAAGTGTGGGAGGGAAGAGGAATCAGCCTGCAGACCAAGCTTAAAGTCTATAGATCTGTCGTGTTGCCTTCTCTACTGTACGCCTGCGAAACTTGGACAGATTACAGCCGTCATGCCAACCAGCGGAATTCCTGCCACATGAGGTGCCTCACAAATCTGCTGCACATCAGATGGTAGGATAAAGTTCCTGACACAGAGGTGCTCCAGAGGGCTCAGATGGAGAGCATCCATGCCGTGCTGATTCGCTGTCAGCTAAGGTTGGCAGGTCATGTCTGCAGAATAGAAGACGCTCTTTTACGGTGAACTGCTAGAAGGCAAGCGCTCCCATGGTGGCAAACATAAGCGCCCTTAAGCGCCCTACAAAGTAGGTAATTTTATAAACGATTGGAAACGTTATAATCATATAGTAAAAAGCCAAACTGTCCGTCCGTGTGGGTGTGTGTGTGGTGGTGTGTGTGTGTGTGTGTGTGTGTGTGTGTGTGTGTGTGTGTGTGAAACATAAAACGGGGCCTTATAACACAACTCCGCCGTTTTTCGACCGATTCGCTTCAAATTTGCTGTGAGCCCTCACGGGGCGATGGCAACGGCAACCCGAGGCGGCCGTGTCATTTGCGACGGTTTCGCAAATGCGCGAAACGCGCATCCGCCGGCCTCTCAGGCGCCCGTATCTCCGGCGTTTCTGGGCCGATTGCCTTCGAATTTGGCAGGGAAGATGACCGGGGACGGTGACTATCCGTGTGCCAAATTGGAAGCGAATCGGTTCAGAAACGCGCGCGATATACGCCGCTTCACCTTTTCACGAATAACTCACGCCGTTTCTTAACCGAATCGCTCTCAGGCTTGCTATGACCCGGGCAAAGCATGGCAGGAAATTTGAACAGCATCCGTTCATAAACGCGCGCGATATGCACCAATTTACAGTTTGCGGAGGGATGGTGGGGGGGGGGGGGGGGGGGGGGGGGGGGGGGGGGGGCAGTGTAGATTACAAGGGGATGACACTACACGTATCTGTATTATTAAAAAAAATCGGGACTTTACTGGTTTAGCACTGCCTCCGGGCATTGCCTCCAGTATTGTTCCCAATACTGCCATGGGGTTAAAACTGCCACGGGGGTTAACTGCCACGGGGTGATTGCTAGTACTGATTAATATTTGATTGGCAATTTGCAAAAACACATTAGCAATAATTATTCAATAGCATAGCACATGTGCCCTGTTGAGATGTACTGATGTAAAATTAGCCTCTTTGATTGTTGGTTTATAGTGTGCTTAGTATGTTGTATTCTGTAGCACCACCCCCATTCTTCGTTTTGTTTGTTGTTTGTTGCTTTCTTCTTTTTCTTTCTTCTTTCCTTTTCCTTGTTCTTTTTTTGCACTTCATAAGCAAATTACAATTACACGATTAAATAAATGGCTCAATAAATGTATGAGTAAATAAACAAAAAACATAAATAAATCAGCCTGACATTTTTCCTGCACAGAGGCAATTGTCTGAACATCCATTGTACCCCCTGTTTGCCATCACATCAGCCCCAACAAAGTGGTTTAAAAAAACCCACCACAATGTCTTCTAGTGTCCCAATACTTATACTCCAATTAAGTTTATTGATCAGATGTGGTTGCGGTAGTTTTGTACCTGCAGATAACACTGATTCGCTTACTGTGAAACCATTGTTGGACAGTCACTTGAAAAATATCCTAGCAGCCAATGGCAGCAGTGTGAATCTGACAGCCAGCCAGCTAGCCCAATGCTCTCGGGAAAACCGAACACAGGAGATGGAAGTTGAAGAAATGATCATAGAATACTCTCAGCATCCAGAAGACTTCAGGGGACCGAGTTCGTTTCATGGAACATTATCCCCTCTCTACTGCTGGTTCAACGTCAGCACGTCACGTGACGATCACGTGATGAAGCTGGAGTTCCTGCAGCAGACGTGTTCCCAGGACAACTATCTCTCTCTGGTCCTCCAGGTCAACGACAGTGCAGAGTTCCAGGACAGGAGGACCGGCTGTGAGGATCTGAGGTCTCCTCTCCTGGTGGATTGGGTCAGCAGACGGCATTTTGTTCTGTTCGCCATTGTGATCCACGACCTCCATATTCCGTGTGATATTAGGTTGAGAGTGAGCCAAGTGACTTCCAACACGACCAAGGAATTGCAGCTGCGTTATCTTTCTTCCACAATGGGTAAGTCAGAGTAAGAGAGTTTATCCATGACAATAGTAGGCCTAAAGATAACGGTATGTGCACTTTTTTTGCCAAAAGCGATCACTCAATTACAATGTATTGAAAGTTCAAACCCGTGCACGAGACTACGAAAACAAAAAGCATCAATACGCAAAAGTAGGAAATGACTACGGTAGAATTACTAGGCTTGGACACTCTTTAAAGGCTATATATGTTTTCTTAAATAGAAAGTTTTAAAGAAACACAAATAGTTATGTTGGAAGATACGTATACTTTCAATTAAATAAGAACTGAATAATAATATATGCATTTTTCGCATGATAATTGTTCACAAAATTCACTACCATCAACTCATAAAATATCTTTAGAGTAATTCTTTGTTAGTGAATAAGCGATAACTGAACGAAAAAAGAATGTGAGAGAGGGAATCAGACAGGCAGACAGAGAAAACTACACACACAGAGAGTGAGTGAGAGAGAGACGAGAGAGAGAGAGAGAGAGAGAGAGAGAGAGAGAGAGAGAGAGAGAGAGAGAGAGAGAGAGAGAGAGAGAGAGAGAGAGAGGGGGGAGAGAGAGAGAGAAAGACCATTTGACAATTTGACAGTTTTATTGTCATCACCATAAAAGTTACCACGACAAGGGGGCAAGCAAAGTATGTCAACTTAAGAACAAATCCATCATAGAAGACAAACATTACGTCATCAATGAAACATGAATTGTAGAAGTCTGAAAAAGGAAATGTCATAGATCCTCCGTCTATATAAGCATGTAAATAGTATCTCATTCTTATCTTCCATTACCTCTCTCCCCTCTCTCTCTCTCTCTCTCTCTCCCTCCCCCCTCTCTCTCACACACACACACACACACACACACACACACACACACACACACACGCACACACACGCACACACACACACACACACAAACACACACACACACACACACACGCACGACACGCACACGCACACACGCGCGCACGCGCACGCACACGCACACGCACGCGCACACACACACACACACACACACAATTACGCAAAACAGTCACTTTTGTTCACAGAAATAGGTTTAAGAAACCCATGTAGGAATTCATGCATCAGTAACAAGGGCATCGCCGAGCGGCAGCAACGCATTGTATACAATGCAAACCCGGCCAAGGTCAAGGTCAGCACGGTGTTGATTAACGAAAGGAAGCTTCCTTTTCAAGCTGTCTACCCCTCTGCCAATTTTAATCAAAGTCCAAACAGTAGTTTGTAAGATAATCGATACACAGACACACAGACACACAGACACAGACACAGACACACACACACACACACACACACACACACAACACGCACGCGGCGCGCGCGCGCGCACGCACGCACGCACAGACACGCACGCACGCACGCACGACGCACGCACGCACGCACACGCACGCCACGCACGCACGCACACGCACACACACGCACACCACGCACACAAACACACACACACACACACACCACACGCACACACACATACACACTGGCTCTGGCCGGTTAAAAAAATAACCTATAACATCCAAGCTACAACTTCATACCAAGGCTGTTTCTCTCCCGTGCTCTCTCTCTCTATCTCTCTCCTCTCTTGTCATCTCTCTCTCTCTCTCTCTCTCTCTCTCTCTCTCTCTCTCTCTCTCTCTCTCTCTCTCTCTCTCGCCTCTCTCTCTCTCTCTACCCATGTGAATGTAACTTTGCTTTTGTCCCTTTACTTCTTGACAGGAATTTGTGTGCGCGCGCGTGTGGCGTGTGGGTGTGTGAAAGAGAGAGACAGAGAGGGAGGGAGGGAGGGAGAGAGAGAGAGGGAGAGAGAGAGGGAGAGAGATATGTGCGTGTGTGTGTGTGTGTGTGTGCGTGTGTGTGTGTGTGTGTGTGTGTGTGTGTGTGTGTGTGTGTGTGCGCGTGCGTGCGTGTGCGTGGAAGTTCTCCGAGAAAAAATAAGCAAAGGCATACTTTGAAAAGAAATAAGCAATAAAAATGGGTGGGGGTCGAAAGGGGTTGGTTTCAGGGGTGGGGTGGGGTGGTGAGGAGGGTTTCAGAAGGAAGGAGTGGGGAGAAGGTTATGGGAAGGAGGGAGTGGGTGGGTATTGGGCGGTAGCTAAGGATATGAATCAAATGGGCAACTTAGAGCGATAATTGATAGATTGTATAGTGTAACGTCATAAAATTAGAATTTCTGCATTATTATGCAGTGTCCTACACTTATGGTGTATTTTAATACTCTTCCTTTTACCGAGCCTTGTATGATGCTGAAAGAAAAACAATGAGAAAGCCTGCGTGCAGGGCTCGCTTGCAAGAAATGTGGGAGTGGCCCTTCTGCCTCTGGAACAGACTATTGACCCTTCCTGGTACCCAGCATTCCTTGCAGACCCCAATATATATAGTGTTTCCCGCTTAATGTTGGCGCTTTTGTAATACGAGAAAGATTATGTAACAGAGAAAGACTGGAAAGCTATGCGACAATCATTGTGTAGGCCATTGTATAATAATGCAGTCATTCTAATTTGAAGGTCCTCAAGCGACACATCCAACGTCGACTTCGTAGGGCATAATTATTGGACCTACACAGAGCAGCTGATGGAGGAGGAAGAGGGCAATTCCGCTCCCAAGAAGAAGTTCTGGTCGTACGTGAAGGCGATGAGAACCGAGGCAGCAGGCGTTTCCTCACTCTAAGTTGATGGAAGGCTAGTGACCGACGCCAAGGAACGGGCAGAAGTACTAAATAGGCAATTTCAATTGGCCTTCAGCCCTAGTACACCCTTCACAGCAGCAGAATTCACTGCCAGAACCAACCTCAGCTCAAACCATGAAGGCCCATCCTGCAGCTCCATCAATATCACAGAGGAGGGTGTAAGGAATCTGCTGAAGCAACTGGACCCAGCAAAAGCTCAGGTCCCTGATGGCATCAGTCCCAGGATACTCCGAGAGCTAGCAGACGAGATTGCCCCAGCCCTTACATTGCTCTACAGATCCTCCATCTCCTCAGGCGTAGTACTACAAGACTGGAGGACTGCCCACGTTACCCCTGTATTCCAAAAAGGGGAGAGGTACAGGCCAGAAAATTATCGCCCGATATCCCTCACCAGCATCCCATGTAAGCTCATGGAACACATTCTTGTGAGCACTATCATGGGTTTCACAGAAGAACACGACATCATCTGCCAGGAGCAACACGGCTTCCGAAAAGGCCGGTCCTGTGAAAGCCAGCTTCTTGGGCTCGTGGACGAACTCACAGATGACTTAGAGAAGGGAAAACAAACTGACACACTCGTCATGGACTTCTCCAAGGCCTTCGATAAGGTGTCCACCCTGACAAATGCCAGTCCATCCATTTCACAAGGAAAAGAAACAGCAAGGATCAGAATGTTGTCCAGGTAGAAAACTATTCTGATGCCTTGGGCACGGAGATAATGGACGACCGGTTTTGTATCTCTGGTGAAGCAATATGGGGCTGGATGACAGGCCGAACGGAAGGGCCGTAAACTGGTACACCCGACCCCTCCATATGAACCGCAGGAACTTTCTGTTGTGTGGAGGGGTGTGGAAACGGGGGATGAGTTTTTGGGAGGGGGAGGAGTTTGTTGCCTATAGCATCAAAACCGTGACGGGGTGAAGAACATGTTAAAGCAAACATGAACAAAATGACACAGGACAATACGAGTTAAGGCTTGTCATTCAGTTCATGAGGCTTTCTGGTACCCAGTTTGTTGATGAGGTGTGATTCCATGTCCTTTCAGTTGTTGGTGTTTTTTGTGAACATGAGACACATTCTTTTTACGCATATGTCTGATGTGGAGTGATCAGCCTGTTTGAAGTGGTGGGCTCTAGGTTTGTCTCTGTGGTGAACGATGTCAGTGGTACACGTTCGTGCGTGAGGGGAAACAATCAACAGTTAACCAATCAAAGTGCATGGCTATGCAAGCGTATGAGAATGTTCGTGTCTCTCTCTCTCTCCAAATTATCTACACCTCACGACACAGATGAACAATCAACAACAGTCCACAAAAGCATGTAGAATTCAATACTGGTCAACTATTAAACCAAAATAAATTTTCACATTCGATTATCATTCATCATCAGTTCACTCTTCCCACTAAATATAAAATCCCTTCGGGTGTTTCGCCTTTTCTTAATATACCTAGAAAAGGGAAAATATTTCAATAACACAATTTCTTAATTAATCCTCAAATTGTCTCCCATTTGAGTTTTCCAAAACCATCTCCATTTACAAGTACACAAGTAGCAGGTTCCTTCGTAGTTATCCAAAACTAACTAATTTTACCTACTACACAATCCCACAAACCAAACTGACAGTAAATAGCGCAGGTGCTCCCAGTGCACTCCTGCCATCCATATCACTTTAACCAGGCCCACCGGTGCAGAACGAAGACACGTCTGCCCACGTGCATCCTGGTGTTGACGACTCTGTCACTGGGTGCCAGACCGCCGCACAGAAAGGACAGTCAGCACGTCAAAGGAGATGGGACCCACGCCTCACCACTCTCCTAGCCAGCCACAGAAGCTGAAATGATCGATACCAACCATACAAGCTATCCAAAATATGTACGTATTAACAGCCCACGAGACGTACCAACCAAATAGGGAGAGAGCCATCATCCTCCACCCTCAGTAACAAACGAACAAACCACCATCTCAAAGGGAACAAACTGATTATTACCAAACAAACACGACGACTCAACACAACACCTTGGAACCTTGCAAACTATCCCGTGCAGAAACAATTATTTCTTGCCAACATGCATAAAGAGTAATACCTTCGACACACCACCTTGAAGGTCTATCACAACACAAAGTCTATCATCGCCCAAGAAACGAACTCACCAAACGACGCCAAACATTAGAATTACATACAAGGAATGGAACAACTTGTTATATAGAAATAAACAAGATTAAGTGTAAAACCATAGGTACGAACCTGCATCAACAGCAGCAATACAAAAAACATAAGTGAGTTGCCCCCGGTCCACATCCCAAAGCTAACAGCTGAGGACCAAAAAAAAATGTTGTGTCCCATTCAAGACAAACATGGCAACTGAACTCAACTGAACGAAAAACCGTTCAATACAAATCTGCGCGTCACGTGATACGCATCTTGCGCTTTAAAATGAGGTTCCAAACCAGAAATATGGCATCACAAAAAACGCCCAAAACACTGCGTAACAGTCAGCTAAATGTTCTTTGAAGCGAGTGGCAAGGGTTCGTCCAGTTTCACCAGAAGTACAGATTGTTGCATTTGAAGCAATGAATGACAAGAACGATGTTCTCAGTCAGACAGGTTTTTAGCGCATTGGACTGCAGAGGGGAAGTTTTTTTATTTTATTTTGATCTTGTTGAAAGGAACAGCTCCTTACCCACCCCCCCCCTGCCTGGTTTTTGCTCCTAAAGTATACGAGTCTTGCTGTTTGGCTGAGTTTCCTTGTTTGTCTATGTTGATAAAGGCGCAATTGCCGAAATATCCAGTAGTTTTGTTTTTGTCTCTTGTGAATAAAAATAACGTCACTTTACACTTGTTGTGTAGTTGTTTGTTTGTTCTCCCTATCCAAGGAAGTTGCAGACTGGCATAAGCAATTGGATGAAGGAAGTCAAATACACCATGAAACTGCAAAAGCAGAACCCCAAGACCTGTCAAGAACTGGCATCAGTTATGAGAAGAAAGAAAGCATTAGGAAAGAAGAAGAAGAAGAAGACTGAAGAAGAAGAAGAAGAAGAGAATGCATACCAAGAAGAAGAAGAAGAGAAGACTCCAAATGATGCGAAGAGAAGAAGAAGAAGAAGAAGAAGAAAAAGAAGAAGAAGAAGAAGAAGAAGAAGAAGAAGAGGTGGAAGATGAGGAGGAAGAAGAAGAAGAAGAACGAAGAAAAGATCTGAAGAGGAAAGAAGAAGGAAGAAGAAGAAGAAAAAGAAGAAGAAGAGAAGAAGAAGTGGAAGAAGAAGAAAGAGAAGAAGAAGAAGAAGAAGAAGAAGAAGAAGAAGAACTCAAGAAGAAGAAAAGCCTGCCTCAAGAAGAAGAAGAAGAAGAGAAGAAGAAGAAGAAGAAGAAGAAGAAGAAGAAGAAGAGTGGGATTGTGTACAAATTCAACGGTTAGAGTTAATGAGAGATACAGGAAGGCCTCTTAAAACCAGATTAATTAAAATAACACGCTTCTATAACGTCTTCTGCATAATTATTACACACACTGTGAACAGTACAGTCGACTATACCAACCATTTTCAAACCAACATTCTGTCCCTTGAACCACAGTTCACAAAAAGGAAAGTTAAAGAAGCAATAGAAATTAGAGAGAGAAGGCCCAGTCTAAACAGAGACTCAGGCTATGATTTGACCTGCATCTACAACAATGTTAAACCAGACTAGCTGTGAGTACAACATCACCCAGACTTCTAACTCAGTATGGGTTGACATAGGCTAGCAGAAAGCTGGCCAAAATGTCCCAGGTATTTTCTTGTTTTCTTTTTTGTCCCAGTTTTATCTCTTTTGTATTATTATTTAGACTCTGAGTAAGAACTACAACATTCATGAAGCATACCAGAGTCGGAAAGTGTTTTCTCTCGAATACTAGTATAGTACCATGTTTTGAAATAAAGTGATTTAGTAAACGTGACAGGCACTGCATAGGCATGACTGGTATAATATTATCAAGTAACCAACAAGATACATACCTAATTGGGTAAGGGTAAACAAATTAAATTGGACTATATGTGCAGGTGTGGTCCAGTCACCAGGATTACACCTCACAGCCGGAAGTGACCCACCCAACATTTGCTGGACACATAACCAGCCAGGTCAGGATCTGGATTCATTCTAAACATGCTCTGATGACCAGCTGTCTCTGCAACAAAGTGATGATTGCGGTACATTGAAATCAAACATCCTGGCTATCGGTTTTCCTTCCAAAGGGACTGGCTTGGTGATCCTGGTCCCTTCGTATACCCCTTTCACCCAGATCCTCTGGTGATCAGATATTCTGTAAAACCTGATGCTGTTTCCCACCCGGGATTCCTGTTCCTCTTTACTTTACATCCTGAGGTAAGCATCGTTGTGTCTTTGGAAGGGAAAACATATTGTGATTTGAAATACAAATCAATGACAGTTACGGCTTTGCTGGATTAATGGTACACGCAGGAGAACATTTTTTGTTACAAAATAAAACGTAGCTTTTGCAACTTACTACTACTGGGTCCTAGCTTCCCCTTTTCATCCTCTGCCCCCTCCTCCTCCTCCTCATCTTCCTCATACTACTACTACTACTTACTAATACTACTACTACTACTACTACTACTACTACTACTACTACTACTAACACTACTACTGTTACTACTACTACTACCATCACTACCTCGGGTCTATCTTTTAAACATGTATGAATGACCCAGACAGATTGTTTTAGGTACACAAACTAACTGTCAATAATGTTATTATGCATAGTCGAAGTATCATGTTTGTAACGGTTGTCCCGAACGATTCTGAATTTAGATATCAATCTAGATTACCTCGGAAACGTATGAAATGTGTTGGAAAATGCCAGTACCCTTCACATTTTTTTTCAACAAAATATGTTCACGCGTATATTATGCAATTACAGTCACGGTCAATGTACGGTCTTTGATTGTAGTCAATCAATCATTCCACTTATCTGACACAGTAACCATTTCTTGGTAGATACCATACACTTCTGCAAAGTTTAATCAAAATAGGGCTTAGCCCTTGACGGATCCTCTTCTAATCTCGCAAAGACCTGAACTACCAACAATGAAAGTCTACAGTCGTTGATCGATGTCAATACGAGTACATGCAATTATTATAATCTGAAGTTAGCCTCTTTGTCATCCGTTTTGCTCAAACAGACTGAGATCCCAACCCAAACCAGAGAAGAACGTTGGAACTGCTCAGTGCCCAGCTGGCCAATCTTCAAGGCTCACATGGCCTGCAATGTGGTCACTCAATGTGTGGACGGCAGAGATGAGGAGGACTGTGGCTATGTACGATGTCACCAGGAGGGCTTTGAGGTCGATGGTCGGTGCTACATCCTGGGGATGTTCTATCAAAGCTTTACAAGACATTTAAATCACGTCGAAGGCTGTGCCAAGATAGGGGCACAGCCAGCCAGTCTCAACAGTGTGCAAGAGCACCAGGCTGTGCTAGGTGTCATGTGGAGAGACATACAGTTCCCTGTGGCTCTGGGAAATGTTCTGCACACAGCTGTTTGTCACAGCCAGTACACAGTGTCTCACCACACACACCACAACACCACACACACTGTGTGTGGTGTGTGTGTGTGACACCACACACACACACACACATGTGCACACACACAAACACACACACACATGTGTGTTGTGTGTGTGTGTGTGTGGTGGTGTATGTGTGTGTGTGTGTGTGAGTGTTGTGTGTGTATGTGCGTGTGTGTGTAAGTGTGTGTGTGTGTGTGTGTTGTGCGTATGTGTACACACACACACACACACACACACACACCACCACACACGTGTGTGTGTGTGTGGTGTTTGTGTGTGTTCTCAGTTACACGTCATTCATTACTAAAGTACTTCACACAGTCATTACATTGCGGGTGACATTTAGGTGTGGTTGAGTTTGAGTAGTAGGTGTGTGTCTGTAAGTGAGTATGTGTAACAATACAACAAGTAATAAGTTAATGATGTAATCGTGACCCCCCCACCCGCACATACCCCATTAACAAAAAGTTAAATTTGCACTTAAAGAATATAACAGATCAATGAACAACTTTAAACATAAATACTAACTGAACTAAACACACATTTACAAACTGAATCAAGAACCAGAACAATCATTTAGTATATACAATACACATAATGGAGTCGATCCATCATTAAAACAGTCACCCGAATTATTAAACAAGATATCTTGCCTTAGGCAGTGACTCCGTAAATGACGGACACTTTATAGATTCACCAAACACACATTGAACATTGTGTGTGTGTGTGCGTGTGTGTGTGTGTGATGTACTAGTGCGTGTGCACACGTGGCGTGCGTGTAGCGTGCGTGAGTTGCGTGGCGGGTGCAACACGTGTGTGTGTGTGCGCGCACAGGGCGTTGTGCGTGCGGCCTGCGTGTGCGTTTGTGTGTGCTGTTGTGTGTGTATGCGTGTGTGTGTGGTGTGTGTGTGCGTGTGTGTGTGCTGTGTACGTGTGTGCGCGTGTGCTGTGTGCGTGCGCGCACACACACACACACAATCCCTGCTGTTCATTAAGTATAATATATCACAATCAACAGTCACGTCCAAATTATTCAAAGATGGACCGGACCATGTCGTGAAATTAGTATCGGCATCGGCATCCCTAGAATAGAACACATAACATAGCGCTTCTTCTTCAAAATAAATAATATTTACAAGAATCCAGAAGAACTTATGATTATTTTAAATTACTAGTTATTTTCTTTTATAAGACGTGCTCTTTTGTTGAATGCCTGGATGATATTACTTTCCCCCCCCCCCCCCCCCCCCGAAACAAAACAAATTTATTGTGTAGATATATCATTGAATGGTTTTGATAACCTTTCCGGGAATACTAACGTCTAGATTTAGAAGAGGCAGGGGACAAAACCAAACAAAAAAATTAACCAGTTTGGAGCGAATATCTGAGTACCCCTCGCCATCAAACAAAAAATTACTTTCTGTTTCAGGTTTGTCTGTACAGACTGGACATTGCATATTAGTTTATGTGGCATCGAAACGACGTCGATATGTGTTTAATTGAGACATTCCTATCCGGAGTTGGGCAATAGCATTGCGATACGCATCTTTCCATAGAACTGTTACATAGAACTGTTTCAAATACATGCTTAAAATTTCCAAAGACTGATAAATGTGGGCTTTCATCAATATGAGTTGTCCAATGGTGACAGAAATATATAGCTAAGCGCTCACGTAATTAATTTACAAAACGTTTCTCCCTGTCACAGCCAAACGACCATACCTGCTCAAATCCACTTTCACACAATATGAGTTTCACATGTGACACCCAGGCCTTAATGCCCTTGTCATGCAACTTACACACTATTTTGTATGCTTTTTAATACATGGCATCAGGTTGTCTTAAGATGCGAAACCAATATTTATTAACTTTTATATTACTGTTTATGTGTAGTGGGTAACGACCAAGCTCTCCATAATATTACAACGTTAGCAGTTTTAGTTGGAACTCTTAGGAATCTTTTGCAAGCAAAAAGATTAACCCTTTCTAGCTGGTCATAATGTTTGTGCCCCCATATCTCTGCTGTATATAGTAAGGAGGATATTACTTGGGAGTCAAACAATTTAAAAAATACTGCAAGGGAGTTACATTGAATTATTCTTAGTGTTCTGAGTATCTGCATTGTAGATCTGTTTGCTTTTACAACTAATTCATCGAAAGCTGCCGTAAAACTGTTTCTAGTGGAAAATGTAAACCCTAGATATTAATAGCTATTTACAATTTCAAGCGCATATTGGTTCAAATAAGCCTACCACTTTTCTTTTGACGACAAATGTCCTCCTTTCCTAAAGACACCGATTATTTCTTTTACTTATGTAAGTTAATAGTTAAGCCTAAGCGTACAGATGAGGTAGCCAGAAGGTTCAGTTGATTGTGCATACTTACAACAGTTGTAGCAATAAGATTCAAATCATCTGCTAAAAGGAGAAGGAGTAGTTCAATTTCTGATGGACCCAAGGGTACACTGTGCCTGACTTTGGATAGAATGTCGTTAGCTACATCATTAATTAATAATGAAAAGAGAAATGGACTCAATATGCAGCCTTGCTGCAGACCTTAGACACACCTGAAGTAGGCGGTAAGCTCCCCTTTACACACAACACAGGATATAACTGAATTATATAATATTCTTAAGCATTTTGCCTCGTACGTTAGTTTTAGAAAGAATTGACAACAATACGTTTCGTGTTACTGTGTCATATACTTTCTAAAAATCTATGAATGCTACATCTAATTTTGATTGGGTATTCAGTTGTTTTTCGACTGATGCATAACGAGTAAAAAATATGGTCAATTGTGATCTGCCTTTCAGAAGCCACCTTGTGTTTCAGGGATGGGTCATGTTTTTTCAACCCAAACAGTCAATCGTTTAGTTAAAATTAATGTGTAATGCTTTATTGAGGATATTAATAACTCAAGTCCCTATAATTATTGGGACAATTTATGTCAACTTTTTTATGAAGTGGCCACAATAATGGGATCGGAGTCACCTGATCTCTTGGAATGGAATTCGCATTAGAAAATACCGGAAATTGACTAGTGTTATAAGGTATGGTTTGATTATGACTTTTGAGTTTATTAACATCTATGCTACTATGGCCATCTGGACCGGGTGCTTTTAAATTTTCAAAGTTTTTTAGGACGCTGCTTTACCTTCCTCATATCTATGTCTGCATCTGTAGATGGAAAGAGAAAATATTAGAAGAGGTAGATCTGGACCTGATGGAGTTGACATTGGGAGCCCTCCTCACCCGTCCACGACCGTCTCACTGACACTGTACATTCCAAACCATCAGACCAACGGAGCTATCAGGGTGATCCAGTTTTGTAGGCGGATAAAAAGATCCTCTACATACAGACAGCAACCACACAGGACCAACTCCCTAGAAGAATACCAACCCCCTACTAAGTCTACACCCCTACACCTCTTACAAACATGCCGTCCATCGCATGAAAGCAACAGGTATATGACTCCCACACACACAGTGACGCAAAACAATCAACCCCCCCCCCTCACAAGCGATAAACATCCAACCAGTACTCCCAACAAACAGGCTAACTCCATTAATTCCAGCGAACCCCATGAACCCCAGTTCTACGTACTTCCAAAATTAAAAACAAAACAGAAATAAAAAACCAGGCCATACCCATAGTTGTGAGCTTTGTTCATGTCCACCACTGAACAAATTTCTATGTTTCTTGATCAGATACTTAACCTATTCGGGTCCCAACCTCCCCACAATTTGTCAAAGCACCCCCATGCCCTACATGTCCTGGACAATTTATCCTTCCCCAATGACGCACACCACAGATTCCTCTTCACTCATGGAATTGCCTCTCTGTGACAAATATCCTCACCAGGAAGGGCCTCACTGCCTCTCACACTTTCTCTGTTGGCATTCCAAGAACATACCTACCACAACTTTACTCTTCTCCATCTTGCCTGCTGAACTTGTCCTCATTCTAAAACTCTTTCCAATTTTGGCCAGCACTACAGTCAAGCATTTGGTCGTAGCATTGGGACACGCATGGGCCCCAGCTCACGCCTGCCTCTTTAGTCGGTTTCATTGAGAGGAACAATCTTTCACAGTTACCCAGACCTTCTCTGCCCGATTGTTTCTGTCGGTTTATTGATGACTTGTCTCGGCATCTCACAGGCCCTCTCAAAAAACTCCCGGCCTTTTCATCATGCTTTGTTTCCAATGTCCACCCCTTCTCTCAAATCCACTCACAAAATTTCCCAAACCAGACCTGTCTTCCTTGACCTTTCGCATCTCCGCAGAACATCACATTACAGTTTCAACACATTCTAGTGTTCTACAAGCCAAATACACGCACTCTTATCTTCTTCAAGCGCAAGGTTCAAGAGCTTTAATATCTCCAAAAGAGTAATTCAGATTGTGCAACCACATGACAGAGATACAAACACAACTAAAAGAACATGAATCAAGTTCCTCGTGAAACAAAATTATACCAACCAACTAATTATGATTAAAATTCCTTACATCAACGTAGAAATGTGCACATTTAAATCACAGAGAGAGACGAGAGAGAAATACAGAGAGAGAGATGAGAGCAGAGAGAGAGACAGATCAGTAAGATGAAGAGAGACGTGACGGATGAGAGAGATAGAGAGAGAGAGAGATATAGAGAGGATGAGGAGAGAGAAGTTGGCACTCTTCTGGTTGCCAGAGATTGAGACTGGCACACGATGGAGTAAGACGCTTTACGCGATTACCCGACCCTTCTGACTGAGAGAGAGAGGGACCGAAGAGAGAGGACAGAGAAGATCAATAACCATTATCAATTACAAGCGTCAATCAAATAACACAAGTTGGAAATTACATCTCGTCACAACAATCAATGCACATGATACAAATATATCCACACATTACAAGTATTTGTTTTATCTTCCAGTGACCCTCCCCCAGTCTAAAAAACCAAGCCATTCCTTCTCTAAGTCATAACGCCTCTCCACCGCATCTGCTTAGAAGACTGATTCAAAGCCAAGCCAGACTCATGGCTCACATTTTCGTCAGACGTAGCTACCACCCGACATTTTGCCAACACAGGCTTTTTAGAGCGATTCATTTTCAGACAAGCCTCTCACACTTGCGACAAACTCAAACCACTTATGACAGCCCTTTAATCCTGAACATCTCATATACCACCCCCCAACATCTTCATCAAAAACATTATTTTGCCGCCAGATCACCTACTTCAAAGTGAACCTTCCCTTCAGTCCACTTTTTCCAAAACCCCCTCTGTCGCGTTAAATAAATGAGACCAACGTGTGCGACCACATTGTAAGAGCTAAAAGACTGTGTCAACCCCAACACCACGACCATGCTCACAATATCGCCACCCCCACGACACTCCTCCCCCCCGCCCGCCCACCTCACACAGCCTTGTGGCCCACACACTATGCAGGTGTTGCACGCCACATCCATATACCAACGCCAATACCCACTCTTGCACCATCTGCCTCTAACGGTCCCTTTCACACTCACACACGGGCCACACTCGCATGCCCTACAGGCCCTTTTACATCAAACACAGCCCACCCCCATCCAGCATCTGCCCTAAAGGCCACTTTCACTCAACACCAGGCCACCCACTCTGCATTGTCCTAAAGGCCCCTTTTCACAATCAACACAGCACAATTGCATTGCCTAAAGGACCTCTCCCCACTTTCACATCAACACAGCCATCCTCCGCCAATATGGCAACTAAAAGGCCCCTTTCACATCACAACCACCAGACACACACTCTGGCTACTTGCCCTAAAGGACCCTGTTGTGGCACAAGTGAGTTCAACACAGCACCACTCGGCATTGCCCTAATTAATGGCGCCAACTTTCACAACTCAACTCTAAGCCCCAGCCACCCCACCTCGCATATGCCCGTAAAGGAGGCCACGTCTATTCACCAATCAAACACGCCAACAGCCAAAAACATCTAGCATAAGGGATATGGCCACAAACAAGCCGCCGCTTTATCACATCAACTAACACAGCTCACTACACATTCTGCTATTAGCCCTAAGGCCCTCGTTCAACACGAATCAGACTAATCCTCCACTGAAAACAAAACAACATACAAATCCGTCCCATGCCATCACTGATCCCAATGCAGTCAAAGTCGGACAAGGGAGACTTCCGCGTACCTTAGCACGAAAAAGCCGCTAAGAAACACAGCGTAGAACTCAACCTAGGAGTGCAATAAAACTTGCTCCCAAATGCAGCAGCCATAAAAAGTCATGAACGCGCTACACTGGAGCGAGAGACTTTACGCA
>CM065682.1:79105994-79110994 GCA_017654935.2 Phymorhynchus buccinoides
TGAGAAGAGGCAGGAGCAGGAGGGAGAAGAGGAGAGAGAGAAGAGAGAGACGAGAGAGAGATTACGAGAGGAGCCAGAGAGAGAGACGAGAGGAGAGTGATGAGAGAGAGCTGAGAGGAGAGGGGAGAGGAGAGAGGGACGTGAGAGAGCATTGAGAAGGAGAGGCGATGGAGAGAGAGAGTGAGAGGGAGAGTAGATGAGGGGAGAGAGAGGATTAGGAGGATGTGATAGGTCCGGCGGTGAGGAAATGAAAGAGGGGGAGAGAGAGTTGAGAGAGATGGGAGGAGGAGAGATATGGGGAGAGAGAGGATTGGAGCGACGAGAGAGAGTGTGAGAGGAAGAGTGAGAGGGTCGGGAGAGAAGATAGAGATATTGAAGGAGAGTTGAGAGAAGAGAGATAGATGAAGAGAGAGGAGAAGATGGAGAGAGATTCGAGAGATGAGAGAGAGAGAGAGCGGAGACGGAGATGTGAGGATGGAGACGAGAGAGAGTGATGAGAGGATTGGGAAGGAGAGATAGAATGGGAGGAGGGAGAGAGGAGACAGAAGAAGATGAGAGCGAGAGCAGAGAGGAGCGAGATGTGAGAGTGAGAGAGACTGAAGAGAGGAGAGAGGGAGGATTGAGAGGATGAGCGCGAGGGAATGAGGGGGAGGAGAGAGAGCGGGAAGAGCGGTAGAGAGAGAGACGAGGGAGAGAGATTATCGGAGATGAGAGACGGAGGGATGAGAGGAGTCGGGGGAGAGATGAGAGAGACGGACGGTTGCGAAGAGGAGAGAGAGAAGGGAGAGGAGAGAGAGTAGAGATGACGGAGGGGGAGGAAGAGGAGAAGGAGAGTGAGTTGAGATTGGGAAGGACCCCAACAGAGGACCGGGAGAGAGAGAGAGAGGGAGAGAGGGAGAGGAGAGAGAGAGAGGCGAGAAGAGACAGAGAGATGATGAGAGAGAAGAGATGAGAGGAGAGGAGGGAGAGAGAGATATTTGAGAGAGGAGGAGGAGAGACTGAGAGAGAGATAGAGAGAGAGGACGAGAATTGAGAGAGACTCGAAGAGGAGAGAGGAGAGAGAGAGGATGAGAGAAAGGAGAGTGAGGATGAGAGAGAAGGCAGAGAGGGAAAGAGAGGAGAGATAGTATGAGAGAGATTTGAGAGAGGAGGAGGAGAGAGGAGATTGATGAGAGATGAGTGAGGAGGAGATGGAAGATGAGCGAGAGACGGAGTTGGGGAGGAGGAACGAGATGAGGAGAGCTGAAGAGGAGGATGAGAAGGAGAAGAGAGAGAGGAGGAGAGAGAGATGTTCGAGCGGAGAGGTGAGGAGTGGAGAGACGGGATGAGCGAGAGGATCAGATATTGGAGAGAGACCGGAGAGAGGAGAGAGAGAGAAGGAAGGGGATAGAGAGATCGTCCGGCAGATGAGAAAAGGGATATGTGATTGGAGACGAGAGATTAGGAGAGTATATTTACACAAGGAGAGGAGAGGAGATGAACGAAGAGGAGGAGGAGGAGACGGAGAGAGAAGATATTGATGGGAGACGAGGATGAGAGAGACGGAGGGAGAGTGTGGACGAGAGTGAGGGAGAGAGAAGGGAAGGTAGAGTGAGGAGAGAGGTAGAGATAAAGAGAAGAGAGGGCGAGATGCAAGAGATACGAAGGAAGAAGAGAGATGGTAGAGATGAGAGGAGACGAAGACTAAATTACAAACCTTCAACTAAAAAAAACGGAAAATAAAACTGAATAGGACACAGAGCACGTCTAGGCGCGTATTGGACATCGGTCATCCGTTTCTTCTCGTCCTTTTGTCCCGCGTCCCTCGTGTTGGAATACAAAAGTGTTGGAATTGTTGTTGAAACAAAAGGGCTTTGTTTGTATTGAGATACAGGAAAGCAACACTTTTAAAGAAGAAAGAGAAAGAGAAGAGAAGAAGACCGCAACTTCAACATGCCTTGGAAAAAAAAAAAAAAAAAAAAAAAAAAAAAAAAAAAGAAAAAAAAAAAAAAGGAACCATTCCTTTATATACACTTATGTAGTTGTTAAATAAACCTTCTTGCATGACATCTTGATTCATTCACCTCTGATTTTCAAAAATATGACCGTTGCAGGATGGTGGCTGAGCCAATTTGCTTGCAAATGGCCGAACAGTTCGGAGAAAGAAAGCTTTGACCTATAGACGGGGTTCTGATTTCAGAAAAAATACACAAAACCCTAATGGGCATGTTTGAGTAGAAGAAGCTTGCTAGAAGAAGCTTGCCTGGGATTGCGGACATTTTTGGCACCAGTTGCAAAGTGTCCTTAAATAGAGAATTTTGCATGCAAACCTCAAATTTCGACCGTTTCCGGTTTTTGAACGGAAACGGACACTGAAGCAAAAATGGCTTGCCCGGCGAAAAAAATACCACAAACTATACACTATCTTCTTTTTCTTTAAATCTATGGCGTCAGTAAGTACACCACAGACTATCATGCCAAATGTGTGGTCTAGAGTGCCACACAGGCGTAAGCATAATTTCGTTGTTGTAGTTAGGCATATATCGTGCTGCTTTAGTTGTCAATTAATTAGCTATTTTAGCAATCAACAACCTTATGAGGTTTATTGGTGTTTTTATGTTGTTAAAGTTAAAGTTGGTGGGTTGGGGAAGTGTTGGGAAAGGGGGGAAAGGAAATTCAAAAACACATCTCTAAACAAAACAACAAAATAAAAACACAAACCGACGCCCGTTTTATGGGTTGTGTTGTAACCCCTTAGTCTGGGTATATTCCACACACAAAAGAATGAAAAACTTAATGTTACTTACTAATTGCCACACTCGTTATTTCACCGTAAATAATGAACAAAAACATGACCCAGCGGACGGAAAAATACGAAATCGTTGTATTTTCTGGTTCATTCTTGTGGAGGTGTGTGATATACCCAGACTTAAGGGTTACCACCCAGAACAAGAAACGTTCGGGTGTCCGTTCGCGGTTTGTTGTTTTAATTTGTGGGGTTGTTTAGTGTTTTGAATTTCCCCAAATCACACACTTTAAAACTTTAAAAACACACACTCATGGTTGTGATGGTGATGCTAAAATAGCTAATAATGAAAAACCTAAAAAGCAGAGTGATATAGTGCAGTAGTGATTTTATGCCCTACATTACAACACGAACATGATTAGCCTTCTGTGGCACCTCTTTAGATCAACCCCACATCATTGCATTTGCATAGTCTGTGGTTTTTTTTGTAGTACTTGAGGGACCATAGATTTAACAGAAAAAACAATATAGAGCGTGTATTAGTTTGTGGTAGTCGCCCGGCAGGGCCATTTTGCTTAGCCGTTTCAAAACGGAAAACGGTCGAATTTGAGTTGCATGGGCAAAATTCTATTTAAGGACACCTTGACTGTGCAAAAATCGTACACAGTCAAGCTTCTACTCTCAAAATGCCCCAGAGGGTGTGTTGTATTTCTGAAATCAGAACCGGTCTATAATGTCAAAAGCTTCTACGAACTGTTCGCCATTTTTGCAAAGCATTGCTCACCATCCTGCACGGGTCATATTTTGAAACAGAGGTGAATGAATCAAGATGTCATGCAAGAAGGTTTATGTAACCTACATAAGTATATAAAAGGAATGGTTCTTTTTTTTCCAAGCATGTTGAAAGTTGCTTCTTTAAAGTTTGCTTTCCTGTATCTCAGGTACACTTTTGTATTCCAACACGAGGACGGCTCTGTGGCCTATTCAGTTCCGTTTTTAGTTGAAGGTTTGTAAATATCTCTATCTCTCTCTCTCGTCTCCTCTCTCTCCCAAAATATCATCGTCCTCTCTCTCTCTTCTCTCTTCTTCTCTCCTCCGTCCTCTCTCTCTCTCCCTCTTCCCTCTCTCCTCTCTTCTCTCTCTCTTCTCTTCTCTCTCGTCTTTCTCTCTCTATTACTCTCTCTCTTCGGCATTTTAGCTGGTTTTAAGTAGACATATATACATGTATTGTATAGACTATAGGGTAAGACGGGGTAAAAAGCGAGAGGGAGACGAGAGAGAGAGATGGGGGAGAGAGAAAAGAGAAGAGAGAGAGAGAGAGAGAGAGGAGAGACGAGAGAGAGAGAGAGACAGAGAGAGAGGAAAAGGAGACGATCGAGAGATAGAAGAGACGAGATAGAGAGAGAGAGGAGAGAGAGAGGAGAGAGGTGAGAGAGAGAGAGCCTAGCTAATGACGAAAAATAGACACTGGGGTAAATGATTGAAGTATTAAGATGATGTAAAGATAGTAGATGGAGGGGAGAATCCTGTCGTGTTTGTCTTAAGACAAACATAAGCCATCTAGTTATGATTATCTCCTTTAGGGAGAGACCTAAAAGTAATAGCAGAAGCTTGCATTTTGAGCTGAAGATAAGGCCATAAGTCTAGCTTGTTTGTTTTTCTTTTTCTTTTTTGTTTTCTTTTTCTTTTTCTTTTTGTTCCGCTTTGTTCGTCTGAGTTGGCTGACATTTTCTGAAAAGTTGCAGGACATTGCAGGGTATGTGAAATTTGAAATATTGTATATATTAATATATATATAAAAATATATATATATGTATATATATATATAGCAGAACAAAAAAAGAATGAAAACTAACAAGAAAGAATGTAGACTATTCCCAATATTTCGGCTTTTGGCCTTGGACGCCTGCATCTACGACCGTACACTATTTACCAACCATGATCGTAGAGAGTGGATTGGTAATGTTTTCACTCGTGTCTGAGGTGGTGTTTGTATGTTTGTATGTATCCTCTCTAGCGTTTGAACGGATGGACTTAGGGTGCTCAAATTTTTGCATGCGGGTAGGTAGTAGGAAGCTCGAGGCCAAGTTTGATAATGAAGGTCATGGCCAGTTGCTTCCCCTTGCAAACTTAATATTTGTATAGGTTACTTTTCTAGCTGGCCAGTTGCTTCCCCTTGCAAACTTTATATTTGTATAGGTTACCTTTATTTTCTACATAATGGTAACATACAAACGTGAAATTTTGGCAATATGTACACAATATACAGGACTAA
>CM065682.1:79123494-79128494 GCA_017654935.2 Phymorhynchus buccinoides
ATAATAATAATAATAATAATAATAATTATAATAATAATAATAATAATTATTAGGACGTCATGATAAACTGTTATTAACATGACATCCTGTCGACAACATTGCTGCCAGACACTAGAACTGATTAAAAGTTGGTTGATAATTGACTTGAATTGAATTGAATAATTTTATTCAATGAGGAGAGTAGATTAAGCAAAAACAATGCTTTTTTCATACAGTCCTCAAAAAAATAAACCAAAGAACAAAGCTATAGACACAGAGACAATAGCATCGAAATGAACAGGAAACAAAGAAAAGAAACACGAGAAAGAACATTCATCCACTCCCGTTTCTCACCAATCAGATAATGATATAGACATTCAACATCAGAAGGATATAAGAGAGAGAGAGAGAGAGAGAGAGAGAGAGAGAGAGAGAGAGAGAGAGAGAGAGAGAGAGAGAGAGAGATATTACCTTGCCCAAACCCTAACCCTAAAGTAAGAGAAAAAAGTCAATATAATATTAACTTCAAATGCTAATACATAAACAAGCATTTACGTGAGTACAAATCCCGTTCAGGTAGATATCAAAGGACATATTGATTCTAAAGTACACACACACACACACACACCACACACAAACACACACACACACAAACACACACACACACACACACACACACACACACACACACTACATAAAAGGTTATATGCAGAAAATAAGCTTACAAAAAGCAGAACATGTCATTAGTGTTTCTGATTTGAACATAATAATTATTACAAACAGTCACTGATGCTACGCATGCATGGATGCATGGAAAGTTCAAGAGAATCATATTATAAGCGTTCATCAAAACATTTCAGGAGAAAACAGTGAGATGTTTGAGTTATTCATTAAAATCACCATAATACAATGTTTTAAAACTTTTGAAATGTGGCTCATTTTTTTAGAGAGAGTCAGGCAGTCTGTTCCAGAACCAGCCGCCATAATAGGTAAGACTTGATCTATAGAGAGGAAGATCTATTTTGTGGCTATGACGAAGCTCATTAATAGTGAACATATTTTGTAATGAAGTCGGAGAATTGCCGTACATAATCTTGTACATTAGGACTCCTTTATTATAAATTAGTTTAGATCTAAGTGGAAGAATATTTGCAGATTTGTAGTCATCATTGGTCAAAAAAGATTTGTTTATCGTGACCTTTATCGCACGTTTATATACACTTATTGTTTGTCGCCTTGCGATTGGCTAATCGCACTGGAGAGATGTCATGCGCAGGAACAGCCAGTCGATGTCAGAACGTTGCCGGGTTCTGACGTGTTAATTTGTGCTAGGCCCACAAATCTAGAACTTAAAATCTAACCTTTCCTAAGTGTTGCTGTAATAAGTTAATTGTGCAAAAAATAAAATAAAAAATAAATTGTGTTATCCAAGCCCTTTCAGCGGTGTAAATTTGTTGGAACCTATTGTACTTCTATTAGTTGGCAACAGATGACCGCCGCTCTCAGTCAGCGCCATTATTTTTGACCGCCGCTTTCAGCTCAGTGGGAGGTTCCAGTGAGTCTCAGTGAGATACGGAGAAAAGTGACGAATGCAGCTTTCAGCCTGCGGAACACGAACTAAACGAGATAAAAATGATAATTCTATCGATGGAGGCGAGCTGGTCAAGACAGTTCAAAACCTTAGAAAAAAAAATAGAATCCTCATATTCCAAAGTCCGCCAAAATGAGCCCGAGGATGAGCCCATGCACAAGAGGCGGAAAACATGCCATCACGCGGATTCCCACTCAACCTCCGACTGCGATGCGTTGAGCATTTATGAAAAGACAGAGGAGCTAAACCTGGACAAGGAAGGCAACAAGATTTGGAACCTTGCAAAGGCCTTGAGCGACGAAACACCCAGAAGCTTGGAGAATGAAGGAAATCTCTGCACTGGCAAGCAGGCAGCTGATTGCTTTATCAAGCAGTATGCAGAGACCAGCGACCTCCCAATCCCACAGAGAGAAGGAGATAAATCAGAGATGCACAGGAGGCTGTTTTCGGCCACTATAATGAATCCCTGATGAGTTCACCCTTCATTATCACAGAACAGGAGAATGCCATCAAAACTCTAAAACTCAACAAAGGCCCAGGTCCAGATAAGGTTACAAACGAAATGTTGCTTCACCTTGGCCCAAAGAGCCAAAATAAACTCCTGCAGCTCTTCAATGAAGGATGGAAAAAGGGAACAGTTCCACAAGCCTGAAGAGAAGCCATCATGATCCCCATACACAAGACAGGCAAAGAAAAGACAAAGGCCGGAAACTACCGCCCAATCAGCCTGACCAGTTGCATTGGGAAACTGACGGAGCGTCTCATCAACACCAGGCTGATGTGGCACCTTGAAGACAAAAAGTTCATCTGACCAGAGAAAGCAGCCTTCAGGCAAGATCGGTCAACAGACGACCAAGTCACCTACATCTCTCAAGCCATTGAAGACGCATTCCAGGACAAGAAACACACTTTAGCTGTCTGGATCGACTTGGAAAAGGCATTTGACAAGGTGTGGAAGGAAGGCCTGAAGCTCAAAATGCGCCAGTGTGGTGTTGCTGGTCAGATGTTCAAGTGGATTGGGCAGTACCTGCACAACAGAAAGGCCAGGGTCCGCGTCAAACAGCACCCAGCAAGAAGAAGACCCTCAAACAATGAGTCCCACAAGGTGGAGTACTGCCCCCAACACTGTTCCTCATCTTCATCAGAAATAGTATGCACAGAATGCCCACACACGTGTGAGGAGCTATCTATGCAGACGACCTTGCACTCTGGTGCAGTGAGGAATATATCACCACTGCAAACTGCAGACTGCAACAGGCACTCGGGTAGATAGAAGCATGGGCCCAAGCATGTCTTGTCCACGCCAATGAACGGAAGACGACATATACAGTCTTCAGCCTCTCAACTCAGCCGCAGAGAGTGAACCTAAAACTGAATGGAAAACAGCTTAGGGCTGATGACACACCCACATACCTTGGAGTCATTCTGGATCGCAGACTCACCTGGAAGAACCAGATCCAGAAGAACCAGACCAGGGCAAAAATCAGGATGACACTGATGAAGAGGCTGTCTTGAACTCAGTGGGGTACGGACCAGAGGTTGCTAAGAAAGCTATCTGTGGGAAGGATTCGTGAAGGGGTTCCAGGGGTGGTGGGCAGAGATTCTCAACCAGAGCCAGAGAGGAAGTCACTGACACTGGAGTACATCAACATCAAGTACCTAGAGGAGCAGTGGACCCATGCTTTCACAGAGGGATCTGCGACGGAAGCTGTCCGAGATGGAGGGGGTACATCAGGTACAAAGATGAAGAAACACACCTCAAAAGAGCAACTGGAAAATACTCCAAACCGAAGCACTCAGAACAGCAGCAACAGAAATCAGTGCCAACCTGCCATGAACCAAACCCAAAGTGGTCCTCTTCACAGACGCTCTTTCATTCCTGAGTGCACTTCGCAACCCCCGTCAGAAAGATCTAAACGAGTTGTCGACCTCTCGGCACAAACACATTTGGTCCTGCAGTGGGTCCCAGAACACTGGGATCCATGGCAATGGGCAGGCGGACAGACTGGCAAAGGAGGGAGGGCAGCTGGAACAAGAGGACAGACAGGTCTCCTATTCCAAGGAAAAGACGGTCATCAAAGCTCTGTCCCATAAGAAATGGAAACAGCGCCATCCAAATGTTGCAGTGCTCTTTTATGGTTTGCAAATGTGACCCAGCACCACGAAATGGGCATTAAGTCGCTGGGCTTGTTTCTCACATTTGCAAACCATAGAAAAGCACTGCAAAATTGCAGTTTGTGAAAATTATCATCTTTTATGCCAGTATACCCGTACCCAAGGTTACGTATCAAAAACGTATGAAAGCAAAGCCAAAACGTCACTTGTGTGGTAACTTTCAAACCGTTCTGCATCAAAATCAGTCACTGTTACATTGAAAATGGAACAAAGGCATTTTTGAAGCCAGATTAGGTGGTACTAGTGCCTTAATTACGATTTGATATTAATTAGGTACGGTGTTCACGAATACGAATTAAACATTGAATAATGGCAGTAACATATAAATTAGAATAAACTGTCTGTACAATTTACATATTGCTACCTGTGTTAACTGTCGAAGACTGTCACCACCACGCAATCCACTCCACACACAGAAGGGCGTACATCACAAACATCAGTTTGAAACAACAAACTGGATTTTCTTTTTCTTCTTTTGTTTTCTCTTCTTCTTCCACAGTTCAATGGTTGTATCTTAATTTTATAATTGTATTTTTTCTTTTAAAATATTTCCAACAGCTGACAAAGTCCAAACAAATTACAACAAAAATTCAAATTACGCTTCACAATTTCAGCCTTTTATAACACAACCAAATGTTTCCATATTCTCCACTCTTCAATAATGCATTTGCATAGGGTGCTAAGACATCACTACTCACCCATTTACATAACAAAACATATGCTCTGTCCGTTTCCACACGCTTATGCAAACTACCTGCACGCCCACGGCTGTTAGACTAAGCTATAAACTGTTGCTCCCTGCAATTAACTGTTAGAGGGGGATAATGTAGGCCTAGTCAGTACCTGAATCCCTCTCAAGAGGTTAGGGACTACAAACTGCAAGTCCGTCGTGACTTGATCATTTAAACTTGTGCTCTGGGCACTTAAACAAATGGTTAAACTAGGACTAAACGTCCATCCAACGTCACGCCCAAAAATCATCTCCTCTTCCGAAGTCTTTCCCATCACATTGACAATCACTCACAAACGCTTACGACTACCTTGACCTACAAGGATAAGAAAGGGTGATGCGCAAGCATTTCGTGCAACTAATAGCAGGTAAAAGATATTCAAAGAAGACACAGGTGTAGCAAATATTAAATAAAAACAAATTAAAGGAATAAGCATCGTACCTTGACAATGACGCTTCCTATGAATACCATACCAGGTCATTTATCGTGGGGGTTTTCTATACCCCCTCCCCCCCTCCCTGCTC
>CM065682.1:79130994-79133494 GCA_017654935.2 Phymorhynchus buccinoides
GGTATAGCTACAAATATTGATTTTATAGTACTTTTTTTGGGGGGGCTGTGGGGGTGGGGTTGGGCATTGTGTAACAATTGTTTTTTTAATACAGGTTTTTCAATTCAATTCAATTCAATTCAAGAACTTTGACTTAAGAAACTGTTTAGGTTACTGTTTCCTGTTTTTATAGTACTTTGTACCGGTGGAATAGTGTGCTTGGTGCTGTACAGTCGCCTTTGCTATGATCTGTTGCTGGGACATTCCAGTGACATTGAGCTGAGCACTGTGACTTAATCAACCGCTGCTGTCTCCACTCGGTATATGGTTGAACCAATGATTTCTCCAATAGCTGTCCCAAAAGCTCTGCAGTGACTATATCCACAGCTGGCTTGATGGAGCACCAATTTACACCAGCAGGCAAATCCATCTTTGAAAAAAGCATTGAAAATATGATAAAATTAATAATCCAATAAAATTCAATAAAGTCAAATATATGCATAGTAAACTTTTAGCATAAGGAATATAATAACTTTGGATATCTTAAAGGCAAATTTATGAATACCATCCTGAGCCTTACAATCTGCACCAAGAAGACTGAAGTCATGCATCAATTTTAGCAAGCTCCATCAACCCCCTACACACAGCCAGACATCTACGTCAATGGTCACAGATTAGCAGTGGCAGATAAGTTTGTCTACCTTGGCAGCACACTCTCCAGATCTGCAAATTAATGTCGATGAAGAAGTTGCTTCAAGATTGCGAGGGTAAGTGCAGTTTTTGGCAGACTGCGAAACAAAGTGTGGGAGGGAAGAGGAATCAGCCTGCAGACCAAGCTTAAAGTCTATAGACCTGTCGTGTTGCCTTCTCTACTGTACGCCTGCGAAACTTGGACAGATTACAGCCGTCATGCCAACCAGCGGAATTCCTGCCACATGAGGTGCCTCACAAATCTGCTGCACATCAGATGGTAGGATAAAGTTCCTGACACAGAGGTGCTCCAGAGGGCTCAGATGGAGAGCATCCATGCCGTGCTGATTCGCTGTCAGCTAAGGTTGGCAGGTCATGTCTGCAGAATAGAAGACGCTCTTTTACGGTGAACTGCTAGAAGGCAAGCGCTCCCATGGTGGCAAAAATAAGCGCCCTTAAGCGCCCTACAAAGTAGGTAATTTTATAAACGATTGGAAACGTTATAATCATATAGTAAAAAGCCAACTGTCCGTCCGTGTGTGTGTGTGTGTGTGTGTGTGTGTGTGTGTGTGTGTGTGTGTGTGTGTGTATGTGTGAAACATAAAACGGGCCTTATCACTCCGCCGTTTTTCGACCGATTCGCTTCAAATTTGCTGTGAGCCCTCACGGGGCGATGGCAACGGCAACCGAGGCGGCCGTGTCATTTGCGCGGTTTCGCAAATGCGCGAAACGCGCATCCGCCGGCCTCTCGGCGCCCGTTTCTCCGGCGTTTCTGGGCCGATTGCCTTCGAATTTGGCGGGACAATGACCGGGTCCGGGGACTATCCGAGTGCCAAACCGGAAGCGAATCGGTTCAGCAACGCGCGCGCTAGACGCCGCTTCACCTTTTCACGAATAACTCCGCCGTTTCTTAACCGAATCGCCTCAGGCTTGCTATGACCCGGGCAAAGCATGGCAGGAAATTTGAACAGCATCCGTTCATAAATGCGCGTGATATGCACCAATTTACAGTTTGCGGAGGGATGGGGGGGCGGGGGGGGGGGGGGGGGGGGGGGGGGGGGGGGGGGGTGGGGGCAGTGTAGATTACAAGGGGATGACACTACACGTATCTGTATTATTAAAAAATCGGGACTTTACTGGTTTTAGCACTGCCTCCGGGCATTGCCTCCAGTATTGTTCAATACTGCCATGGGGTTAAAACTGCCACGGGAATTAACTGCCACGGGGTGATTGCTAGTACTGATTAATATTTGATTGGCAATTTGCAAAAACACATTAGCAATAATTATTCAATAGCATAGCACATGTGCCCTGTTGAGATGTACTGATGCAAAATTAGCCTCTTTGATTCATGGTTTATAGTGTGCTTAGTATGTTGTATTCTGTAGCACCACCCCCATTCTTCGTTTTGTTTGTTGTTTGTTGCTTTCTTCTTTTTCTTTCTTCTTTCCTTTTCCTTGTTCTTTTTTTGCACTTCATAAGCAAATTACAATTACACGATTAAATAAATGGCTCAATAAATGTATGAGTAAATAAACAAAAAACATAAATAAATCAGCCTGACATTTTTCCTGCACAGAGGCAATTGTCTGAACATCCATTGTACCCCCTGTTTGCCATCACATCAGCCCCAACAAAGTGGTTTAAAAAACCCCACCACAATGTCTTCTAGTGTCCCAATACTTATACTCCAATTAAGTTTATTGATCAGATGTGGTTGCGGTAGTTTTGTACCTGCAGATAACACTGATTCGTTTACTGTGAAACCATTGTTGGACAGTCACTTGAAAAATATCCTAGCAGCCAATGGCAGCAGTGTGAATCTGACAGC
>CM065682.1:79138494-79140994 GCA_017654935.2 Phymorhynchus buccinoides
TTACCAACCAAATAGTCTCCTGTTAACAAAGAACAAACCACCATCAAAATGGAACAAACTGATTATTACCAAACAACAACGCACTCAACACAACACCTTGGAACCTGCAAACTATCATTGACTTCTTCCAACATTCACAAAGAGTAATACCTTCGACACACCACCTTGAAGTCTATCACAACACAAAGTCTATCACGCCCAAGAAACGAACTCACCAAACGAAGCCAAACATTAGAATTCCATACAAGGAATGGAACAACTGTATTCATAGAAATAACAAGAGAGTAAACCCATAGGTACGAACCTGCATCAACAGCAGCTTACAAAAAACATAAGTGAGTTGCCCCCGGTCCACATCCCAAAGCTAACAGCTGAGGACCAAAAAAACCGTTGTGTCCCATTCAAGACAAACATGGCAACTGAACTCAACTGAACGAAAACCGTCAATACACATCTGCGCGTCACGTGATACGCATACTGCGCTGAGGTTCCAAACCAGAAATATCGCATCCCAAAAAACGCCCAAAACACTGCGTAACAGTCAGCTAAATGTTCTTTGAAGCGAGTGGCAAGGGTTCGTCCAGTTTCACCAATGTACAGTTTGTTGCATTTGAAGCAATGAATGACATACACGATGTTCTCAGTCAGACAGGTTTTTACGCATTGGACTGCAGAGGGGAAGTTTTTTTATTTTATTTTGATCTTGTTGTTTTTTTGCTCCTTTTATTGCCTGTTTTTTGCTCCTATTGCTATACTAGTCTTGCTGTTTGCTGTTTTCCTGTTTGTCTATGTTGATAAAGGCGCATTCGCCAAAATGTCCAGTAGTTTTGTTTTGTCTCTTGTGAATAAAATAACGTCACTTTACACTTGTGTAGTTGTTTGTTTGTTGTATGTTCCATTGACGTTTCAGTCTGTTTCAGTTTCTTATCTAGCTAGTTTATTTTGTCCTGCTGTGCAAAATTCTTTGAACCCCACTACATGTCAATAATTGCTGGTTATAGCAGGTGGATATTATTGAAAGAAGAAGAAGAAGAAGAAGAAGAAGAAGAAGAAGAAGAAGAAGAAGAAGAAGAAGAAGAAGAAGAAGAAGGTGGAAGAAGAAGAAGAAGAAGAAGAAGAAGAAGAAGAAAAAGAAGAAGAAGAAGAAGAAGAAGAGGTGGAAGAAGAAGAAGAAGAAGAAGAAGAAGAAGAAGAAGAAAAAGAAGAAGAAGAAGAAGAAGAAGAAGAAGAAGAAGAAGAAGAAGAAGAAGAGAAGAAGAAGAAGAAGAAGAAGAAGAAGAAGAAGAAGAAGAAGAAGAAGAAGAAGAAGAAGAAGAAGAAGTGGAACAAGAAGAAGAAGAAGAAGAAGAAGAAGAAGAAGAAGAAGAAGAAGAGGAGTGGGATTGTGTATCATATTCAATGGTTAGAGTTAATGAGAGATACAGGAAGGCCTCTTAAAACCAGATTAATTAAAACAACACGCTTCTATAACGTCTTCTGCATAATTATTACACACATTGTGAACAGTACAGTCGACTATACCAACCATTTTCAAACCAACATTCTGTCCCTTGAACCACAGTTCACAAAAAGGAAAGTTAAAGAAGCAATAGAAATTAGAGAGAGAAGACCCAGCCTAAACAGAGACTCAGGCTATGATTTGACCTGCATCTACAACAATGTTAAACCAGACTAGCTGTGAGTACAACATCACCCAGACTTCTAACTCAGTATGGGTTGACATAGGCTAGCAGAAAGCTGGCCAAAATGTCCCAGGTATTTTCTTGTTTTCTTTTTTCCCCCAGTTTTATCTCTTTTGTATTATTATTTAGACTCTGAGTAAGAACTACAACATTCATGAACATACCAGAGTCGGAAAGTGTTTTCTCTCGAATACTAGTATAGTACAATGTTTTGAAATAAAGTGATTTAGCAAATATGACAGGCACTGCATAGGCATGACTGGTATATTATTATCAAGTAACCAACAAGATACATACCTAATTGGGTATTTAAACACATTAAATTGGACTATATGTGCAGGTGTGGTCCAGTCACCAGGATTACACCTCACAGCCGGTGTGACCCACCCAACATTTGCTGGACAGATAACCAGCCAGGTCAGGATTTGGATTCATTCTAAACATGCTCTGATGACCAGCTGTCTCTGCAACAAAGTGAGATTGCAGTACATTGAAATCGAACATCCTGGCTATCGCTTTTCCTTAAGCAGGGACTGGCTTGTTGATCCTGGTCCCTTCGTTTACCCCTTTCACCCAGATCCTCTGGTGATCAGATATTCTGTAAAACCTGATGCTGTCTCCCACCCGGGATTCCTGTTCCTCTTTACTTTACATCCTGAGGTAAGCATTGTCGTGTCTTTGGAAGGCAAAAGATATTGTGATTTGAAATACAAATCAATGACAGTTACGGCTTTGCTGGATTAATGGTACACGCAGGAGAACATTTTTTGTTAGAAAATAAAACTTAGCTTTTGCAACTTACTACTACTGGGTCCTAG
>CM065682.1:79143494-79160994 GCA_017654935.2 Phymorhynchus buccinoides
AACTGTTACATGATTTTATCTTTCAAATACATGCTTAAAATTTCCAAAGACTGATAAATGTGGGCTTTCATCAATATGAGTTGTCCAATGGTGACAGAAATATATAACTAAGCGCTCACGTAATTAATTTACAAAACGTTTCTCCTTGTCACAGCCAAACGACCATACCTGCTCAAATCCACTTTCACACAATATGAGTTTCACATGTGACACCCAGGCCTTAATGCCCTTGTCATGCAACTTACACACTATTTTGTATGCTTTTTAATACATGGCATCAGGTTGTCTTAAGATGCGAAACCAATATTTATTAACTTTTATATTACTGTTTATGTGTAGTGGGTAACGACCAAGCTCTCCATAATATTACAACGTTAGCAGTTTTAGTTGGAACTCTTAGGAATCTTTTGCAAGCAAAAAGATTAACCCTTTCTAGCTGGTCATAATGTTTGTGCCCCCATATCGCTGCTGTATATAGTAAGGAGGATATTACTTGGGAGTCAAACAATTTAAAAAATACTGCAAGGGAGTTACATTGAATTATTCTTAGTGTTCTGAGTATCTGCATTGTAGATCTGTTTGCTTTTACAACTAATTCATCGAAAGCTGCCGTAAAACTGTTTCTAGTGGAAAATGTAAACCCTAGATATTAATAGCTATTTACAATTTCAAGCGCGTCTTGGTTCAAATAAGCCTACCACTTTTCTTTTGACGACAAATGTCCTCCTTTTCTAACGACTATTATTTCTTTTACTTATGTAAGTTAATAGTTAAGCCTAAGCGTACAGATGAGGTAGCCAGAAGGTTCAGTTGATTGTGCATACTTACAACAGTTGTAGCAATAAGATTCAAATCATCTGCTAAAAGGAGAAGGAGTAGTTCAATTTCTGATGGACCCAAGGGTACACTGTGCCTGACTTTGGATAGAATGTCGTTAGCTACATCATTAATTAATAATGAAAAGAGAAATGGACTCAATATGCAGCCTTGCTGCAGACCTTAGACACACCTGAAGTAGGCGGTAAGCTCCCCTTTACACACAACACAGGATATAACTGAATTATATAATATTCTTAAGCATTTTGCCTCGTACGTTAGTTTTAGAAAGAATTGACAACAATACGTTTCGTGTTACTGTGTCATATACTTTCTAAAAATCTATGAATGCTACATCTAATTTTGATTGGGTATTCAGTTGTTTTTCGACTGATGCATAACGAGTAAAAAATATGGTCAATTGTTGATCTGCCCTTTCAGAAGCCACCTTGTGTTTCAGTGATTTTGTCATGTTTTTCAACCCAAACAGTCAATCGTTTATTTAAAATTAATGTGTAAGCTTTATTGAGGATATTAATAAACTCAATTCCCCTATAATTATTGGGACAATTTATGTCAACTTTTTTATGAAGTGGCACAATAATGGATCGAGTCAACTGATCTGGGAAGATCGCATTAGAAAATAGGACATTGAATAGTGTTATAAGGTATGGTTTGATTATGACTTTTGAGTTTATTAACATCTATGCTACTATGCCATCTGGACCGGGTGCTTTTCTAGTTTTCAAGTTTTTTAGAGCTGCTTCTACTTCCCTCATATCTATGTCTGCATCTGTAGAGGAAGAAAATATAGAAGAGGTAGATCTGACCTGATGGAGTTGACATTGGGGAGCCCTCCTCACCGTCCATGACCGCTCTGACATTGTCATCAAACCAGCAGACAAGGGTGGGGTGATAGTGGTGCGGATAAAAGATCTCTACATACAAGAAGCAACCCGGCAACTCCCTGAATCCAACTGTTACACCCCTACACCTTCCAGCTCCATTAAGAAAGATAACTCCACAGTGCGCAAAACCATCACAGAAGCGATAACATCCAACAGTCTCCCAACACAGGCTAACTCCCTCATTACAGCAGAACCCCATGAACCCCAGTTCTACGTACTTCCCAAAATTAAAAACAAAACAGAAATAAAAACCAGGCCATCCCATAGTGTGAGCTTGTTCATGTCCAACTGAACAAATTTCTATGTTTCTTGATCAGATACTTCAACCTATCGTGTCCCACCTCCCCACATTTGTCAAAGACACCTCCCATGCCCTACATCTCCTGGACAATTTATCCTTCCCCACTGACGCACACCACAGATTCCTCTTCACTATGGACATTGCCTCTCTGTGCACAAATATCCCTCACAAGGAAGGCCTCACTGCTCTCACACTTTCTCTGTTGGCATCCAAGAACACTACCTACCACAACTTACTCTTCTCCATCTTGCTGAACTTGTCCTCATTCTAAACTCTTTCCAATTTGTTGGCCAGCACTACAGTCAAGCATTTGGCGTAGCATTGGGGACACGCATGGGCCCCAGCTACGCCTGCCTCTTTGTCGGTTTCATTGAGGAACACATCTTTCACAGTTACCCAGACCTTCTGCCCGATTGTTTCTGTCGGTTTATTGATGACTGTCTCGGCATCTTCACAGGCCCTCTCAACAAACTCCCGGCTTTCATCATCTTTGTTTCCAATGTCCACCCTTCTCTCAAATCCACTCACAAAATTTCCCAAACCAGCCTGTCTTTCCTTGACCTTCGCATCTCCGCAGAATCATCATCATTACAGTTCCACACATCTGTGTTCTACAAGCCAACATACACGCACTCTTATCTTCTTCAAGTGCAAGTTCAAGTATGCTTTAATATCTCCAAAAGAGTAATTCAGATTTGGTGCAACAACATGACAGAGATACAACAAAACTAAAAGAACATTAATCAAACGTGTGAAACAAAATTATACCAACCAAATAATTATGATTAAAATTCATTACATCAACGTAGAAATGTGCACATTTAAATCACAGAGAGAGAGAGAGAGAGAGAGAGAGAGAGAGAGAGAGAGAGAGAGAGAGAGAGAGAGAGAGTGAGAGAGAGAGAGAGAGAGAGAGAGAGAGAGAGAGAGAGAGAGAGAGAGAGAGAGAGAGAGAGAGAGAGAGAGAGAGGGAGAGAGAGAGACAGAGAAGATCAATAACCATTATCAACTTACAGCAGTCAATCAAATAACACAATTTGGAATACATCTCGTCATCAACAATCAATGCACATGATACAAATATATCCACACATTACAAGTATTTGTTTTCTCTTCCAGTGACCCTCAGTCTACAAAAACCAGCATTCCCTTCTCTCAGTTCATACGCCTCCACTGCATCTGCTCAGAAGACTGACTTTCAAAGCCAAGCCAGACTCATGCTCACATTTTCGTCAGACGTAGCTACCCACCCGACATTTGCAAACAGGCCTTTCAGAGAGTCCATTTTCAGACAAGCTCTCACACTTGCTGACAACTCAAACACTTATGACAGCCCTATCCTGTATCTCATATACCACCCCCACAACATCTTCATCAAAAACATTATTTTGCGCCACTATCACCTACTTCAAAGTGAACCTTCCCTTCAGTCCACTTTTTCCAAACCCCCTCTCGTCGCGTATAAACGAGACCAAAACGTGTGCGACCACCTTGTCAGAGCTAAAGACTTAGTGTCCAACCCCAACACCACGACCATGCACACGCAGCCCGACACCCAGCCTTGTGGCTCACACACATGCAGGTGTTGCAGCCACATCAACACAGCCACCACTCTGCATTGCCCTAAAGGTCCCTTTCACATCAACACGGCCACCACTCTGCATTGCCCTAAAGGCCCCTTTCACATCAACACAGCCACCACTCTGCATTGCCCTAAAGGCCCCTTTCACATCAACACAGCCACCACTCTGCATTGTCCTAAAGGCCCCTTTCACATCAACACAGCCACCACTCTGCATTGCCCTAAAGGCCCCTTTCACATCAACACAGCCACCACTCTGCATTGCCCTAAAGGCCCCTTTCACATCAACACAGCCACCACTCTGCATTGCCCTAAAGGCCCCTTTCACATCAACACAGCCACCACTCTGCATTGCCCTAAAGGCCCCTTTCACATCAACACAGCCACCACTCTGCATTGCCCTAAAGGCCCCTTTCACATCAACACAGCCACCACTCTGCATTGCCCTAAAGGCCCCTTTCACATCAACACAGCCACCACTCTGTATTGCCCTAAAGGCCCCTTTCAAATCAGACACTCCTCCAACTGAAAAACCACATACATCGTCAATGCCATCACTTGCTCCCAATGCAGCAAAGTCTGCTAGGAGAGACTTACCGCACCTTAGCAGAGCGCTGCATAGAACTCCTGGATGCCATCACTTGCTCCCAATGCAGCAAAGTCTACATCGGAGAGACTTACCGCACCTTAGAAGAGCAGAGCGCTGCATAGGACACCTGGACGCCATCAGGCCTTAGAGAAACACGCACGTTGCTCTCCATTTCCGCCTCCCTCACCACAGTCTCTCTGATCTCTCAATCTGTGCACGCTACAAGAACCACAAAGGCAAAACTTTCAGAAAATATCTGGCAAGTTATTGCATTGATCTCCTGGGTACCCTCCAACCCATGGGCATCGATGTGCGACCTTAGACCCATGTCATTTGTGTGTGTGTGTGTGTGTGTGTGGTGTGTGTGCGTGTGTGTGTGTGTGTGTGTGTGTGCGTGTGTGCGTGCGTGTGCGTGCGTGCGTGCGTGCGTGCGTGCGTGCGTGCGTGTGTGTGTGTGTGTGTGTGTGCGTGTGTGTGTGTGTGTGTGCGTGTGTGTGCGTGTGTGCGTGTGCGTGCTCGTGGTGTGTGCACGTGCGTGTGTGGTTGTTTGTGTGTGTGTATGTGTGTGAATATATATATATATATAATATATATATATATATATATATATATATATATATATATATATATATATATGTGTGAACTTTCAATCTGGTGCTAAGATGACAACCTTTCTCCTGTAGAAAGTCTTCTGGCTCAGCTTGAACATTCACTGTGGACAACTTTGCAGGCCGACATGCAGACTGAAGAGTCTTTCACGAAGACGAAACAGCTGTCTTTGCATAGGCATTGTCTATCTCCCCCATTGGGAGAAAAAGTAAATCAGCACATTTTTTTTTTCTTCTTTTCAGAATACAAATTATAAAGTTAAAGTTAAAATAATTGAGTTTGTTTCTTAGGTTTTCAAAACATACATTGGATACCAATTTTTTTCTTATCAAAGCAAATTATATACATAAGAGGAACGTTTAATGGTGTGTTTGTTTTTTCTTCTTCAATTTTTGATCGTTTATATATATAAAGGGGGGGGGAGGGGGGGGGGGGGGGGGGGGGGGGGGGGGGGGGGAGGGGGGGAGGGGGGGGGAGGGGGGGGGGCACATGTTGTTAGTCAATCCTCAAAAGCATGATGTCCCCTTAAAATGTCCCATGTAAAAATGAGCATTTTAAAAATTAATATCAATACTCACAGCCTGTATTTTTACTATATTCTTATTATTGTTGAAAACATTTCCTTCAGCAAATGGAACATTACAACATGAATTATTTCCTTGTACTCGTTTTCCAACACATTCACTGTCTCATTCTTTGAACGAAGCACACTACGACGTGTATATTTTCACAAGAGCAACGCATTTTAGTTTCTGAATTGCACCTACAGTTCGTATTTTCCCTATGTTTTTGTTGCTAGCATTTGCTGTAACATTTAACTAAAGCAAGCAAATGACCTTTCCCATCCTTCCTTCTCTGTTGATCTCGCTTGAATGCAAGCTTGACTGGGCCCTCTGTACTCACTCAGAAAATTTAAAAATAAAATAATAATAAAAAAAAAAAAAAAAAAAAAAAAAAAAAATATAAAAATATATATAAAGAAACGAGAAGAAGGGAATACTTGGTTTAGGAAATGGAACGGACGGGAAGGGTACATAACATTGATGAAATTTAGAAAATTCACTGGTACTGAAAGTACATAATTCTGGCCTTTTATTTGGCCTTACTTTCTGAAGAAAACTCGTCGTCCTATTCTTTGAACAGAGCACTGTGGAACCTCCATTATCCTATTGGGTGGATCTTTTCCTATCAATAGTGACAAATGACTTCCATATACAGCCAATTTTTCATGTCTATTTCTGATACCATTTAATTACTAGAGGTATCATTTAGCATACAAATCAAATATCACACAATCCACAGAGTCCTTATTCTTTCTTTTGTATTACCTAATATTCTAAACACCCGCCTGGTATTAAAGAAAACTGGTCTGCTTGGGTTTTGTTTTGTAGGTGGTTTTACTGCCTGTATTGTATTCTCTGGGAGTGGGCTGCCTTTAGATCTTTTCTCTGATTTATCCCAATGAAAGACGCCCCAAGATTGATCTGCCAGTAGAGCTCTCTGTCCAATAGCTTGTTTTCATTGTCCACTTTTAGACTAGATTTTGGGGGTTAAAGTAATTGCAACAATTTCCAAATAGCCTTCAGGCGGTGGGAAATAACAAAACAAACACGCAAACGGAAGTTCATCAAAATAAATACTGAAGTACATATAGAAAATTAAGAAATTATTTCGTCATTTTGGGTCCATTCCGCTGAAGTTTGAAGGCAGAGGACGCCGTGCTAACTATACAAAAAGTCCGGAAATTCCACCGTCCCGAGATGACGTCATTTGACGTATTTCGTATCTAATAGACTAACACTTGAAATCGCTTTGTCTCGGGGGAGTTCGCACGTGATCGCACAGCTAAAATGGAGGGTACAGATGATGATGCTGAGTCAACAATGGTTTTTGACTTTGATCCAGTTCATTCTTCCTCCCTGTCAGAGGTAAGTTTTCGATTTTCTCATGTTGTTATTTCTTCTTTATTTGTTCTTTGCGTTTTCCGAGCTAAAATTTAAAAAAAAAAAAAAAAATATACAATTTATTTTTGCCTGCACTGAATGAATATGTTTCTACAGGAATACATAACCTGTAAAGTCATGTACAGTACTCTTGGTTTCTAACACTACACAGTTCAGAACATAACTTGAGTGTGCGCTCGGGCGTAAGGCTGCAAAGTGAAAATAGAGCAATAGTAGACGGTGTGGCTAAGTTGATAGGAACATAGATGAAGCCCGTCAGTCAGTCTTGACTTTGTTTGCTGCTTTATAGCTACTAGCGCAACGCCGAGTACCAGTAACGCCTAGTAACGGTAACGCCTAGTAACGGTAACGCCTAGTAACGGTAACGCCTAGTAACGGTAACGCCAAGTACTAGGTAACGCTGAGTACAGCAAATTTGAAGCGATTCGGTTAAGAAACGGCGGAGTTATAAGGCCCCGTAGTAGAACAACCACTGTCTGTTTCAGGAACCATTCCTTCACCATTGCATCATTTGCAAGAAAGCCTTTCCTGACCAAAACAACCGTGTGGAATTGCAAGCAAAGGGCTGTGAAGGTGTAAGCAAGGCAAGCAAAGAACGCGGTGACGAACGTTTTGCATCAATTGGAGATCCTGTTCACAAGGATTGTAGAGTAAATTACATCAACAAGACTCGAATCAAAACCTTCCTGAAAGAAAAACAGTTGGGACAGTCTCCTAGAAAAAATCTCAAGAGAAGCCTTAGGACTGAAAGTTCCTTATATGAACCTGCATCTCAGTGTCTGTTTTGCCTTAAGGGTGAGAAATATGTGCATCGGAAAGGTTGCAGTCAGAAGGAACGTTTGAAGCTCCTGTCTGTTCGAACGACACAATTTCAAGACTCCATAGCTGACGTTTGCAAAACTCGTGCTGATAATTGGGCAAAGAAGGTTAATGCAAGACTTCAGTACTTGCAGGACTGCTTTGCACGTGGTGTAGTTTACCACCACATCTGCAGTACTAACTTTCGAACTGGCAAGCAAGTCCCCAAAGCATTTGCTGACAGCAATGATGAGCCAGCCAAGAACAAATTGAAACTTGGAACACCTGGGCGGCCAAAGGATGAAGCCTGTGAGCCTGGGAGGAGGGGGGCACATGTTGTTAGTCAATATATATATATATATATAGTTTGCTTTGATAAAGCTTTTCTGTGTCCAATGTCTTTATTTGTGAACCTCAGAAACAAAACCAGTTAACGTTAACTTTGAGTAATGTTCAAAACCAATTATGGTTTATCAGTAATTAACACAGCTAGTTTTGGCTCAATTATGATTTCCCCAATTTCCACAGGCCAAAACTTTCTATATCAGGAACAAAGTTCAGGTCTGGGAAATAAAAGCGAAATTGTATCAGAAATAATAGGCATAAACCCTGTTCCCGTGCCATGCCTGCTTATGGTTTGACGCCTATATATTTTTGTCCTAGAAAAAGTCTACGGGTGTAGACGAAAATTTGGACCAATATTTAAAATAAATAAACAGGAGTTGTTTTCCGACTTTGCATTTTTAGTTAAAATAAGTTTTATATATATATATATATATATATATATATATATATATAATATATATATATATATATATATATATATTGTGTGTGTGTGTGTGTGTGTGTGTGTGTGTGTGTGTGTGTATGTGTTCTGTTGCATATGTACCCCCCCACCCCTTTCTTTTTCCCCACACAGAATGCAGCCACTTGATTTCACACTCACATTTTTGTTCCTACTCATAACCCTATTCAGCTCTCTAGGTCTCTCTCTCTCTGTCTCTTCCTGAGATGTGCTCACCTTTCCCATTCACAACATCACCCTCCCTACCCTCACCCCCACCATTGGCCTTATCCCATTTAGTCCCAAGTCTTCACTCACCTACCTGTCACCGGCTGAAGAAGAACAAAAGTTCGAAAGCTCCCGAATGTCAACTCCATCAGGTCAGATCTACCTCTTCTTTATTTTCTTCCTCTACATTGTTTCAAGACTTGGCAGTCAGTCACCCTTTTCAACCACTCCAGTCTCCATTAATGGTTAATGTAAAATCATAACTGCTGCAGTTGTGTTCAGCTCCAGAGTTCAAAACCCGGTCAAAATGAAGCTTCCATTCATCTTTAATAATATCATTATTAACATGTTTTTTAGGCTGATGTTTTCTAACCACAGACCACAACGTTGAAGAGCCTAACAGGGTTTCCCTTTGCAATTGATTACAGTCATTTTCTTTAATGTCCAAGGTGTCTCGATACACTTTTCTGTGTTGTTTAAAGAACAAAAATTCATTATAGTCTGTTGTATGCCTTAGCTTTCTAATTTGGAGCCTAGCTGTCTTTTTAGTTAGAAACATTCCTTGTTAAACCATGGAGACTTGTGTGCCTCATTTGAAGGTTTAATTTATTTAACCAACGACTGATTAAATACCTCTATTGTTGGATCGACTAAACTGTCCAGTAATGCAGTTACATGACTGTATAAGATCTTCTTCAAACTGTAATGATTCCACAGCTCAACTGAAAGATTGCACTTTATCAGGCTGCTAAAGTAGCTTTGTTTGCTTGTAAGTCTTATTGGGTTTTTGTATGCTTCTATGGACAAGGAGATTAGCAAAACAATGCATTTCAATGGGTAAGTGGTCTGATTCAATCCTGTCAGTTACATTTAAATGATCAATTATATCAGTTATGGAATCCCACCCTTACAATTACCAGCCGCCGTGGCGTAGTGGTTAGCGTCGCGGAATATTAGCTGGAAGGTCTCGGGTTCGATTCCCATCAGAGGCGAGGGATTTTTGGTCTTGGACCGACTCCTACCCAGAGTGAGTGGCTGTGGGCTCAATGGGAAAACTGAAACCACACAGTCGAGCTTCATCCGCTTAACGGATGCAATTCTGAGAGTTTTGCTCTAATTTCAAGACCAACACTGCCGGGATATCATTATGAAAGGAAGCGTAGAATACAGCCCTGCCATGCAGTCTCAGACCGATGCGGAACTCCATAGCATCAGCATCATCATCATAGTCATCCGCCTCATTTCCATCAATCATTGAAAAAAGAACAATGTCTCAAATTATGTGGATTTGCAAGCCCTGTTCTCATGGTGATCTCAGTTGCGGTTTTCGATCCAGTCTGTGCCTTAGTGCGTTCGGGTTAAAGTCATGGGGATCAGTGTGTTCTGGTGGCGCCCTTGGCGGAGGACCTCACTCACGCTGGCTCCGCGACTAAGAGAATAGTGTTGTCAGTAGGGGGCTTAGTAGGTGGTGTCCTGAACAGGCTCTACTGAACTCCACCGAAGTGACTCAGCAGCAGTGCAGTGTCTCCTCGGCTGGTTGCCTCCTGACGGCCTAACATAGATTCGCTCCTTTTTGACTACTGGACTCGGATTCTGCGACCTGATCGTACGGATGTGTGGCTCGGGACTCGAAATGAGCGGCGTGGGAGCAACACTACTGTACGGCCCAGAAGATATGACAGCAAAAAAAAAGAAAAAAAAAGAAAAAAGTTACATCGCAAAAAAAAGTTTAGCAAGTATCAAAATAATTCTTCTCGTTTAGAGAAGAACTGAAGGTGCCCGCAACTCTTCTAAAAAGTCTCATAATAAACAATACCGAAAATCGTAAGAACTCTTGAATAACACTGACATGATTTCAAACATTTGGCAGCAATGAAAACCTGAAACTGTCTGATGGTACAAAATTGATTCTCAATGCATAAGCACATCACACGAACGTACACACACGCTTGCACGGATACACACATACATACACACACACCACACGCATGCGCACACGGGTGCGCGCACACACACGCACACACGCACACACACATACAGAGAGCGAGAGAGAGAGAGAGAGAGAGAGAGAGAGAGAGAGAGAGAGAGAGAGAGAGAGAGAGAGAGAGAGAGAGAGAGAGAGAGAGAGAGAAGGAACACGCGTGGACACGCATACAAATAACAAGATTAACAAAGAGAGTGGCTGGCAATATTTCGAAGCTTCAGATGTATTCTGTAGTTGCAGTTTGAGGTAGTTCAGTTTCAGTGTTGTTTCCAATTATTATTACCATACATCAGAACCAGAACCATGTCCTCAAAATAGCCCCAAAAATGTTTTTGGTATAAATGAACATTTTATTACAAAAGGCTTGCACTGGCAACATTTTTAATTCAAAACCAATGATGGTTTATCAGTAATTATCACAGCTAGTTTTGGCTCAATTCTGATTACCCCACTTTCCCCAGGCCAAAACTTTATATATCAGGAAACAAAGTTCAGGTCTGGGAAATAAAAGGGAAATTGGATAAGAAATAATAGGCATAAACCCTGTTCCCGTGCCATGCCTGCTTATGGTTTGATGCCTAAACACATTTAGTGATGACATGATGCAGGTCAGAGCAATGCATTAGCAGCCTACACCATTCTGGTGTGGGGTGTGGCGCCTTATCAGTGCCCGGTGAGGAGTAAACAGTTTACTAGCTCTCAGCAGCACTGAACTGGCCTGGGCTCTGTGGCAGCAGGGATGGGCATTCAGTGTAAACAACCTACTATCGCTTCAGCATACAAGCACTGTTTCCCACACTCTCTCTCAGAAAATCAGACAGCTCACTTGGATTTTATATTTTTCCAACAGTAACTACAGACTGCCGTTTTTACATTGTTCTGTGAATTGCCTGACAAAGAGTGCTTGAGGTGAGTAAACAAATAACATATTATTAAATTAACATACAATAACTTATTTGTATTATTTTATTATTTTTATGTCAACGAATACTATATAGTCATTTATTGAACACCCACTGCTGTTGTGTCTGGTATGAAATGAAAATTAAATGAGGTTTTTCTTGTAATTCAACTTATGATTTTCAATGTTGATTAAATACACATCAGTTTTGTCAAACCAAGCAGACACACAAACAACAATACCAACAAGGCCAACAACAACAAAACAAAACTCAAAAAGTGAAAACAAACTAGCATAACTTAAACGGAAAAGTGCTGTTTGGTTTTGGTTGTGCTTTTCTAAAACAACATATATTATACAGTGGAACCTCCCTTAAGATACCCCATTATAAGACTCCCTCCTATATAAGGCCTACTTCTCTGAGACATTGCCATTCTTTGTAAGTATTACAATTACCTCCCTTATAAGACCCCTCCCTTATAAGACCTCATTTTGGATTAGTTTTGAAGGTCTTAAAGGGAGGTTCCACTGTACCATGCACTCTTTCACAAAGTGAAGGGAGTTTTCTTATGTTTAAGCTTAGATTAATTGTACGCAAGTGAACTGAGTGAATAAACTACAGGTATAGTACACTAATATAAATACCTCCCAGACCAGTGTTATAAGCTCCAATAGAAATGTACGTGTGCGTGTGCGTGTGTGTGCGTACATGTGTGTGTGTGTGTGTGTGTGTGTGTGTGTGTGTGTGTGTGTGTGTGTGTGTGTGTGTGTGCGTGCGTGTGCGTGCGTACGTGCGTGTGTGTATGTGTGTGAGTGTGTGTGAGAGAGATATATATTATATATGCAAACTATATATATAAGAGGAAAGTTTAATGGTGTGGTTGTTTTTTCTTCTTCAATTCTTGTACGTTTATATATATATATATAGAGAGACGCTTCAGACGCTTCAGAATCGTTTTTATTGACATTGACAAGTACAGTCCTTATGTCAAGGGGGATTGCCATATTTGCAGCGTCAGGAATTCATGCAAAAAACGAAAAAGATTAAATGTATTATGAATAAATGCAAATTGAGTCAACGTTGGACACAATATAACAACATATAATACAATATATTCTATAAAGAAAGACCAATAACATTTACAGTGATAACAATTGTCGTCGTAATATACGAATACATGTACAAGTCTAAGAAGAAGAAAAAAAAAAGTCAAACGAAAAACTGATCACCAAACTTATACACGTTATGTATATAAAGAACTAGAGCACTGTATTATTCGGAAATTGTAATCAACATTTTCTTTTCTCTGCTGTCATAAGCTTCAGCTATGTACTTAGCGAACAATCGAACAATATTTTCATCATTAGAAGATAATAATTCAAACAAAGTGTAAGATCTTGCTGGCATCATAGTAAACAATTTTGATTTCTTCCTCTTATCCTCATATGCTTTACAATGAAAAATGAAATGAACTTCATCTTCTTTGACATTACCTGAACATAAAATACAAACATTATCAACAGTAACTTCATTACTAAACCAATTTGTGTTCGCTCTGAAACCAAGAGTTCTACTTCTAAATCTGGCTAACATGCTTCTGTGCCATTTATTAACGACAGACTTCAAAAACATTTCAGGCTGTAAAATAATTTTAAAAGAAAAAAACCATGAATACTTTTCGTTGTCTTCCATTTTAGAATGCCAATTCTGTGTGTAACAGGCTATCAAACGATCCTTAAATTCTAAGATAAATGCCCTTTCATCCCCTACCTCTTTACTAAGCCATACAATACCAAACCCATTAACAGTTAAAACTTGTTTTACCTTACTAACCCAATTATTGTGTCCTGATTCCATTTGGGAGAATAGCATGTCATACGCTTGTTTGCATAGCCTTGACGTTGGACGTTTTAAGAGTTTTAACCAATATTTAATGCATTTAGAAAAGGTTTGGATATATAATGGATATCTTCCGTAATCGCCATAAGCCATAGTGTTAGATGAATGCAGAGGAATGTTCATGAATCTCTTAATAGCCATAGTGTGTACCTTTTCCATTTCAAAATTTTCATCTAATCCCCACACTTCTGCCGCATACGTTAGCATAGGTGCTATTTGAGTATCAAATAACTTCCAGAATAGAGATGGATCAACTGTGTTCAATTTCTTCATGCATCTTAAAATTTCTACCACTCCCTTTTTACCCTTTCTTCCCATTTCCCGCCATCCTACATTTAGACTTAAACGAGTTGTAAACATCATCCCCAAATACTTATAACTATTGGTTACTTTTACATGTATATTTCCATATGTCCATTTTTCATGCTGGGATAAGTGGCCACCCATACGAAAGACAATAATATTTGTTTTATCTAAATTAATAGACAACTGGAGTCTGTCTGCTTCATTTTTTAAGACATTTAGCTGGTTTTGTAAGCCAACAACAGTACTAGAAAGTAGAATTACATCGTCTGCAAATAAAAGCATAAACAGTTCAACAGCACCTGCAATCAGTTGTATGCCATGTCTGCCTTTTTGTGACATTTCTATAGCCAATTCGTTTATAAAAAATGCAAACATTTGAGGGCTCAATAAACAGCCTTGTTTCACTCCCCTTGGGCAATTGAATAAATATATATATATATAGAGAGAGAGAGAGACAGAGAGAGTCAGAGAGAGAGCGAGGGAGAGAGAGAGAGAGAGAGAGAGAGAGAGAGAGAGAGAGAGAGAGAGAGAGAGAGAGAGAGTGAGTGTGTATGTGTGTGAGAGAGTGTGTGTATGCTTGTGTCATATATTCGTGTGCGCGTATGTGCAAGCGCTTGCATGTGAGTGTGTGCGCAATATTTTACACACATATCTGGGTACACATCTCTTCCCCTCTCTCTTTCCATGCACGAGCACACATCAGTTTGTGCATTTTGTATGTGGGTGTGTTTATATGTGTGTATGTGCATTCACATTTGTGTTTATAAGTGTGCATACCTAGATATGCGCATGTAGGTGTGCGAGCGTGCATATGTGCGTGCACACGCGTGCAAGCGTGTATGTGGGTGAGAAAAAGAAAGTGAGACGGATTGCGCACAGTCAGATATCACATCAGTTGAGATTGGTTTATGACTATTGTATGCAAATAGTGTAATGTGACACTGAAACATATTTTAAATGTATAGATAATATTCAAACTGCTGTGAAAAAAACTGCTTGATAAAGATGTAATATTATATCTGATTTCTCCGACAGTTTGCGGACTCCTTTTACAATGGAACCAGACGACGGTGACTGGACCGGTCAGATGTGGACGAGTCGATTTTCCTATCCATGCCGATGCCAGATCAGGAAACACCAATCGCAAATACTGAACCCAACGCAACAACTGATGACGGTAAGAATACTAAGACTTAAAATTTATTAACCAAAAAAAGGAATGGTTCCAGCAAACAAATAGTATAAGTGCATGGCTTTGTACATCGATTTCTCGGCAAATATGTAGATTTACACCCTCCTGCTCTATTTCTTGGTTCTTTCCGTGGTTAGGGATAGGGTTAGGGTTAGGGATAGGGTTAGGGTTAGATGGTATTTTCTTTTGCCACAAGCATCTGTTTTTTTGTCAAAATCATCTATTTCTTTGGAGCATTAAATCGCTGCCGAATACTAATAGCGGCACCACAGCAACAACGCAATGCTGGCGGATCATAGTGATGGCATACCAAAGGCGGTTTGGGGAGTTACAGCGGTCACAGAACCCATTACTCTAAAAACAAAGAGAACAAAAATGTTAAAGTATAATGTTATGCTACTGTTTTATCTTATTCTCCCCATACAGGCCTTCATTGCATCTAGTGCATTCAAGTTATCCTCAGTATTTGCACCCCAGACCTCCCAACCAAGCATTTTACCCTCACCCTCCCCGTCCATGACTACCTGATCTTCTCCGATATGCTATGTGTTTATTATGCACTATGTAGTGTGTATGCGTGCGTGTGTGAGTGTGTGTGTGTGTGTGTGTGTGTGTGTGTGTGTGTGTGTGTGTGTTGTGTGTGTGTGTGCGTGCGAATGTGTGTGGTGTGGATTTATTTTTTGTGTGTGTTCTATCCACTTTGTTCCTTCATTTTGTGTTTGCTTATTAATGTACTTTCATATGATGGTGTGTTTTAAGACCATATTTTTATTAATATTAGTTCTCTTTCTCTTTCATATACTTCTGACCAAGAATTGTGCAGAGGGTCCCTACCTAGCAAACACCCACCCCATCGTTTATCTTTTTAACAAATAATGGAAATCGGGGTTTGTAAACAAACAAAAACAAAAGAGCAATGTGTGTCAAGTCAAGTCAAGTCAAAATCATCTTTATTGAGGGTTAAAGAATAAGCTAACAAAGCTTTTTTGGTTGTGTGTGTGTGTGTGTGTGTGTGTGTGTGTGTGTGTGTGTGTGTGTGTGTGTGTGTGTGTGTGTGTGTGTGTATGTGCGTGTCAATAACCGAAAAACGCCTGGCAAAGTACCATTTCCTCCTTTTTTGTCAATCAAACGTCCACTCCCTAACTGTGTCCGAAATCTGTGTGTAGGAGAGGGGTGGCCGTTTGCAAGGGATATGACATTCATATTATATTTTTTCATGGTGTTTTTTGTTGTTTGTTTGTTTTTGTTCTTTTGATGAGGGAAGGGGGATTGTTTTGAATATGTGAGACACAAACTGTTCGGTGATGTTGTCATTAAAAAATCCCGATTGTTTGGCTTGCAGATGACAATTTGGAGGCAGCTCTCCACGCCAGCCACCAGGAGCACACACTACAGCAACTGGCCATATATCTGCACGTCAATCGGCTTGAGCGTCGTCTGCAGGCCAATGGCATGCTCAGAGAACAGGTCCCCGCAGATGGCAACTGCTTCTTCAGGGCAGCAGCACTGCATGTCCCCACTCACACTGACAGGGAACTAAGGAACGCTCCAGACCAGTGGCACACAGTGTTTCAGACAGCCAGACCAGCAGCCCCCTACACAGTGTTCCCGCTGAAGCAGACTGACATGAGTGATTTCAAAGCCTTGGCCTCCAACACCATGAAGGACACCCAGACAGATGTAGGTGGGAGTCGGGTCCACTGGATGAAGATCAAGCGGATCCGATACATGAAGGGCGAAAGGGACACCATCTTCTTTAAACACAGGATGGGTGATCCCGTCACCTCTCTGAGGACCAGGGGATCGACTGGACGGCGAGGGAAACAGCCAGCAGCCCAAGATCTCTCATTCCGCTACTCTAGTCGTCTGCCCGTGTCCGCGGCGAAAAAAGCTGACCTCATGGAGCTCTGCCAGCTGGGAGTTGTGCCTGCCCACCTCCACAGCTCCTACGAGCAGCTTCCAAGCGAGCCTTCTGCCCGTGACTGCCTAGCAGAGCCTGATGTCACAGAGGACACAGACACTGAAGGAGGGGACTGAGGACACACCAGTGCTGGACCTGGTGTGCAATCCTGGCCTGGAGGAAGAAAGGACATGGAAAGTGTTTTGCACCCACCTCATCTCACCACCACATGCGTCTTCGCGCCCCCCCCCCCCCTCCCCCTCCTTCTTAGAGCACGATTATGTGCTCATACCTGTTGGAAAACTGGAACGGAAAGCGACAAATACTTTGTGTGCATACAACTAAAACAAGATGTATACATTCTTAACGTGCATGAGTTGCGTTCAACATTTTTAAGCTTTTGTAAGCATAGTATGAGTATGTGAAAAAGAGAGTGTGAAGATCAAAATAGTGGTGTGTTTTTTAAAGGCGAAGTAATACTTAGTATATAGATGATCGCTGTGGTGTTGTGTTGACGTTTTTAAAATGAGGTAACAAATGATGTAGAGAGGAGAAATAGATCGGTTTTGTTTTATTTGAACTGCATAACTTGTGTCATACATGACTGGAAGTGAACAAACTACTGCTGAGTGTAGCGTGAAATGAATGTTGTTGTTGTTGTTTAACTTGAGACATAATCATGTTTGGGGGTTTGTTTTGACATTTTATAACGTTTTGTATTAAAATACTGTTTTTAAG
>CM065682.1:79163494-79177586 GCA_017654935.2 Phymorhynchus buccinoides
AAATTAAAATTTTTGGCAATTTGTAGATAAACATCATATTTCCAAGTTTAGGTTAGCAAAGATTACGTGTCTGTACATCTTATATTAAAAAAATTGGCAGCATTCAGCTAAAAGGAGATTTTGTATGGGATCAAGAAAACTTCAAGTGGGCTTTTCTCCAAATGGCTGTTTTAGATATAGACAGTTCTGGCTATTAAGAGGGAATTTGAAAAAAATATAGCCGTCAGAGGACGAACGAATGGTACGAGCAGGAACCTAGATCTTGAACAGGTCGCAAAGATAGGCTGGAGCGTCTTTTGTAACAATTTGTAGCAGAGGCAGGCAGATTTGTATTTGATTCTGTATTGAATTCTGAGCCAGTGTAGCTTCTTAAAAAGACCTCATGTATGGTGCCGTTTCGGTGCTCTGAATACAAGGCGTGCAGACGAATTTTGAACACGTTGAGAAGGTTGGAGATAATTTTCAGGAAGGCCTAGAAGGAGGGCAGTGCAATAATCTAATCTAGACATAATACAGGAAGTGACAAGCGTTTTTGTGGCGTCTTCAGTCAGAAAGGGTCTAATTGAGCTAATGCGACGGATTTCAAGAAAGCAGGCTTGACTGAGTTTGGTCATGTGTTGTTTCAAAGCTAGATCAGAGTCAATAATTATGAAGGCCATGATCACGAACGCATAGCATAAACATACTATTCGCACTGTGCTTTTATCAAAACATATGTTGCAGTTACAAACAAGTATTGATGCTGAGTGACCAAACTGTAGATTATTCCCACTGCTATGATAACACTAACTATATTGTGGCTGTTCCTTGGTGTGGTGTGTTCCGTACTAAATACGACGATGTGCGTGTAAGCATATCATTTGACGCCATTGTCTTACATCCTTGCGTAAAATACTCCGAAAGTAAGCTGTATTTATGCGAGTACAACAACGATCAGTCTCTTGCACGATACAATTCCCAACAAACCCCTGCCATCTTGGCTGAACTGAAAAACAAAGAGAGAAATGAGTTGACAGTCTGTCCTACAAACCACAATGTTCATAATTTTCTGGCTTGTGATTCCCTCAGCAACTGCTGGGCTCAAGACTCCCTCTCGTTTGAACAGAGCCCCGAATCCTGGGATATCCCATCACGCCTCACGTGTCCGGTGAACATGATGTCACTTCCTCCTTCTTACGGCTGTGGGACAGGAAGGCAGAGAGTTCCTTACAGTCTGGTGTGTGACCATCGTCAGGACTGTGTGGACAACAGTGATGAGGACTTCTGTGTTCACAAACCCTGTTCTCCAAATGATCTGGAATGTGGTGGGAGTGACCAGGTTAGTCTTACAAATACGTCTTTATGATTAATTATAACATCTTTCAATCATGTAGTGAAAGTTTAAGAGATAGGTTGTAAACATCATTTGTTTGTCTACAGAGAAAAGCAAAGCTAGAATTGAATTGAATTGAATGAATATGATTTATAGAGGGTAATAGAATAAGCAAATAGTACATGCTTTTTTACATCCAGCCCTCTTAAAACATGATACAAAAATGGACAAACGGAGCAATATAAGGAGCATGCAAAACACAGTCATACATAGTAAGATAATGAAATTAAACCTAATCTTATATGCACACGCAAGCAGATGAACGTGTTTTTTTGTTTTTTTTAATAATGATGACACAGTTAACAAACATAAGTCTTCGTAAAATGAGATATTTTAACGTTCGTACTGAAATCCTTAAAATGTTTTATTCTTCTGTGATATGTAGTGTCTTAAACTTTGGTGCTGTGTGTTGGGGAGGGAACATTTCAAAACAAGACAATGGTCGACTAGATAAAGTTATAAAGAAAGCGGGTGGGGTGGTGGGCAAAACACAAAAACACTTTGACGACATGTACAACAGAAAACTGACTGACAAACTGAGGACGATCATGACTGACGAGACACACCCCTTACATGACGACATTGACAGCAGACGATCGGACAGAAGCGACAGACTTCGAGCCCCACGTGCAAGAACATCAAGGCACTTAAACTTTTTCATTCCCTCTGCCATCCGTCTGTATAATTCGAATACAGACTAGCTGTCTTAGCGTGTCATTGGGTGTGCGCACATGCACGCGCGGACGAGCAAGCGTGCTATGCTTTGTTGCTGCTGTTGTTTTTAATTTGTGATACTTATGTATATATTATTAATTGATTTATTTGTTTATTGATTTGTGGTGAAGTTTAACGTGGTGACAGCCCTGTCATGGCCTTGGTCGCCGACAGGGCTGTAATTCCTAATCTTAATATTAATCTTAATTGGTTAATCTATTTTAGGAAAATATTAGTAGTTTTTATATGAGTGTACGTTTTTTCAAGTTTTTCACATAATTCTAATCAAATTCTCTCCCTCTTTTAATTCCTTGATGATGTTATATGCATCTTATTGTCTTAACTGTGGTGTTTCGATTTATGTAATCTGAATGTTTTTAGTATTGTTTATCGAGCATGTGATTGCACAATTTAATTTTCACAAGAATTAATAAAGTTGCTTTGATTTTTTTAAAATTAAGATGGTAGCAAAACTCATACAAACAAGCATTCCCCATGTATTCATTTAATAGTGCATATTAATTATGTTACACTAAATCTGTGGAATTTCATGAAATGAGCACGATGTTCCATGATGTGTTTTTCATGAAACAAACAAAAATGGCTTACACGTTTCATGAAACAGGCAAAATATTATTCGAAGGCTGAACATTTGAATGCAAGTTTGCCTGTTTCATGAAATGAGCAAGCACTGAACACTGAGCTGATCCAGTGGGGTGATGGGTGCTCTCTTTTGTCTCTCTCCTCTCTCTGTCTCTTTCTCTCTGTATCGGTTTGTTTGGCTGTGTCTGTCTGTCTGTCTGTCTGTCTTTCTCTCTCTCTCTCTTCTCTCTCTCTCTCTCTCTCTCTCTCTCTCTCTCTCTCTCTCTCTCTCTCTCGTATCTCTCTCTCTCTCTCTCTCTCTTTCCTCTCTCTCTCTCTCTCTCTCGTCTCTCTCTCTCTCTCTCTCTCTCTCTCTCTCTCTCTCTCTCTCTCTCTCACTCTCTCTCACACACACACACACACACACGCGCGCGCGCGCACACATGCACAAACACACTGCTAGTTTGTTAGTACAATGGGGGGGGGGGGGGGGGTATGTGTGAGTGTGTGGTGTGTGTGTGTGTGTGTGTGTGTGTGTGTGTGTGTGTGTGCGTGTGCGTTTGCGTGTGCGTGTGCGTGCGTGTGTGCGTGTGTGCGTGTGCGTGTGCGAGGGAGATAAATGCGAGATGCGAAACTTTAATTTGAATAGCTCATACCCTCAGAATGGGGGTATACAGAATACAATACCATTTCAGAAATCCATCGACATGAAGCATATGTGCACACATATGGCAATCATTTCATCATACAACCAAAATAATGCTAAATCGTGGTACTTTTTTTTACAAACAGGTAAAGCTAGCATATAGAAACATCATAGTATTGTGGAAGTATATTAGCAACACCATTCGCTAACTTAAGTTACAATACATACTATTTAATTTTTATATCGCATAAAAGCTTCACACAAATATAAAGCTAACTGTTTCAGGTGTTTATTATTCCCAGTGGTCTACAACAACATTAATCGGAAAATACAGTGTTGTCAATAATATTTTGAATGGAATATACTTTTCTCTAATAGAAACAAGTTCTGGGCAACATACTGCAAAATGGGCTTCATCTTCACGGATCTCATGACACAAAGGACAGATCAAAAGAAGCATTCTTATAACGGTTACAATGAACAGAAATATCAGAAATCCCAAATCTAAATTTGGTTATGAGATGTTTTAAATGTCTTTTCAGCTGCAAAGAAACATAATCTGGGACGTAATGCATAGGGTTTAATGTATGGTAATAATCAAGCCTATCACTTTCGTGTACAAATTATGAGAATGTCAATTTGGCCATCTACAATCTATCAGTCTTTGACGAAATTCCCTAAGAACATATAAGAGCCTGGTTCACCCAAACTACACCACAACCATTTTGTATACCAAAATGTTATCTTAGACACACAATTTCCCTTCCCTCTGGCATCAAATACGACTAGCATGTTGTAAGATTTATGTGGTAGCCTATGCAATTCCATTTGAGTTAATTTTAACCAGTAATGAACAGAACTAACAAGAGACGATAAATATATTGGAAATCTGTTCGTCTCACCGTATACTAAATCGTTAAGTGTTTGAATTCATACCCCTAAACATTTAATGAACTTTTTGAATTTCAAAAGCAGCAGCAGTGAATAATTCTGATCCATATTGTACAATCGGCTGTATTTGATAATAACAGATATTGTTGTTTAATTGATTTTTTTTTCTCATGATGCTTAAGCAAATTTACTTCTACTAACAAGGTCCTTACAAGCAAAAGTAAAACTTAATCGTGTTGAAAAATATATACCAAGATACTTGTAAACATTAACCACTGACATAGCATTACCTTTAAAAAAACCTTTTTCGCTTGCTGCAAGAGAACCCCTTTTTCTAAAAACTGCAATATTACTGTTGCCCATATTAACTTTAAGCTGGTTCCTATCAGAAGCTTTTTCTAAGTTATTCAGTTGCGTTTATAGACCAATGACTGTTTCTGATATCCATATCACATCGTCAGCTAACAAAATAATAAATATCTCTAAAATATAATTTATAAACTGTCTGTCATGTTTTGTTCTGAATTAATAACTTTTAATGTCAATTCATTAATAAATAAAGAAAACAAAATGTGACTACAACCATTCCCTTGTTTAATACCTGATGTGCAATTAATAAAGCTTGTTAACGAATTACCACATCTCTTGGCTTTACAGAAATAACAGGCTGCTTATGCATTTATACAATTTACCACGGATTCCATTCTTAAACAAGATAGACCAAATAATACTTCTATTAACAGTATCAAATGCTTTTTGAAAGTCTATAAAAGCTACATATATTGTATGATTTAAACAGAATTGTTTTTCTGTGAATGACTTTAAAGTGAATATGTGATGTATTGTTGAATAATTTATTTTACAACCAGCTTGAAATTCCCCAGTAATGTTATTATCGTCAGCCCATTCCACAGTTAGCATAAGCTACTAATTCGTCAATCAATGCACGGTTAAACATCCTTTCTTTCCTCTTTAAAAGTTTATTGTAGTCACTTCTTGCTTTACAAAAAGCAATCCTATCTGACGATCATAAAGTACGGCAAGATTTATTTAACAAACTACGTGCATTTTGTTTACTTAATCGACCATCTTTACCACACCAATCATCAGATTTGCATTGTCTACTAATATTCATTTGGTTTTTTGCTATGCATTCTGCAGCGTCTTTTAAACATTCATAAAAGATAGTGATTGTCTCATTAGCATCAATGTTAATTTTAAAAATAGCTTCCTCAATCCTTTGCTGCAATTTCAGGTGAGCAAATCACATCCATAAAACTATCAGCTTGTGTGTCATCCCAAAAATTGTATGGAAGAAAAATATCTGATATCTGGTCATTTTTGTGAGCTCTCTCTTCTTTAGGGCAATGCATACTAAGAACTAAAGGCAAACGATCCGACTCAATACGCTCACGTACTTGCAGGACACAGAAATCAGGCATATTGGCATACAATTCCCTGCACATTAAAACATAGTCATTGACACTATTATCTTGTTCAGCAATGTGTGTGTAGCGACCGTTTTGGTCGCCCTGACACATGCCATTCATAATAGCTAAATCCACACTTGTACAAATATTAGGCACATTTTTACCATAAATATTCAATTGTGTATCTTGGGAATTTCTATCAGCGTGCAGTGGATCACTTATATGCAGATTATCGACATTTAAGTTATTATCACTAATATCACAAGAAAAGGAAGAAGTTCTGCTATTCAAATCACCACTGATAAGAATATACACATCATCACATGCTAACAGATAATCACACACAAATTCCGCAAGTAATAACATTCCATTTTCAACATTGAAATGTCTATGGCATAGTGTCTATGGGGCATTTCAGCACACACATAAAGCACATTTTTGTCATAACCAAAACTAGATTTATCAATTATGAATGAAAACACCCGATCTGACTGAACATTCAACATTTTAACCATAGCACTATATTCCCTTCTTATTAAGCACAACAAACCACCAGAACCTCTCCACGATTTGTAAGCTTAATGGCAGGTTTACAGTAAACACCATAATCAACAAAAGCAGAAGAAGTGAAATATTCAAGAAAGGTTTGAACAAAAGAAACAAACTGAAGCGAAGTAGCAAAGGCAATGCAATCTTTGTCAAACAGTTTAGATAACAATCCGTTCACATTCCAGTGTCGAAAACTGAACGTGGTGGCTTTATGGGGTTAAGAATCATTATTATTTTATTATTTCATTTGGGACACTACATGGAGACAGAGAGGAGCGCGTGTTTTATCATTGATCCACACAGGTTTCCGGTATGGAATATATTAATATAATAATAATAATAATAATAATAATAATAATAATAATATAATAGTACATTTATATAACGCTTTACCTCAGATGAGCCCAAAGCGCTTTACAATCCATTATTCACCAACAGACAACAAAAACAGCATTCAAGAGTGACACCAACCAGCAACAGCGCATATACAAAGCAACTCTCTCTCTCTCTTCCAACACACACACACACAAACACACACACACACACACACACACACATTTATCGACGCCAACTCGTTCATACCCCCCCCCCCCCCCCCCCATTCGGTAAGCCGCAGCAACCGAGCCGCATGGAGTAAACCACATACACCAACACACATACACAAACACCCTCACACAAAAACGTACGCACGCAAACAGACACACAGCCACGCACACAAACACAACACAGACTACAACACACACACACACATGCGTGCGCACACAACCCACAAAACCAAAACACACACAAGCACACATGTATGCACACATTCATGCTCACACACACAACACACACACACGCACACACGCACACACACACGCGCGCGCGCGCGCGCACCACAAAACACAGCACACAATTCTTATTCAATCTTCCCTCATGTGCACACAACGATAGACAACTGATCAAATATTTAGGGCGCAGCAGGAAAAAGATGGGGTTTTAAGAGAGGTTTTGAATGAGGAGACTGAGTTGGAGTGTCGGAGAGGAGAAGGCAGAGAATTCCACAGAGATGGTGCTTGACAGGAAAAAGAACGTTGGCCAGCAAATTTGAGACGGATGGAGGGAATGGAAAGGAGACGAGAATCAGAAGACGAACGTAGTTGGCGAGCTGGGACATAGAGATGAAGAAGATCAGAGAGATACAGGGGAGCTTGATCATTCAGTGACTTGAAGGCAAGGAGGAGAATTTTGTAGTCAATACGTGATTGAACTGGGAGCCAATGTAGGGAACGAAGAACCGGAGTGATGTGATCGTACCTAGGGGAGCGAGAAATGAGACGAGCAGCATTATTCTGGACCCGTTGGAGCTTAGCGATGAGAACTGATGGACAGCCAGGAAGAAATGAGTTACAGTAGTCAAGGCGAGACAGGACAAAAGCACATACTAGAGTCTTCAGGGCATCTTGAGAGCCGTCAAAAGAAACATGATCAATGCGACTCTTTTCAGAAAAAGACATACTCAAGTTAATCCAAGTTAACAACAGTCACAAATGCATCGTTGCATACAGTACTATAAAAATTGTTTACATTCTTTTTACTCACGCCTTTTCTCATTCCAAATTCACCCTTTCCATCCTCACCCACCTTCTTATGCATGCTGTCAAAAGTCTGTGACATGTTCTTCCCGAACAGACAGAGAAAGGCACCGTCTACCACTCGATCACAAAGGACCCCGAGGTCTTTCCCCTTCTTGATACACACTAAGGGAGAAAATCAATTCTTCACGTGAAAACCGTGCAACACATTATCTTATCAGCACTGACTTCTCGCGAGATTTCCACATTCAACTTGCGACTTCATGAGCTTTAAACCGGTCGAACGTCACTCCATAATTTTCCTTCAGTTAGTCAACATCGTTTCTCCTTGTCATTCTTTTTCCACCTACGGCCGTCCGGTACCTACGGCCGTCCGGTGCTGAAGGATCCTGTATTCAACTTTTTACCCTGCACGAGGCTTAGACGTGGGGGTAGCGAAGCTGTTGAGCTTCGGCTGAAATCATCTCTTCTCTTCATCCTCATCGCCATCTTCACCCCCTTTTTATTTGGTTCCTCATCGTCCTCCCTTCCCCGTCATCGTCCCTGGCATTCACTGGAGTCCTCAAGAAGAAAGCTGTGGCCGGTCTGGAACCCCCTTTTATCTGCTCGCGCTTTCCTTGAGCCCTTGGCGAGACCAGAGCTGCGACCGTCCTGTGGGGAGATTTCTTCTTCTTCATTCCGCCACTTGGAAGTTTGGTCAGTAGCTTCATGCATAAAATTAGTATTAATCCCGTTAAAAGTCGTACAACAACGCGCGCGTAACAATGTAGAATAGCTAGTTATAGGTTTTTTAATATGTGTATTTGTGTGTGTTTTCTTTGGTTCATTTTCTGATTATTTTCTTGATTTGTGCATAAGGTGCTAAGGAACTGACTGGCTGGGTCGTGACTTGTCAGTTGGATAGGTTTTTGCCGGTTGTAGAATTCGGTACTTGAACTCGGCACATATTTTTGAATCAATGTTTTTGCTCGCCATTGTGTGTTTAGGCCGTACAAATCGTTTTTCGGTGCAAAGTGTATTTGAGTTCACAGAGATTCAGAATCCTAAATGCGTGCACGCGCGCGCATTATTCCTTGTTGTGGGATATAACTCAAGCTGCAAGTGTTCTGTTCCGAGAGCTCAACTTGTGAGCTCCATTTTTGGGCGCGGTTCGGTTTCGGAAATAGTGGGCCTCGCGGCCTATGTTTAGCCTCGCAGCCTATGTTTAGTCTCGCGGCCATTCTCCTAGCTGAAATAGGTGTGAAGAGACTCTGTGGAGAGCTGGATAACAGAGGGTTATCCCAGTTGCGCTTCTTTTCCTGTAGTTCATCCGCCTTCTGGAAGAAATGAGAATGGAAAGGACATATTTTTGGTGGTGAAATTTTATGTGATATTTTCAGAAGAATTTAAGTGTTCATTCTTGTATCTGAAAAGCTGTAACATTTTCAGAAGAATTTGTTAATTTTTGTATTTGAAAAGCTGGAATTTTCTAAATGTATGAAAGCCTTCTTGTTCTAGAAAAAGTGAAACCTTTTAGTTAATCCTTTTTGATGAAATATTACCCCTAGACTGAGTCGTGTGTAAAAGATTGTAAAGAAAGTGTTGTTCAGCGTTTTGGGTTTCTTGGAGAGAACCAAGTTTAAAGAGGGTGGGTTTTTACATCCCTGAAGAGGACTGCTGGGGAATTTGTGTTTTTTGGTAAACACAAAACTGTGGTTACTCTGGGTGTTCAAAACCAGGTTTTGGCTTTGGTTTTTCCTACAGTTCTGAACCTGATCCTGTACCTGTGTACCTGTACCTGGGTACCTGTGTTCCTGCGTTCCTGGGTTCTTGCGGTGCCCTTGGTCGTGTTTCCCAGTCTGACCTGTTGCTGCCTGGTTGACCGCCCGTTTCCGGTCAACCACTTTTCTCCGTTTTTCCGTCTGGCCCCGTGTTAGGCCCGATCCGTGTGGCCTGTCTGTGGGTTTGGGCCAGGCTCTGACTGTTCCTGTTGAGGAGTCTGGAGGCGTCCTCTGCCGTTTCTCCTCTTCTGTTTCAGTTGCTGTAGTCTGCCCTAGGAGGGGCGTCAGCTGTTTTTCTTCTACTGACTTTAGTTTTCCCCTGTCTTCTTCTTCCTCTTCTTCGGACGCTCTGCTGTTTGTTTTGTTGGACATCTCTTCTTCGTCTGCCCTTTCTTCGTCTTCTCTTCAATTTGTGTTACTGCATACAAACTTTCTTTTTGTTAATTAGTCAAGTTGCCGGCTTTAGTTTATTCTTTGGACAAACTTTTGAATGCCATGTATATTATGTAGATAATTTGTTAAACGTTGAATGTATTGAATTGTGTAAATGTGTGTCTGCTTGATTATAATAAATAGTCTTGTTTTGTATTGTATTTCTGGTGTGCGCGTGTGTCTTCTCATGTGAGTTTGTCTGTTTGGGCGTGCGAGACTCTCCTCAGGGTTCACGCTTTCCCTCTCCCGATCTCTGATCAAGATCGAGCGGGGGATTTCGTGACACATGCTCTTTTTGACATGACAAATCAGGGTCCGTTTCACAAGGGCTAACGTTACGTAGCGTGAGAGCAAATCGGCAAAAACGGTACTAAGAAACACCTCTTTTGCCGACGTTTGTCAAAAACGTTTTATGGCTACTCCCAAATTATCTCCTGGCGAACTATCACGTGACTTGCATGGGGTGAATACATTTCTTGTTGCTGATTGGTCCATTAAAGTTTGGTTAAAATCAACATTCTCTTCTACATCATAGCTTTTCTGATGACAATCAACTGTACATTTCTGCCCACCTGAGTCAGTTAGATCAAATGATTTCTTCTTCTAAGTTGTGCATCTCTGCTGTTAAAACATGGATGTTTCTACAACAAACTGCAACGAAATGCTGAAAAGACAGATGATTCTAGTAGCCTCTAACTACACAATTAAAACTCAGGTTCTATCAGGTTCTGTCCACATTGATGGCACTGAGATCAAGCTATCGGCATCCGTCCGCAATCTAGGTGTTACTTTGGACAAACCCTTTCTTTCAAACAGCATGTTTTCAATGTTTGCAAGTCTTGCTATCTAGAACTTCGAAGAATTAGTTCCATCCGCCGTTTCCTCTCTCAAGATGCCCTGAAGACTCTAGTGTGTGCATTTTGTTCTGTCTCGCCTTGACTACTGTAACCAAAGACTGTACAGGGGAAGATAAACATCTGGTCTCTTTTCCCTATATGAGTAGTGAGGACAGAAACACTGGTTATGTCCCTTTTGAAACGTGACACATTTTACACATCGATAGGCCAGTTGAATTCTCCGTTCAAGTTCCAGTCCGAGTATTTGGATAGCCTCCACTGTGAATAGTGTACACGTCCGCACTAACGATAACTCTATCAGCCCGGTTCGCCGAGCTTTTAAGTAATCCATCTTACCCTTTTAGACTATCTTTGCTGTAACTCACTTCTTGCTGGCTGTTCATCACTCAACTCATCTCTAAGCTCCAACGGGTCCAGAATAATGCTGCTCGTCTCATTTCTCGCTCCCCTAGGTACGATCATATAACTCCGGTTCTTTGTTCCCTACATTGGCTCCCAGTTCAATCACGTATTGACTACAAAATTCTCCTCCTTGTCTTCAAGTCACTGAATGATCAAGCTCCCCTGTATCTCTCTGATCTTCTTCATCTCTATTGTCCCAGCTCGCCAACTACGTTCGTCTTCTGATTCTCGTCTCCTTTCCCTTCCCTCCATCCATCTCCAAATCTGCTGGCCAACGTTTTTTTTCCTGTCAAGCACCATTCTCTTTGGAATTCTCTGCCTTCTCCTCTCCGACACTCCAACTCAGTCTCCTCATTCAAAAAACCTCTCTTAAAACCCATCTTTTTTTCCTGCTGCACCCTAAATATATTGATCAGGGTGTTGTCTATCGTTGTGTGCACGTGAGCGAAGATTGAATAAGAGGTTTGTGCTGTAGTTTGTGGGTGTGTGTGTGGTGTGTGTGTGTTTGTGTGTGTGTGTGTGCGTGTGTGCGTGTGTGCGTGTGTGCGTGTGCGTGTGCGTGCGTGGTGTGCGTGTGCGTGCGTGTGCGTGCGAAGGGTGCGCGCGTGCGCGCGTGTGTGTTGTGTTGTTGTGTGTGTGGTGTGTGTGTGTGTGTGTGTGTGTGTGTGCATGACTGGTTTGTGTGCATACATGTGTGCTTGTGTGTGTGTGTTGTGTGTGTGTGTGTGTGTTGTGTGTGAGAGAGAGAGAGAGAGTAGAGAGAGAGAGGAGCTAGAGAGAGAGAGGAGAGAGAGAGAGAGGAGAGAGAGAGAGAGAGAGAGGTGAGTTGCTATCTTGCATGGTTGGTGTCATTCTAGAATGCTGTTTTTGTTGTCTATATGTAGATGAATAATTGATTGTAATTGATTTGTAAAGCGCTTTGGGCACATCTGAAGTAAAGCGCTATATAAATGTACTATAATTATTATTATTATTATTATTATTATTTATTATTATTTAAATAATTGCTTATTTTTCACTTCCGAGAAGAGCTTGTTATATTCTTCCGCAAAAGTTTTCTAAAAGTGTTTCTTAGGCCCCTATTTGGCATAACAGTTATGCGCGCGGCGACAATCCAGTAGTTTTGTTTTTTTTTTGGTCTTGTGAATAAAATAACGTCACTTTACACATTTGTCGCTTGTTGTTGGTGTGGAGTTTGTTTGTTTGTTGTATCTTCCAGTGACGTGGCAGTCTGTTTTCCAGTCTTTTTAAGTTAGTGTATCAAATACTACTGGCAATCTAAATAATGACAACAACAAAACGCCCAAAAACAACTTAATCTGGTTGTCACCAGTTATGTTAAGCTTCAAATGCTGTATGTTTATCATCCACTAAAGAAGAAAAAAAACTACAACTAATCCAGTTGTCAATTCAGTTCAATTCAATCATTTTATTGTCTTCACAAAAGGCAAAGAAATTCACTGCCTGGCATGCACATTTTTAAATAAGCATAAGACACGACACAAGTAATGTTTAGGAAGACAACTTAAATAAGACAACTTAAATACACACACATATATATATATATATACACAATTTTCAATTTTTCAATTTCAATTTAATAATAATCCTTTGAACCCCTCTTGGGGGCATGGATGCTATACAGAAGAATAAAACAAGTGGGCAACAAGCAAAAACTAAATACTCAGACTCATTCAAAGCAAACTAAGCTCCAGTCTATTGTCAAACAACTTTTCCTGATCTTATAAATTTTGCAATTTTCAATTGGAATTTTGGCTTGGACATAAACTGACAAAAGTAAAAAAAACTGATTTTTAATTTTATATAATTCCTCGGCAAAATATATCGATGTTCTTCATGGGACATTCAATTACAAAAATGATATTCATCACCAATAACACCCCATGGTCACATTGTGTCACACAAACGGTCCCCTGTCGTCCTGTTTCAATTGGTAATTTATGACAACTACATCTAAATTTCATTAAATTTATAATATATTTATCAGGCAATGTCATTATATATTTTTCTCTCCGAAATTGTGTTTTAAACAGTGCTACAATGCTGCCAGTCAGTGCAATGGACAGAGGGACTGTGTGAATGGTCAAGATGAAACACTTTGTCAGAGAGTTTTCATTGGACAAGAAACATTGTCTCCTCCTGGTCCCCCTGCGGTTGTTGATTTCACAAACCTCATGTACACAGTGCGTCCTTTAAACCAGACGGACGTTGTGCAGGGGAGTATCACGTGTCCAGAAACCCACTACCAATGCCCCAAGGGCTACTGTCTCCCAGTGTTCACCAGGTGTAATGGAGTCTACGACTGCCCAGAGTGGCACGATGAAGCAGAATGCGACAATTACCAGTGTGCGAAGTTTTACCGTTGTCGTGACTCTCAGACCTGTTTGCATCCATCTCACCTGTGTGATGGTGTGTACCATTGTCCACAGTCTGACGACGAACTGTTCTGTGACCTGCACTGCCCCTCTGAGTGCACGTGTCAGCTTAGGCTTAGCTTTGTCTTGTCCCCAGCTGTTTCCAGCAGACCTTTATCCAGACCTGAAGTACCTGAAAGCACCAGGCAGCGGGATGAAGATGGAACAGATGGTATCAAATATGATGCTGATCTACCTCAACCTGGCCAACTGCCATGTTTCTGGTTTGGGGAACGTCTCTTTCCCCAACTTGGTAGCGTTAGATCTCAGCGATAATCAGATCACCTCGCTTGCACACACTATCCAGAATATGCATAATCTACAAGTTCTATTTATTTCAAATAACCCCCTTTCCAACTTTCTGCAGGACCATAGATCCCATGAGGCTGGACATGGAACAATACTATTTGAACATATACGACTGTTATATCTATCCGGAATTGAACTT
>CM065682.1:79178086-79215586 GCA_017654935.2 Phymorhynchus buccinoides
CCCTGATTTGTCATGTCAAAAAGAGCATGTGTCACGAAATCCCCCGCTCGATCTTGATCAGAGATCGGGAGAGGGAAAGCGTGAACCCCGAGGAGAGTCTCGCACGCCCAAACAGACAAACTCACAGGAGAAGACACACGCGCACACCAGAAATACAATACAAAACAAGACTATTTATTATAATCAAGCAGACACACATTTACACAATTCAATACATTCAACGTTTAACAAATTATTTACATATTATACATGGCATTCAAAAGTTTGTCCAAGGAATAAACTAAAGCCGGCAACTTGACTAATTAACAAAAAGAAAGTTTGTATGCAGTAACACAAATTGAAGAGAAGACGAAGAAAGGGCAGACGAAGAAGAGATGTCCAACAAAACAAACAGCAGAGCATCCGAAGAAGAGGAAGAAGAAGACAGGGGAAAACTAAAGTCAGTAGAAGAACAGCTGACGCCCCTCCTAGGGCAGACTACAGCAACTGAAACAGAAGAGGAGAAACGGCAGAGGACGCCTCAACTGGAACAGTCAGAGCCTGGCCCAAACCCACAGACAGGCCCACGGATCGGGCCTAACACGGGGCCAGACGGAAACGGAGAAAAGTGGTTGACCGGGCGGTCAACCAGGCAGCAACAGGTCAGACTGGGAAACACGACCAAGGGCACCGCAAGAACCCAGGAACGCAGGAACACAGGTACCCAGGTACAGGATCAGGTTCAGGATCAGGTTCAGAACTGTAGGAAAAACCAAAACAAAAACCTGGTTTTGAACACCCAGAGTAACCACAGTTTTGTGTTTCCCAAAAAACAAATTCCCCAGCAGTCCTCTTCAGGGATGTAAACACCCACCCCCTTTAAACTTGGTTCTCTCCAAGAACCCAACAACGCTGAACATGTTTTTACAATCTTCTACACACGACTCAGTCTAGGGGTAATATTTCATCAAAAGGAGTAACTAAAAAGTTTCACTTTTTTCTAGAACAAGGCTTTCATACATTCAGAAAATTCCAGCTTTTCAAATACAAAAATTAACAAATTCTTCTGAAAATGTTACAGCTTTTCAGATACAAGAATGAACACTTAAATTCTTCTGAAAATATTACATAAAATTTCACCACCAAAAATATGTCTTTTCCATTCTCGTTTCTTCCAGAAGGCGGATGAACTACAGGAAAAGAAGCGCAACTGGGATAACCCTCTGTTATCCAGCTCTCCACAGAGTCTCTTCACACCTATTTCAGCTAGGAGAATGGCCGCGAGACTAAACATAGGCTGCAAGGCTAAACATAGGCCGCGAGGCCCACTATTTCCGAAACCGAACCGCGCCCAAAAATGGAGCTCACAAGTTGAGCTCTCGGAACAGAACACTTGCAGCTCGAGTTATATCCCACAACAAGGAATAATGCGCGCGCGTGCACGCATTTAGGATTCTAAATCTCTCTGAGCTCAAATACACTTTGCACCGAAAAACGATTTGTACGGCGTAAACACACAATGGCGAGCAAAAACATTGATTCAAAAATATGTGCCAAGTTCAAGTACCGAATTCTACAAACAGCAAACCTATCCAACTGACAAGTCACGACCCAGTCAAGTTCCTTAGCACCTTATGCACAAATCAAGAAAATAATCAGAAAATGAACCAAAGAAAACACACACAAATACACATATTAAAAAACCTATAACTAGCTATTCTACATTGTTACGCGCGCGTTGTTGTACGACTTTTAACGGGATTAATACTAATTAAATTTTATGAAGCTACTGACCAACTTCAAGTGGCGGAATGAAGAACAAGAAATCTCCCCACAGGACGGTCGCAGCTCTGGTCTCGCCAAGGGCTCAAGGAAAGCGCGAGCAGATAAAAGGGGGTTCCAGACCGGCCACAGCTTTCTTCTTGAGGACTCCAGTGAATGCCAGGGACGATGACGGGGAAGGGAAGACGATGAGGAACCAAATAAAAAGGGGTGAAAATGGCGATGAGGATGAAGAGAAGAGATGATTTCAGCCGAAGCTCAACAGCTTCGCTACCCCCACGTCTAAGCCTCGTGCAGGGTAAAAAGTTGAATACAGGATCCTTCAGCACCGGACGGCCGTAGGTACCGGACGGCCGTAGGTGGAAAAAGAATGACAAGGAGAAACGATGTTGACTAACTGAAGGAAAAATATGGAGTGACGTTCGACCGGTTTAAAGCTCATGAAGTCGCAAGTTGAATGTGGAAATCTCGCGAGAAGTCAGTGCTGATAAGATAATGTGTTGCACGGTTTTCACGTGAAGAATTGATTTTCTCCCTTAGTGTGCGTCAAGAAGGGGAAAGACCTCGGGGTCCTTTGTGATCGAGTGGTAGACGGTGCCTTTCTCTGTCTGTTCGGGAAGAACATGTCACAGACTTTTGACAGCATGCATAAGAAGGTGGGTGAGGATGGAAAGGGTGAATTTGGAATGAGAAAAGGCGTGAGTAAAAAGAATGTAAACAATTTTTATAGTACTGTATGCAACGATGCATTTGTGACTGTTGTTAACTTGGATTAACTTGAGTATGTCTTTTTCTGAAAAGAGTCGCATTGATCATGTTTCTTTTGACGGCTCTCAAGATGCCCTGAAGACTCTAGTATGTGCTTTTGTCCTGTCTCGCCTTGACTACTGTAACTCATTTCTTCCTGGCTGTCCATCAGTTCTCATCGCTAAGCTCCAACGGGTCCAGAATAATGCTGCTCGTCTCATTTCTCGCTCCCCTAGGTACGATCACATCACTCCGGTTCTTCGTTCCCTACATTGGCTCCCAGTTCAATCACGTATTGACTACAAAATTCTCCTCCTTGCCTTCAAGTCACTGAATGATCAAGCTCCCCTGTATCTCTCTGATCTTTTTCATCTCTATGTCCCAGCTCGCCAACTACGTTCGTCTTCTGATTCTCGTCTCCTTTCCATTCCCTCCATCCGTCTCAAATTTGCTGGCCAACGTTCTTTTTCTTGTCAAGCACCATCTCTGTGGAATTATCTGCCTTCTCCTCTCCGACACTCCAACTCAGTCTCCTCATTCAAAACCTCTCTTAAAACCCCATCTTTTTCCTGCTGCGCCCTAAATATTTGATCAGTTGTCTATCGTTGTGTGCACATGAGGGAAGATTGAATAAGAATTGTGTGCTGTGTTTTGTGGTGCGCGCGCGCGCGCGCGTGTGTGTGTGTGTGTGTGTGTGCGTGTGTGTGTGTTGTGTGTGTGAGCATGAATGTGTGCATACATGTGTGCTTGTGTGTGTTTTGGTTTTGTGGGTTGTGTGCGCACGCATGTGTGTGTGTGTGTGTCTGTGTTTGTGTGCGTGGCTGTGTGTCTGTTTGCGTGCGTACGTTTTGTGTGAGGGTGTTTGTGTATGTGTGTTGGTGTATGTGGTTTACTCCATGCGGCTCGGTTGCTGCGGCTTACCGAATGGGGGGGGGGGGGGGGGTATGAACGAGTTGGCGTCGATAAATGTGTGTGTGTGTGTGTGTGTGTGTGTGTGTGTGTATGTTGGAAAGAGAGAGAGAGTTGCTTTGTATATGCGGTGTTGCTGGTTGGTGTCACTCTTGAATGCTGTTTTTGTTGTCTGTTGGTGAATAATGGATTGTAAAGCGCTTTGGGCTCATCTGAGGTAAAGCGTTATATAAATGTACTATTATTATTATTATTATTATTATTATTATTAATATATTCCATACCGGAAACCTGTGTGGATCAATGATAAAACACGCGCTCCTCTCTGTCTCCATGTAGTGTCCCAAATGAAATAATAAAATAATAATGATTCTTAACCCCATAAAGCCACCACGTTCAGTTTTCGACACTGGAATGTGAACGGATTGTTATCTAAACTGTTTGACAAAGATTGCATTGCCTTTGCTACTTCGCTTCAGTTTGTTTCTTTTGTTCAAACCTTTCTTGAATATTTCACTTCTTCTGCTTTTGTTGATTATGGTGTTTACTGTAAACCTGCCATTAAGCTTACAAATCGTGGAGAGGTTCTGGTGGTTTGTTGTGCTTAATAAGAAGGGAATATAGTGCTATGGTTAAAATGTTGAATGTTCAGTCAGATCGGGTGTTTTCATTCATAATTGATAAATCTAGTTTTGGTTATGACAAAAATGTGCTTTATGTGTGTGCTGAAATGCCCCATAGACACTATGCCATAGACATTTCAATGTTGAAAATGGAATGTTATTACTTGCGGAATTTGTGTGTGATTATCTGTTAGCATGTGATGATGTGTATATTCTTATCAGTGGTGATTTGAATAGCAGAACTTCTTCCTTTTCTTGTGATATTAGTGATAATAACTTAAATGTCGATAATCTGCATATAAGTGATCCACTGCACGCTGATAGAAATTCCCAAGATACACAATTGAATATTTATGGTAAAAATGTGCCTAATATTTGTACAAGTGTGGATTTAGCTATTATGAATGGCATGTGTCAGGGCGACCAAAACGGTCGCTACACACACATTGCTGAACAAGATAATAGTGTCAATGACTATGTTTTAATGTGCAGGGAATTGTATGCCAATATGCCTGATTTCTGTGTCCTGCAAGTACGTGAGCGTATTGAGTCGGATCGTTTGCCTTTAGTTCTTAGTATGCATTGCCCTAAAGAAGAGAGAGCTCACAAAAATGACCAGATATCAGATATTTTTCTTCCATACAATTTTTGGGATGACACACAAGCTGATAGTTTTATGGATGTGATTTGCTCACCTGAAATTGCAGCAAAGGATTGAGGAAGCTATTTTAAAAATTAACATTGATGCTAATGAGACAATCACTATCTTTTATGAATGTTTAAAAGACGCTGCAGAATGCATAGCAAAAAACCAAATGAATATTAGTAGACAATGCAAATCTGATGATTGGTGTGGTAAAGATGGTCGATTAAGTAAACAAAATGCACGTAGTTTGTTAAATAAATCTTGCCGTACTTTATGATCGTCAGATAGGATTGCTTTTTGTAAAGCAAGAAGTGACTACAATACACTTTTAAAGAGGAAAGAAAGGATGTTTAACCGTGCATTGATTGACGAATTAGTAGCTTATGCTAACTGTGGAATGGGCTGACGATAATAACATTACTGGGGATTTTCAAGCTGGTTGTAAAATAAATTATTCAACAATACATCACATATTCACTTTAAAGTCATTCACAGAAAAACAATTCTGTTTAAATCATACAATATATGTAGCTTTTATAGACTTTCAAAAAGCATTTGATACTGTTAATAGATGTATTATTTGGTCTATCTTGTTCAAGAATGGAATCCGTGGTAAATTGTATAAATGCATAAGCATCCTGTTATTTATGTAAAGCCAAGAGATGTGGTAATTCGTTAACAAGCTTTATTAATTGCACATCAGGTGTTAAACAAGGGGATGTTTGTAGTCACATTTTGTTTTCTTTATTTATTAATGAATTGACATTAGAAGTTATTAATTCAGAACAAAACATGACAAACAGTTTATAAATTATATTTTAGAGATATTTATTATTTTGTTAGCTGACGATGTGATATGGATATCAGAAACAGTCATTGGTCTATAAACGCAACTGAATAACTTAGAAAAAGCTTCTGATAGGAACCAGCTTAAAGTTAATATGGGCAACAGTAATATTGCAGTTTTTAGAAAAAGGGGTTCTCTTGCAGCAAGCGAAAAAGGTTTTTTTAAAGGTAATGCTATGTCAGTGGTTAATGTTTACAAGTATCTTGGTATATATTTTTCAACACGATTAAGTTTTACTTTTGCTTGTAAGGACCTTGTTAGTAGAAGTAAATTTGCTTAAGCATCATGAGAAAAAAAAATCAATTAAACAATGATTCGCTATTATCAAATACAGCCGATTGTACAATATGGATCAGAATTATTCACTGCTGCTGCTTTTGAAATTCAAAAAGTTCATTAAATGTTTAGGGGTATGAATTCAAACACTTAGCGATTTAGTATACGGTGAGACGAACAGATTTCCAATATATTTATCGTCTCTTGTTAGTTCTGTTCATTACTGGTTAAAATTAACTCAAATGGAATTGCATAGGCTACCACATACATCTTACAACATGCTAGTCGTATTTGATGCCAGAGGGAAGGGAAATTGTGTGTCTAAGATAACATTTTGGTATACAAAATGGTTGTGGTGTAGTTTGGGTGAACCAGGCTCTTGGGGATGCAAAATATGTTCTTAGGGAATTTCGTCAAAGACTGATAGATTGTAGATGGCCAAATTGACATTCTCATAATTTGTACACGAAAGTGATAGGTTTGATTATTACCATACATTAAACCCGATGCATTACGTCCCAGATTATGTTTCTTTGCAGCTGAAAAGACATTTAAAACATCTCATAACCAAATTTAGATTTGGGATTTCTGATATTTCTGTTCATTGTAACCGTTATAAGAATGCTTCTTTTGATCTGTCCTTTGTGTCATGAGATCCGTGAAGATGAAGCCCATTTTGCAGTATGTTGCCCAGAACTTGTTTCTATTAGAGAAAAGTATATTCCATTCAAAATATTATTGACAACACTGTATTTTCCGATTAATGTTGTTGTAGACCACTGGGAATAATAAACACCTGAAACAGTTAGCTTTATATTTGTGTGAAGCTTTTATGCGATATAAAAATTAAATAGTATGTATTGTAACTTAAGTTAGCGAATGGTGTTGCTAATATACTTCCACAATACTATGATGTTTCTATATGCTAACTTTACCTGTTTGTAAAAAAAAGTACCACGATTTAGCATTATTTTGGTTGTATGATGAAATGATTGCCATATGTGTGCACATATGCTTCATGTCGATGGATTTCTGAAATAGTATTGCATTCTGTATACCCCCATTCTGAGGGGTATGAGCTATCATAATTAAAGTTTCGCATTCCGCATTTATCTCCCTCGCACACGCACACGCACACACGCACACACGCACGCACGCAGAGAGAACAGCTAAAGGGGGCTTCTGGCTCAGTTTCGGTTTCGGTTTCGGTTTCACTCCTCCATTTATTAAAAAACGGCTAAAATCACACCTTTTTCTTATGCTTTTTAACCCCCCCAAAAAAGGTGTGATTTAAGCCATTTTTTTGCGTTTTTTATCCACAAAAACAGTGTGATTCAATCGTTTTTACTCACGAAAACAGCGTGATTTAACAGCTAAAGGGGGATTCTGGCTCAAGAGGAAAATCTTCTACTTTTAGATACAAAAACGCTACTTTAAGGGGTAAAAAAAGTAAAAATTCGTCTCCCCTTTATTCTGCCAAATCAAAAAAAAAGCCACTACTTTAGGTGAAACAAAATTAATTATTTTTAATTAAACAAAATAATTTGAGTTAGAAAAAGGAACTCAACATGACAATGGCGCTTGATGAAATAATTGAGCACTTAGACAAAGTTTTTAAAGAAACGGATTTAGAAGTTATTGATCCAAAAAATGTACTAAAAAGTGTAAAACATGCTATTTCGCAAATACCTGAAAAACTAGCTATAGAACCACCAGTTAAAGTAATGTTAGCAGTGTACGTAGATTATGAAACAGTCCAAGGTGAGCAGCTTCAAGTATGGGTCTCTACTAAACAGCAAGTAGTTCTTTCATATAATGATTTTACAGAAACCTGGGCAGACAATTTAATCACCCAGTTCATTAACGTATCAGAAGAGGCAAAACTAAGAGGATCTGGTTGGTCAGAAGGCGGGGTATTAGAAATTAAAATGAAGGAGAGTAAATATGCTCCAATCGTAGGAAACTCCTTTATTCCTTTACCTAAAGAACTTGTTTTAAAGCGTGCAGTATTAAACATAAAAAATACTGATGATAAATGTTTTATGTGGTGTGTTTTAGCTAAACTTCATTATATCAAAAAGAACGCAGAAAGAGTAATTAACTATCAACCTTACATAAATGAATTAAACTTTGATGGAATCGACTTCCCTGTAAGCCTAAGCGAAGTTGATCAATTTGAAGAACAGAATAAACCAATTTCAATTAACATCTACACATGGTCTGTAGAAGAAAACCTTAAACCAATCCGAGTTTCAAAGAACTCTCCCATGATTGGTGATCCTGATAAAAAACATATTGATCTTCTCTTAGTAACAGACGGAACAAAAACACACTACACTTTAATCAGAACAATGAGCAGACTTATAAACTATACTACAAATCACAAAGAAAAACAAGAATTCTGTCGAAGATGTTTACTAAGAATGCCAAGTATTCAAGCAGCGGTTGAACATAGAAAACATTGTAATTCATCCATTGACTGTAATACTGAACTTATTACTCCGAAAGAAGGAAGTAAGGTGTTCTTTAAAAACTGGAAGAAACTGCAATTAAGTCCTTATGTTGTTTATGCTGATTTCGAGTCAATCATTGTACCCTATCAAGGACCAGCTCCTAAAAATCTTCCTAAAACTGTTTTATTGAATAATCATCAAATCTGTTCATTCGCATTTATTGTTCTTAGATCAGATGGGATACATTTTGAACCTGAACTTTATAGAGGACCCGATGCTGCAAAAATCTTTTTAATGAGAATGATGAAACTACGAAATGAACTATCTAACCAACTAAATTTATTAGATTTAATCATGACACCTGAAGATTTAATTCAATTTGAATCAGCTACTGAATGTTGGATTTGCGGAAAAGGGTTTGTGGAAGACTCCCCTGACTGTCCAGACATCTATAAAGTACGAGACCATGATCACATTAGTGGAAAATTCAGAGGAGCAGCACACAACTCCTGTAATTTGCAGTTAAAGTTTGAACCAAAGACTTGGAAACTGCCTATATTCTTTCACAATCTACGTGGATATGACTCTCATTTAATTCTACAAGCAGTTACTGATGAATTTAGAACCGTCAGTTGTATAGCTCAGTCTTCAGAAAAGTACATGACATTTACATTAGGTCAATTGTCTTTTTACGATTCATTACAACATCTGATGGGATCACTAGAGTCTTTAGGTCAGTCACTATCCAAATGCACTATAACAGAAAAATACTTTGATCCAGCACTTGTTCGAAAAGGAGTATACCCTTATGAGTACATGAGTAGTTGGGAGCGGTTCGACGATTTAAAATTACCTCCCAAAGGTGCATTCTACTCTAGTTTAAAAGGAAAAGATATAAGCGACTCTGACTACAACCATGCTCAGTCAGCGTGGATTAAGTTAAAATGCCAGACCATGGGAGACTACCACGACGCCTATTTAATGGCTGACGTTTGTTTGCTTGCAGATGTATTCGAGAACTACAGAAAAACGTGTATAAAACATTACAGTCTAGACCCTGCTAATTATATCACTGCTCCTGGTATGAGTTGGGATGCTTTCTTAAGATTTACCAAAATACAGATTGACTTACTCTCCGATCTACCAACTCTCCAGATGATTGAAGACGGACTACGCGGGGGAATCTCTATGGCTTCACACGGTTACTGCAAGGCTAACAACAAATACTTAGACGACTACGATCCTTCTAAACCATCAAATTATATCATGTATTTAGATGCAAACAATCTCTATGGTTGGGCGATGTGTCAGTCACTTCCATTACGTAACTTTAAAATGTTTACAGCTCCTTTTAATTTTAATATCGCAGAGTTTTTGCAATGGCTTTTGAAATTATCAGATTCTTACGAAACAGGATTTATTTTAGAAGTCGACTTAGATTATCCGGACGAACTCCATGACCTGCACAATGACTACCCGTTAGCAGTTGAAAGACTTCAAGTGGGGAATGACCTCCCTAAACTTGTGCCTAATCTACACTCCAAAAAAAAATACGTCTGTCATTATAGATTACTACAATTTTATTTACGTCACGGATTAAGACTAACAGCAGTTCATAGAATCATTTCGTTCACTCAGAGGAAGTTCATGGAACCATATATAATGAAGAACACTAATCTCAGAACTCAAGCTACCGACGCCTCAGAAAAAGACTTCTTTAAACTAATGAACAACAGTTGTTTTGGAAAGACAATGGAAAACCCGCACAAACGCAAAGACGTTAGATTAGTTACCCAAGAAAACAAAGCAATCAAATTAACTTCAAAACCTAATTATCAAGACTTCAAAAAGTTCCATGACAACCTTTACGGGATAATGATGAAAAAAATTAATGTGAAGCTAGATAAACCAGTCTTCATTGGGTTTGCTGTTCTTGAATTGTCTAAGTTATTGATGCTAGAATTTCTTTACGACTACTTTAAACCACTCTATCCAGACTCCAGAGTACTTTATACAGATACGGACTCATTTATTCTAGACATTCCGACTGAAGACTTCTACAAAGATTTAGAGACAGATTCAGCAAAAGGTGTTGTCTCCTGGTATGACACCTCTGACTACCCAAGTGAATCTTCATTACATTCATCCGTAAATAAAAAGGTAATCGGTAAGATGAAGGATGAACTGAATGGAACTATAATCAAAGAGTACGTTGGTCTGAGAGCAAAGATGTATTCAATTGCCAGCCAAACTAGCGTAATTAAAAAAGCAAAAGGAATTTCTAGACCGGTTGTTCAAATGGTCATGACACACGATAACTATAAAGAAGCACTGTTTGACTCCAAGACGTTTTATCATGACAACATAAAAATACAGTCTAAGTTACACGAAATAAACACAACAGTTGTAAATAAAAAATCACTCGACTCAAACAATACAAAGCGTGTGTTTAAATCGCCTGAGTTTTCGTATTCAATTGGCCACTGGAGAACTAAGTGTCATAGTCAGTAGACTTTCGAAACTTGTAATCATATTGAATTGAATAAGCACCCTTTGGAGTTCTTATTGTTATTTCCCTAGAACAGATTTTAATGTGTCGTTTATTTTTTTTTCACATTCTTTTTTTATCGCTTCTATGTCTTGCGGTTGTGAAAAACTTGCTCTTGACTTTTTTTGTAGTTCGAACTTTTGCATTTTGTAGTCGTTGTAGTCTGCTTGGAGTCTATTGAACTCCTCATCCGAAATTTGAGAGTCCTGCAAGGCTTTACTAATTATTAATCGGAATGAACTAAGTTTTGCCATTATTAATTGAACCATGGCTGTATGCTTTTGAAGTTTGACTTTTATTTTTTTGTTGAAAGCGGACGTTGTCATTGAAAACAACCCCAGCGCCAACGATACACAACCTAGAGGCAAAGCTACTACTGATCCGGCCCCTGTTGCTAACAACCCTACAGAGCTTCCTGCTGTTAAAGTACCTAGACTCCCAAATCCAGTATTTAAGTATGTTGCTGTATTAAACAAACAAGAGTACCTTCGTTTGGTTCTGTTATAGTTAGTGAGGTCTTTTTCCAATTCTCTTTGTATTTCTGTAATGGTAGACAATCTGAACTTTCTGATTTCAGGATCATCACCACCATCAGTCTTTTCTTTGTCAGTATTTTCTTTCGGTATTTTTGGATAAACTGTAACGGACATCTTTTTATATTTAAAAAAAAAAATTTTAACATTTAATTTGCACTTGCTATTATTTTAAGAAGATCATCAGGCAAAATGCTTTCAGTGTAATAAAACCCAATGAGATCTAAATTAGTAACATTAATGTACGTTAATTCTTTAAGATTGTCTGGATCAACACTCAATATAACTTTATCGCTGGTCGACACTGCCTTAATTTCTTCACCGCGGTTTTGAATAACGATAGTACATCTCACTGATTCAACATCCAAGTTTTGCCAAGAAATAAGAATCCCTTTCATTAGGTTGTCGCTAACACCAACAGGTAGGGAATCAGGGTTGTCTGCTCTAACAGAAAGTTCAAATATCATAGTAAATTCGTCTGCTAAAGCCATTTTAGGAATGAACTCTAATTGCGTGGCTGCATCTTTTGTCACTGTCTTTTTTCTATGCAGTATGTACTGTCTCTTTTTATAAGGTTTGATTGCTATTTCTCTTCTGCTGTTGTTTTGTGGAATCAGACTGACATGTAACGGCCCTGAGTTAAATGATTTGCGAAAGTATTTGTTATTATCAAAGAATGTAAACGGGCTTAAAAATTCAAACTTTATTTCCCAATCAATGAATGGAATTAAATGCCATTTGTTATCCCTTTCCCTAACAACTTTATATTCAAACTGGCCAACATTGTCAGCTACTACATTACGCAGTTGCTCTAGTTTAGGAACCTTTTTATCACTTATTTCTGCTCGTTTATAATAGCCGTTGTTTGTGTACTCAAAACCATACAGCGCTCCTATCTCCCCATTTAAATCAAAGTCTTCTGTGTCTGCTAGGTCCTTCAATTCTAAAGTTGCGCATCTAACAGGGTCAAGCATAACCGGTTGATCTGGTCCGCGTGACATTGTTTTATACTAAATTATTTTATTTCTAATAAAGCATTCAAGCTGTCGCACTGAACTTCTTTTCCTTTTTCGTCAGTTATTCTTATTTTTAGTGAATGGTGAACCCCACAAACTAATTCTTTAAACTGTAAGTTGGTGAACGTAATAATTTCGTAATCACAGTATGCCGCTTTTGCTGTTGGAAGAACTCTTAACACAGTAGACGGCTGGTTATCAAATAAGTTGTTATCCGTACTCAGGATATCTAAATGAAAATATAATAAAGAATGTATTCCGAGATTAAGTGATTTTTCAGCCGTAAATGAATTACTTTGCAGTGCATTATCAGTGACATGGAACCTGTCTAATCTAAAACCTAATAGTTTAACCAATTCATTAGCAAATTCAAATACTTCACCTTTTTGGCCTCTAAACGTCATCTTCACTTTCAAATTTCCCTCATTAAGTTTTAAAGTAATGTCGAAGTCGTTTAAATATTTCTTTTAATGAACAAAAACCGTAATAACCGTCAGGTATAGTTAGTTCAATCATCCCTTCACTGGTAATTTTTCTTATCCAATTGTTTTTTAAGGATTCGCTTATGTTAATCCATTTAACTTTGTAATAAATTTCATGGAGCGCTACTTTTAGAGAACCATGATTTTCAATAGGGCGTTGTAAAAGTATTGGCTCGTCTTGATCAGTTATATAAATAAACATTTTTATTGCGAATATATAAATGAATGCTTTTAAATATAACAAAGACGCTAAATATGCAGTTGGATCATATAACCCTAAAACTATAGCTGTTGATTCAATAGTTGTTGCAGTGGGAGTTGATTCTTTTGAAGTTAAGGTCAGTAATCCATTAAACCATTATTTAAATCCTAGTGTCAAACATGATAACATCGCAAAGGCATGGTTTAGTCATCCAATGCAGTTTTATCAAAACCAGTTAAACTTTGCTGTGTTCTGTGCAACAACAGGGTGTGGTGTTTCTTTCGCTGATCACTTAAATCATCCTGGAGTCATGGTAAAAGCAGTTTATAGATTTCATTTCTATTATACTTTCAAGCGTATTTTGTCTGAACTACATGCTCCATTACCGAATGATTCTACTTTTAATCCGTTCAACAACAGAATTGACTTGAAGGCCTTTGAACGGATTTGTAATGAGTTTAACATTAACTTGAATACAGACTTTAGGCAAAAGTTAGATCGTAATCATGGTTTGGGAACACTTTATTATTGGGGCGTGCACAGAAAGTATAACTATGATTGGAATCCACCTTACACGTCTTTTTCTTCAGGTACGACCGTTCATCTGGGATCTATTCAACAAAAACATAAAAACGCTTGGTCTACTTTTATTCTTGATACTTCTGAAGGACTGACAAAGGCGGGAATAGAACGAGTAAATGATTCTATTCGTACTTACGTGTGGTGTTTGCTAGGATCTCAAGCGCAAGTTAAATCTGAGATAATGGATCCTTCTACTGGGTTTGATGCACAAAAACAGTATTTAGCTAATTTAGAAGATGCAATCAATTCTACAGTTGACCTCCCAGCAAGCATTAAAAGGTATCAAGACGTTTTAAGATTTGCAAGATCAAAAGTAGACTTTGCTGTTGGTAGTGGATTATACATGCTGCCCTCTGATCTTAGACTTCAAATAGGAACAATTGTAAACTATAACAACGAAATCCTTATAGCAAAAGATAATCAAGCAGTTGGTAAAAATTTAAAAATAAATTCTACATTGTCGATCATACAAAGAACACACCATCCAATCCCTGTCAGTCAAAAAAAGAATATTAACTTAACGAATTCAACGAACTTAACTAACTCTATGAACTTAACTAACTCTACGAACTTAACTAACTCTACGAACTCAACGAACTTAACGAACTTAACTGACAGTCACGAAAACGAAAAGACAGCACTAGTTATTTTTCTAACAGCAGCCGGTCTAGTTTATTTTTATTTTACTAGAGAGTAATCCTACAACTAAAACTATTAGCATCCATAAGTGTTCAGCCATAAAACCGACTACTTTGCTTGCAGTAGAAAAAAGCCAACTAACAATTCCACCTAATATACCGGGTAGCGCATCTAGTGCTTTTTCTCCTAATTTTTTTAATAGATTCGTTAAATGTTCCAGTTGTTTTTTAATCCAAGAGTCTTTTGATGGCGAAGGTGGAGAAGGTGGAGAAGGTAATTGACCACCACCACCACCTGTTCCTGTTAAAGCAAACACTAAAGTAGAGATTGCAAACCCTAAAGCTGTCATAACGCTCGCTATCGTGACTCCTTGCTCTCTAAATAAAGTTTTTATTCTTTCTGCTAACGTTGTATCTTCGTGTAAAATTCTTTGGATGGTTTCTTTTATTCTGCTGACTTGTGTTCGTAATTGTTCACGGTTAGTTGACAGTACTTCTAGTCTTGCAGCTCTCTCTTGTTGAAGATCATCTAGTCTTTGCATGATTCTGTCTTTTACGTCTTGTCCTAGGTTATTGTCGTCCGCTTCAACTAATTTCTGTTTTTCTCTGTCAATGTGAGCATCCAGTTCGCTTAACTTTGCTAGATTATTTGTTAACTCGCCTCTGGTAGTTTGTAATGTTGAATTGAGCGCCATTAGTTCTCTCATAGGTAATGGTGAATCATGTAATGTTTTTAAATGGGTTTCTTCATCTTCTAAAGCTATAAAACTAGTTTCCATTTCTATTATCTGGTCCGCAGTTGCGCTTAAGTCTCTAAGAGGAATCGATTGAAGTTGGGAATCAGTAGGCAGTTCTTGTAGTGTGTTTTGAAGAGCAGAAACAGCTTTCGTGCTTAGGGTTGGTTTTGGTTTTATGTCAACGCCAATACGTCTTAGATCATTAGTGGGGACGCCATGAGAAATTAGTGAACTTATTTTATAAAACTTTGCTGGATTATTTTTGTGTGTAAGTCGGGTTGATTCATTATTATTCAAAAATAAATGACCTTCACCATCTAAAACATAGTCATTAGGATCATACAAATCGGATAAATCTTGACCTATAAATTTACGAAAAGCCATTACTTTCGATTTCTGTATTTCATAGTGCATTTCAAATTGAGATTTTCCAACTACTATATTATCTTCCCTTGGTCTAACTTCTACATTCGGGTTTGGTTCTGCTTCATCTAGTTCTTGTCTTAAAGATGGTAGATTACGACGACGAGACAATAAAGGAATGTCTTCACTCATGTCATCTCCAGCTTCATCGTCAAAGGCATCATAATCGTGGACTGCTTCTTTTCCTTCCATGTTTTTATTTATAATTATGTTTTTATTTTATTTCTAAAAAAAAAGAGAGATGTCGCAATCATACGGGTCGAGTCTTGATCCATACAGACGGTTAAAAGAACCACTCGGTGTAAAAGGAACCAGGCAGAGTATCGTGATAAGTAATAATCCTTCAACTATCGATCAAAGACAAATATTATCAGTAAGATTTCCTAGTCTGGGGAGTAATGAAGTCATCGTGCCAGGCACTGCTCGTCTTGCATTTAAAATAGACCTGGAGTCAGAGACGGATCCAAACAGAACTCTAGTTGGTAATCTTGGTAGAGCGATCGTTAGTAAGATTACTATTAAACTTGAAGGGAGAGAGGTAATGTCTTTAGATAACGCAGATGTCTTTTTGAGTTATTGCGACCTCTGGTTAACAGAAAATGAAAGAAAAGATCGGGTTTATCAGGGAATACAAGGAGATAATGGTATAAAACATAGAATTGATGCTGATGATAAAAAAGATAGCAATAAAGATGCGTTGGTTGCTCAAGTTTATGGTAATCGATTCTACATTCCTCTTGACTTTGAACTATTGAACACACACTCACCATATTATCAGGGAGCTTTACAAGATAGGCTTATGTATGAATTTACTTTTAATGACTATGCCCGTGTTATCAGATCGACAGAAGATTCAAATGCAAAATATAGTATTTCAGACATCACATTAGAGTTTGATGTTGTTCGTCATCAAGAATTAGCTCGGTTGATTTCACAACAATACCAGTCAAGATTTGCAATATACTACAACAGAATTTTAAATCACAGTAAGTTAACTAAAAACACAATAGACACAATCTGGAACATCGATTTGAATATATCAGCAAGGTCGTTGAAAGGAATTTTGCTGCTGTTTGAAGAAACCAAAAAACCCTTTAATAGATTAAGCGAGAGGTTTTATAATCCAAAAATAACTAAGCTGACTACTACGATTGAAGGGCAACCGAACCAATTGTTTGCGAGCGGTCTTTTACCTTATCAGCACTTTGATGAAATAAGAAAACTGTTTGGTGGAGGCGGGCAACTAAGAGATCCGTCTGTTGATTTAATTTGCAAAGACCTCCATCTTCATGATGTTAGACTAGAAGATTATTTATTTTCGAAGTATGCTTTGTGGTTAGATCTTAGAACAACTGATGATAACAAACTTCATGGTAGCGGAAGAACAGTAGGTGATGGGTCAGGCGGAATAAACATTCAAATTCATAAAGAAGCGGAAGTGGGCAAACAAATATATGTTTATGTGTATTTACTATGCGATGCTCAGCTGAACATTGAGAATAACAGATTAAAAGATATTGTGTATTAAAACAATGGACTTGAACAGTTTAAATTTCCTTACAAAAGAACCACATTGCGGGTTATTTTGCGGGATGACTGGGTGTGGAAAAACGATATTTATGTTAGATTTAATACAAACGGTTTATCGAAATCACTTTGAACATATAGTAATTTTTTGTACTACTTTAGAATTCAACAAATCATACAAAGAAAGAAAGTTCATTTGGGAGGATGATAAAGTCTATTTGGTTGACCCAAGTAATAAGTTAAGTGAATGTTTAGATCATTTTTATCAACTGTTTAAAGGAACGTCAACATTGTTTATTATTGATGACTGCTCGGCTGAAAAAGACATTGTTAAAAAAAGAAATAGTTTAGCTAAGTTAGCTTTTAGTGGTAGACATGCAGGGATTAGTGTATGGATTTTAACACAAAAGTATAATTCAGTTTTAAAAGACTTTAGAGAACAGTTAAAGACGGTTGTTTTGTTTTTTACTAAAGATAAAAATAGTTTTGATGAATGTCTAGATGAAAATGATGTGATTGAATCAAAAGAAGAAAAAAAGTCGATTAAACAAAAACTGAGGAAAGAGAAGTTTTGTAAGCTAGTGTTAAAAACAGATTTTCCTAGTCAGTACAAATGTTTGTGAAGGCAAAAAAAAAAAAAAAAAAAAAAAAAAAAAAAAAAAAAAAAAAAAAAAAAATTTTTTTTTTTTTTTTTTTTTCTTTTTTTTTTTTTTACTGGGTCAAATTCAAGGTTAAACTTGTTGTAAATTTCTGATAAAGTATCCATTATTTTGCTTTCAATTTCGAACAAGTATTTACTGACTATTTTATCGTCTTCCATTAATAGCTGAGATAGAACAATTTCTTTCTGCGCATTCCTTAATCTTTTCAATAAAATGTCGTAATTCTTTGTCTCGAGTATCTCTTTATTCTGAGTCTCCATTTTAAAACTCATTTTTTTTTTTTTTTTTTTTTTTTTTTTCTAATCAAATCGGAACTGTGTCTGGCGGAATTATCTGTAATTCTTCTTTAACAAAGGCTCTTTTTGGAACGGGTCGTGTTGTTGTATCAGTTTCTCTTAAATAATACACCGGTGGATTCATTTCTATTACACTTTTTATTTCGTACGGTTCAATACTCCAAATTGGATCAGTCGCTCTTACACGTGTGTCTCCTTCCGCTTCTCCTGGTGCATAAAGAAACCTAACTTTGATTCCAAACGGTATCAGCTGTTTTGAAATTAAATGTTCATGAGGTGTGTCTAACGAAGTGTCAATCGTTTTCTTCTGTATTGCTTTTACTGGTTTAAATCCTGTTACTTTAGATTCTTCGTTATTCATGACTCTCAGAACACTACTTAATCTTCTAACCCATTCAGTGTTTCTAGTTGAATCAAGGAGTTCTCTGTGATATTGGTAAGAGAAAAGTCGTTCAGCTAATTGTTTGTTAAAGTTTTCGACTAAGGCTTGTGATCTATGATTTCCAGGAATACCGCGTTTAATAGATACTTTGTGTTTTAACATTAGCTGGTTGAATTGTCCTTTAAATTCTTTTCCTTCATCAACTTGAATTAAACGAGGATAGGTTAATGGACCGCGTCTATAGATTTCTTGTAAAGCAACAGAGACTGAAGTAGCACTTTTATCAGTCAATGGTTCAGCATCTTTATATCTTGAAGCTAAATCAACAACTGTCAACGCGTATTTAAATCTTTTTCTTCTGATTAAATCATGGGGTAAGTATAGAAGATCCATTTGATGCGTGTCATTTGGTGTTGAGTTAACGAAGTGTGGTCTTTTAATTCGTTTAGGTGCTGGTAGATAAATTTGCCATATAGCTTGTTTAGATAACCATTCTTTTGCTGTTTGTTCAGTGACTCCAGCAGCTTGATTTAATTTTTGAATAGCAGTTAAACCTTTCCAATAACCTTTTGGTGAATAATAAATTTTAGATAGTTTATCATTCATTTTAATACTACACGTTTTTTGCTATGAAATAAACAGCAGTCATACCAACTACAATAAAAGCTATTTCCTGGAGTTTTTGTTTTTCGGATGGTTGGTAGAAGTCACTTAGTTTTGGTGGTGGGAGCTGTTGGAGGTCTTCTCCTGTCACTAAATAATACTCTTTAATGGCGTCGTCAACATTCTTAAAAGTGTATGCTGCATGGTTTTGTAGTTTTAATTTGTTGTTAATAAAATCTAACTGAGCGAGTCTTTGTTTTTCATAGGCGTCTTGTGCTGCTGCTAATTGCTCCATTGCTCGATTATGTCTTTGTCTTTCCTTGTTTGTTTCTAGTTTACTGAACATGTAATTACTTCCTGAAAAAGCAAGTGCGTTTACTACAGCACCGCCAATCATCATTGCGAGTGAAGCCATTTTATTTTTACATATATATATTTTCTGGAATTATTCCTTGCTTAACTAGAAAGTCTTTTGTTGCGATTGAAGCAGTGATTATAGCGATTAGTTTACCAGAGTCCTCTAGGTCAAGTTTTCCTAGGTCAGCTGCTTTCATTTTCAATAGTTTCTTACCAACCATCGTGTACGCAACAGAAAGTCCACCAATCAGAGCAGATTGATATACAAGGTTAGCAACAGTTTTTTCGGCACTCATTTTTATTTTAAAAACAAAAATAATAAATCAACTAAAAATGAATTGTGACGAACTGTTGTTAAATGCGCAGGAAGCCGTAATGTCTGATGAAGTGTCGACAAGTGTTATGAATAAAAAGGAAAAGTTGTATTCTCTGGCTGCGTGTGGAAAAACAAAACAATACTTAGGAACAGAATTTAGTATAGAACAGATTCAACAAATGTCTTCTGCTGACATTGAAAAGTACTACACCAGATACGAAGCACAATTAGGATCTAAAATGGTTAAAAGTTTAGGTCAAACTGTAATAGGCTTGTACACTAAGTTAGTTAGTCAGTTTTTTCCACTCGATTCAAGCCAAGATTTAATGTACGATTTAAGTCAAGATCCTGTTTTAACTAAATCATTAGAGTCTCTTAGTTGTGATCTTTTTTATAGGTTTGGCGGGCTTTTATCACCAGTTGTTATGGGGTTAATTACTTTTAATCATATAGATTTTATGGCTATTAAAAATGAACGTGACAGAGAATCAAACGAATCAGACAGAACAGCAAACAAGCCCCAGTCCGACAGTAACCAAGGTAACGAAGAACCCAGGACGAGTTGAAGCAGGTAAAAGGTTATCAGTGTGGAATCGACAACAAAAAATGAATAAACAAACAAAACAAAAACTGTTGTCAGATGAATCAACCATAAGCGCAATACCAGTTAAAAAAGAAGAAGACAAACAAAACAGTACGAATTACGATGTTGTATTGCTTACTGTTGGTGTGGTTGCTGGTGTTGGTTATTTGTCTTATAAATTATATAAAACACACATGCAACCAAAGCTAAAAAAACGAGTAGAAGTACAAACAGTACAACCAGAAAAAGTAGCAGACAAACAAGAAAAACAAAAGTCAAATAGCTTAAAACCTGAGAGCGATCCATTTTTAATGCAATAAAAACTTAATAAGTACTAAGTAAGTTTTTGTGTAAGAACTTAATAAATACTTGAGAATGACTTGAAGATGACTTAGTAAGAACTTAAAAAGAACTTAAGTAACTTCTTAAAAAAGAACTTAAAAAGAACTTAAAAAGAACTTAAGTAACTTCTTAAAAAAAGAACTTAAAAAGAACTTAAGTAACTTTTTTTTTTTTTTTTTTTTTTTTAAAAAAGCCCCAAAGTTTATTTTTTGCTTAAGTTTAAAAAAAAAAAAAAAAAAAAAAAAGTTGTGTAAAAAAAAAAAAAAAAAAAAAAATAGTTTAAAAAAGTTTAACCCAAAAAAGTTTTAAAAGGACCAAAAAATAAAGTTAAAAAAAAAAAAAAAAAAGTGACTTAAGAAAAAGTAAGTTCACCTCGTTTTATAAAAAATAGCAAAACTGTGCTCATCTGACCTTGCTAACTCACCACCAGTTCTCTGAATCTCACTTGAGATCCCACGGGCCCTATGGGACCCCAAGCTAGATCCAAAGGACTAGCGATGAGTTAGCAAGGTCAGTTGTGTACAGTTTTAGGTGTTTGTTTCCTGAATTTCCCTACACACTTAACAACATTAACTATATTTACTCTATTTTCTTACTTTAGAACCCCCATTTAAACAATCTTCCTACGTCTGGGTTTATAGGTGTTTAAACCGTGCCAGTGACCCTTTTGTTAGACGTTTCATAGTGGAAGATTATTTGGAGGTTAAAGTAAGTAGAGTTTTTCTTTTTCTCACTTTATAATCCCCATTTAAACAATCTTCTGACGACTGCGGGTTTACAAGTCTTTAAACTGTGCCAGTGACCCTTTTGCAGACGTACGAAACGAAATAGAAGATTATTTGGAGGCTAAAAGTGAGTAAAGATTGCGTTAATGTTAGTTAAGATAAGGGAAGGAAACAAACACCTAATCACTTTTACTAAACACAGTATTATATAACTAACAAATCTTGCAAAATATCTATGATGGTTTACTTGTTATTTATTTGATTAAAACAATAATAATTTAACTTATTTACTTAGTTCTTTATTCTAAAAGTTTTAATCAAATAGTACAACAACTAAACAATAATGTCTTTATTCAGTTTCCACAATAGTTTATAAAACAACCCGCTTTTTAAATTAAAAAACAACAACATTAGGTGTAATTTGAGCAAAAGGACTGAGTTATATCCCCTGTTTAATTTGCCTAAAATAGATGGCTACTTAATCGGGAATTCCCTGTTATGTAGGTAGTGATGACTCAATCGGGATTTCCCCATTCTATGGCGATGTTTTTTTCCCCGTTTTTTTTTTTTTTTTTTTTTTTTTTTGTGTGCCCCTAAAAGTAGTGGCTTTTTTTTTTGATTTGGCAGAATAAAGGGGAGACGAATTTTTACTTTTTTTACCCCTTAAAGTAGCGTTTTTGTATCTAAAAGTAGAAGATTTTCCTCTTGAGCCAGAATCCCCCTTTAGCTGTTAAATCACGCTGTTTTCGTGAGTAAAAACGATTGAATCACACTGTTTTTGTGGATAAAAAACGCAAAAAAATGGCTTAAATCACACCTTTTTTGGGGGGTTAAAAAGCATAAGAAAAAGGTGTGATTTTAGCCGTTTTTTAATAAATAAAGGAGTGAAACCGAAACCGAAACCGAAACTGAGCCAGAAGCCCCCTTTAGCTGTACACAGCCAAACAAACCGATACAGAGAGAAAGAGACAGAGAGAGGAGAGAGACAAAAGAGAGCACCCATCACCCCACTGGATCAGCTCAGTGTTCAGTGCTTGCTCATTTCATGAAACAGGCAAACTTGCATTCAAATGTTCAGCCTTCCAATAATATTTTGCCTGTTTCATGAAACGTGTAAGCCATTTTTGTTTGTTTCATGAAAAACACACCATGGAACATCGTGCTCATTTCATGAAATTCCACAGATTTAGTGTAACATAATTAATATGCACTATTAAATGAATACATGGGGAATGCTTGTTTGTATGAGTTTTGGGTAAAGCTCGATAAACAAAACTAAAAACATTCAGATTACATAAATCGAAACACCACTGTTAAACCAATACGATGCATATAACATCATCAAGGAATTAAAGAGTGAGAGTATTGATAAGAATTATGCGAAAAACTTGAAAACGTACACTCATATAAAAACTACTAATATTTTCCTAAAATAGATTAACCAATTAAGATTAATATTAAGATTAGGAATTACAGCCCTGTCGGCGACCAAGGCCATGACAGGGCTGTCACCACGTTAAACTTCACCACAAATCAATCAACAAATAAATCAATTAATAATATATACATAAGTACCACACATTAAAAACAACAGCAGCAACAAAGCATAGCACGCTTGCTCGTCCGCGCGCGCATATGCGCACACCCAATGACACGTTAAGACAGCTAGTCTGTATTCGAATTATACAGAGGGATTGCAGAGGGAATGAAAACGTGTAAGTGCCTTGATGTTCTTGCACGTGGTCTCGAAGTCTGTCGCTTCTGTCCGATCGTCTGCTGTCAATGTCGTCATGTAAGGGGTGTGTCTCGTCAGTCATGATCGTCATCAGTTTGTCAGTCAGTTTTCTGTTGTACATGTCGTCAAAGTGGTTTAGTGTTTTGTCCACCACCCCATACCACCCGCTTTCTTTATAACCTTATCTAGTCGACCTTTGTCTTGTTTTGAAATGTTCCCTCCCCAACACACAGCACCAAAGTTTAAGACACTACATATCACAGAAGAATAACATATTTTAAGGATTTCAGTACGAACGTTAAAATATCTCATTTTACGAAGACTTATGTTTGTTAACTGTGTCATCATTATTAAAAAACACAAAAAACACGTTCATCTGCTTGCGTGTGCATATAAGATTAGGTTTAATTTCATTATCTTACTATGTATGACTGTGTTTTGCATGCTCCTTATATTGCTCCGTTTGTCCATTTTTGTATCATGTTTTAAGAGGGCTAGATGTGAAAAGCATGTACTATTTGCTTATTCTATGACCCTCTATAAATCATATTCATTCAATTCAATTCAATTCTAGCTCTGCTTTTCTCTGTAGACAACCAAATGATATTTACAACCTATCTCTTAAACTTTCACTACATTATTGAAAAATGTTATAATTAATCATAAAGACATATTTGTAAGACTAACCTGGTCACTCCCACCACATTTCAGAGTATTTGGAGGACAGGGTTTGTGAACACAGAAGTCCTCATCACTGTTGTCCACACAGTCCTGACGATGGTCACACACCAGACTGTAAGGAACTCTCTGCCTTCCTGTCCCACAGCCGTAAGAAGGAGGAAGTGACATCATGTTCACCGGACACGTGAGGCGTGATGGGATATCCCAGGATTCGGGGCTCTGTCCAAACGAGAGGGAGTCTTGAGCCCAGCAGTTGCTGAGGGAATCACAAGCCAGAAAATTATGAACATTGTGGTTTGTAGGACAGACTGTCAACTCATTTCTCTCTTTGTTTTTCAGTTCAGCCAAGATGGCAGGGGTTTGTTGGGAATTGTTTTGTGCTGGAGACTGGTCGTTGTTGTACTCGCATAAATACAGCTTACTTTGGGAGTATTTTACGCAAGGATGCAAGACAATGGCGTCAAATGATATGCTTACACGCACATCGTCGTATTTAGTACGGAACACACCACACCAAGGAACAGCCACAATATAGTTAATGTTATCATAGCAGTGGGAATAATCTACAGTTTGGTCACTCAGCATCCATACTTGTTTGTAACTGCAACATATGTTTTGATAAAAGCACAGTGCGAATAGTATGTTTATGCTATGCGTTCGTGATCATGGCCTTCATAATTATTGACTCTGATCTAGCTTTGAAACAACACATGACCAAACTCAGTCAAGCCTGCTTTCTTGAAATCCGCCGCATTAGCTCAATTATACCCTTTCTGACTGAAGACGCCACAAAAACGCTTGTCACTTCCTGTATTATGTCTAGATTAGATTATTGCACTGCCCTCCTTCTAGGCCTTCCTGAAAATTATCCCCAACCTTCTCAACGTGTTCAAAATTCTTCTGCACGCCTTGTATTCAGAGCACCGAAACGGCACCATACATGAGGTCTTTTTAAGAAGCTACACTGGCTCAGAATTCAATACAGAATCAAATACAAATCTGCCTGCCTCTGCTACAAATTGTTACAAAAGACGCTCCAGCCTATCTTTGCGACCTGTTCAAGATCTAGGTTCCTGCTCGTACCATTCGTTCGTCCTCTGACGGCTATTTTTTTTTCAAATTCCCTCTTAATAGCCAGAACTGTCTATATCTAAAACAGCCATTTGGAGAAAAGCCCACTTGAAGTTTTCTTGATCCCATACAAAATCTCCTTTTAGTTGAATGCTGCCAATTCTTTTAATATAAGATGTACAGACACGTAATCGTTGCTAACCTAAACTTGGAAATATGATGTGTATTTACAAATTGCCAAAACATTTAATTTAAATTATTAAAAGGTTTTGTCATGAAAAAATGCTAAGAAACTTGGATAAAGTTTGAACCAAAATTAGTTACTGCCGCCTACACGGTTATGGCCTGTGTAACTATGTGCAAACCAAAATGAAGTTTCAGACCACAATTTCCTGTTCAGGGGATAGAAAGTTTTGGCCTACATCCTACAGTGAAAACAAGAGTGAAGTTTCAGACCACAACTATGTGTACAGGGATAGAAAGCTTTGGTCTACACTCTATTGTGCACACGAGAGTGAAGTTTCAGACAACTATGTGTGCAGGGATAGAACGTTTTGGCCTACACTCTATTGTGCAAACGAGAGTGAAGTTTCAGACCACAACTATGTGTACAGGGACAGACAGTTTTGGCCTACACTCTATTGTGCAAACGAGAGTGAAGCTTCAGACCACAATTATGTGTACAGGGATAGAACGTTTTGACCTACACTCTATTGTGCAAACGAGAGTGAAGTTTCAAACCACAACTATGTGTACAGGGACAGACAGTTTTGGCCGACACTCTATAGTGCAAACGAGAGTGAAGTTTCAGACCACAATTATGTGTACAGGGATAGAAAGTTTTGGCCTACACTCTATTGTCCAAACGAGAGTGAAGGTTCAGATCCAGACTTTCTATGAAGGGGGGCAGTCGGTTGTGGATCTTAGTATAACAAACTAGAGCATGAAACACTAGATCAACCAGCAGCGCGGCACCATTTTGAGGTCCAGTGACCTTGACCTTTCAGCTATGACCATTTTCAAAGTTGACCTAGATATCCTTAGTTCCTAATTCTGCATGCACAATTTGAGCTTCCTAGGTCCTTCCGTTAAAATGTCTTTGCGACAGGATTTTCGACTCCAGTGACCTTGACCTTTGACCAATGACCTTCTTTTCGAACCTGCCTAGATATCCTAAGTATTCTCTGCATGCAAAATGTTAGCATCCTAGTTTCTCCATTCAAATGTTATCGCTGTAACATAGGCACATAGCCATATAGACAGGATCAAACAGACTGCTCTGAAAGCATTAACCAGCTTTCTCTTGGAGGCTGGCTAACAACCGCATAGGCTTTGTTGGATAGCAGCTGTGTACCTGATCAAACTAGCTATGATTATAGGCAAAAACACTATGCACAAAGCACAACCAACCAATCAATCAATCAATCAATCAATCAATCAATCAATCAATCGATCTTTATTGTTCTCATTATATAAAATAAGAAAGTTGTCTTGCAGTCGATTACATGAATACAGTAATTACAAGAACCTTCCACATTATTATACATCACGCACGCACACACACGCACACGCACGCACACACACACACACGCGCGCAAGCACACACACACACACACACGCACACATACATGTGCGCGTGCGCACGCACACGCACGCACGCACACGCACGCACACACACACACACACACACATACACACACACACGCACACACACTGGCACTCACATGCCGTACACTATTTTCTGTTAACATTTTCTAAACGTTTATGTTTTCTATAATGTTGTTATTTGATATTAAAATAACAAGACTTAACACATTATATGCTAACGGACATACAAAAGCGATTGTGCACACATCCACACGCACATGGGAGCGCACACACTCACACACACACACACACACACACACACACACACACACACACACCACACACAACACACACACACACACACACACACACACACACACACACACACAAACACACGTATTGCACCCATAGAACAGATCTCTGTCAAGGTAGCCTACATGGTTTCCGGGAATGAACTATAGTACACAATAACGACTCAGTATCTCAAAACACCCCGTCACTTTCGCGTGATTGTCTTCAAAATATAATTTAACATGTCAGATAGACATGGAGCATTTCTGCATTCTGTAGAAATTAAATTTAAAGCCCAAGCTAACCAAAAACATACAACACATCAAAACATGCAGCACAATGCCGAATATTGCAAAAACAATATTTAGTCTCAAAATGCAAGCTTCACAACAAAATTCCTCTCACCTTGTTTTGACGGTCAGAAAATCCATTCACCTTTTAGATTAATTAATGATGTAACACTCTTAACAAGGACAACACAGTGTTTCAGCACAGACATTGTAATCCAGCGTATATTTCATCCCCTCAAAACATAATACAGTCATCAGTTAAAACAAGGTCTGAACTGTTTCACTGCACCACACACAGCAAGGGTTTGCTACACTCACATGTTGTTCACCTCAGGTCATGCACGGTAATAACTACACATTTCAGGTTTTTAAAAAAGCATCCTATTTCATTTTTATCGCCGCATTATTTACCATCTCACCGTAACAAATCACTGTAACACCACAGTGATCATCTCTAGACTAATACAAGAACACACTCTTTGATAAAACCCCATGACTTGACATATATAAAACGCTTTCAACACGATGTCACCAGTTAGAAAAAATCAGTATTGTTATTCCTCACTCTGCACAGCAATGCTTTGTTGCACACATCATTTTGTCCATTTTGGGGTCGTATACATTTGTAACCAACCTTTTCAAAACTATGTGTCCACAATTGACTTAAAAACAGTATTTGAATACAAAACGTTATAAAATGTCAAAACAAACCCCCAAACATGATTATGTCTCAAGTTAAAAAACCTAACATTCATTTCACGCTACATTCAGCAGTAGTTTGTTCACTTCCAGTCATGTATGATACAATTTATGCAGTTCAAAAAAAACAAAAAACGATCTATTTCTCCTCTCTACATCATTTGTTACCTCATTTTAAAAACGTCAACACAACACCACAGCGATCATCTCTATACTAAGTATTACTTCGCCTTTAAAAAACACACCACTATTTTGATCTTCACACTCTCTTTTTCACATAATCATACTATGCTTACAAAAGCTTAAAAATGTTGAACGTAACTCATGCACGTTAAGAATGTATACATCTTGTTTTAGTTGTATGCACACAAAGTATTTGTCGCTTTCCTTTCCAGTTTTCCAACAGGTATGAGCACATAATCGTGCTCTTAGAAGGAGAGGGGGAGGGGGGGGGGCGAAGACGCATGTGGTGGTGACATGAGGTGGGTGCAAAGCACTTTCCATGTCCTTTCTTCCTCCAGGCCAGGATTGCACACCAGGTCCAGCACTGGTGTGTCCTCAGTCCCCTCCTTCAGTGTCTGTGTCCTCTGTGACATCAGGCTCTGCTAGGCCAGGATTGCACACCAGGTCCAGCACTGGTGTGTCCTCTGTCCCCTCCTTCAGTGTCTGTGTCCTCTGTGACATCAGGCTCTGCTAGGCAGTCACAGGAAGAAGGCTCGCTTGGAAGCTGCTCATAGAAGCTGTGGAGGTGGGCAGGCACAACTCCCAGCTGGCAGAGCTCCATGAGGTCAGCTTTTTTCGCCGCGGACACGGGCAGACGACTAGAGTAGCGGAATGAGATATCTTGGGCTGCTGGCTGTTTCCCTCGCCGTCCAGTCGATCCCCTGGTCCTCAGAGAGGTGACGGGATCCCCCATCCTGTGTTTAAAGAAGATGGTGTCCCTTTCGCCCTTCATGTACCGGATCCGCTTGATCTTCATCCAGTGGACCCGACTCCCACCTACATCTGTCTGGGTGTTCTTCATGGTGTTGGAGGCCAAGGCTTTGAAATCACTCATGTCAGTCTGCTTCAGCGGAAACACTGTGTAGGGGGCTGCTGGTCTGGCTGTCTGAAACACTGTGTGCCACTGGTCTGGAGCACCCCTTAGTTCCCTGTCAGTGTGAGTGGGGACATGCAGTGCTGCTGCCCTGAAGAAGCAGTTGCCATCTGCGGGGACCTGTTCTCTGAGCATGCCATTGGCCTGCAGACGACGCTCAAGCCGCTTGACGTGCAGATATATGGCCAGTTGCTGTAGTGTGTGCTCCTGGTGGCTGGCGTGGAGAGCTGCCTCCAAATTGTCATCTGCAAGCCAAACAATCGGGATTTGTTAATGACAACATCACCGAACAGTTTGTGTCTCACATATTCAAAACAATCCCCCCTCCCTCATCAAAAAGAACAAAAACAAACAAACAACAAAAAACACCATGAAAAAAAATAATATGAATGTCATATCCCTTGCAAACGGCCACCCCTCTCCTACACACAGATTTCGGACACAGTTAGGGAGTGGACGTTTGATTGACAAAAAAGGGGGAAATGGTACTTTGCCAGGCGTTTTTTTCGGTTATTGACACGCACAAGCACACGCACACGCACACGCACACGCACACACACACACACACACACACACAGTTTGGACCAAAACAGCTTTGTTAGCTTTATTCTTTAACCCTCAATAAAGATGATTTTGACTTGACTTGACTTGACTTGACACACATTGTTCTTTTGTTCTTTTGTTTTTGTTTGTTTACAAACCCCGATTTCCATTATTTGTTAAAAAGATAAACGATGGGGTGGGTGTTTGCTAGGCAGGGATCCTCTGCACAATTCTTGGTCAGAAGTATATGAAAGAGAAAGCGAACTAATATTAATAAAATATGGTCTTAAAACACACCATCATATGAAAGTACATTAATAAACAAACACAAAATGAAGGAACAAAGTGGATAGAACACACACACAAATAAAACCACACCACACACATTCGCACGCACACACACTCACACAACACACACACACACACACACACACACACACACTCACACACGCACGCATACACACTACATAGTGCATAATAAACACATAGCATATCGGAGAAGATCAGTTAGTCATGGACGGGGAGGGTGAGGGTAAAATGCTTGGTTGGGAGGTCTGGGGTGCAAATGCTGAGGATAACTTGAATGCACTAGATGCAATGAAGGCCTGTATGGGGAGAATAAGATAAAACAGTAGCATAACATTATACTTTAACATTTTGTTTCTCTTTGTTTTTAGAGTAATGGGTTCTGTGACCGCTGTAACTCCCTGACCCGCCTTTGGTATGCCATCACTATGATCCGCCAGCATTGCGTTGTTGCTGTGGTGCTGCTATTAGTATTCGGCAGCGATTTAATGCTCCAAAACAAATAGATGATTTTGACAAAAAAAACAGATGCTTGTGGCAAAAGAAAAGACCATCTAACCCTAACCCTATCCCTAACCCTAACCCTATCCCTAAACCACGGAAAGAACCAAGAAATAGAGCAGGAGGGTGTACATCTACATATTTGCCGAGAAATCGATGTACAAAGCCATGCACTTATACTATTTGTTTGCTGGAACCATTCCTTTTTTTGGTTAATAAATTTTAAGTCTTAGTATTCTTACCGTCATCAGTTGTTGCGTTGGGTTCAGTGTTTGCGATTGGTGTTTCCTGATCTGGCATCGGCATGGATAGGAAAATCGACTCGTCCACATCTGACCGGTCCAGTCACCGTCGTCTGGTTCCATTGTAAAAGGAGTCCGCAAACTGTCGGAGAAATCAGATATAATATTACATCTTTATCAAGCAGTTTTTTTCACAGCAGGTTGAATATTATCTATACATTTAAAATATGTTTCAGTGTCACATTACACTATTTGCATACAATAGTCATAAACCAATATCAACTGATGTGATATCTGACTGTGCGCAATCCGTCTCACTTTCTTTTTCTCACCCACATACACGCTTGCACGCGTGTGCACGCACATATGCATGCTCGCACAACTACATGCGCATATCTAGGTATGCACACTTATAAACACAAATGTGAATGCACATACACACATATAAACACACCCACATACAAAATGCACAAACTGATGTGTGCTCGTGCATGGAAAGAGAGAGGGGGAGAGATGTGTACCCAGATATGTGTGCAAAATATTGCGCACACACTCACATGCAAGCGCTTACACATACGCGCACACGACTATATGACACAAGCATACGCACACTCTCTCACACACATACACACTCACTCACTCACTCTCTCTCTCTCTCTCTCTCTCTCTCTCTCTCTCTCCTCTCTCTCCTCTCTCTCTCTCTCTCTCTCTCTCTCCCTCTCTCTCTCTCTCTCTCTCTGTCTCTCTCTCTCTCTCTCTCTCTCTTCTCTCTCTCTCTCTATATATATATATAAAACCGTACAAGAATTGAAGAAGAAAAAACAACCACACCATTAAACTTTCCTCTTATATATATAGTTTGCATATATAATATATATCTCTCTCACACACACTCACACAAATACACACACACACGCACGCACACACAACACGCACACACACACGCACACACACACACACACACACACACACACATGTACGCACACACACGCACACGCACACGCACACGTACATTTCTATTGGAGCTTATAACACTGGTCTGGGAGGTATTTATATTAGTGTACTATACCTGTAGTTTATTCACTCAGTTCACTTGCGTACAATTAATCTAAGCTTAAACATAAGAAAACTCCCTTCACTTTGTGAAAGAATGCATGGTACAGTGGAACCTCCCTTTAAGACCTTCAAAACTAATCCAAAATGAGGTCTTATAAGGGAGGGGTCTTATAAGGGAGGTAATTTTAATACTTACAAAGAATGGCAATGTCTCAGAGAAGTAGGCCTTATATAGGAGGGAGTCTTATAATGGGGTATCTTAAGGGAGGTTCCACTGTATAATATATGTTGTTTTAGAAAAGCACAACAAAAACCAAACAGCACTTTTCCGTTTAAGTTATGCTAGTTTGTTTTCACTTTTTGAGTTTTGTTTTGTTGTTGTTGGCATTGTTGGTATTGTTGTGTGTGTGTCTGCTTGGTTTGACAAAACTGATGTGTATTTAATCAACATTGAAAATCATAAGTTGAATTACAAGAAAAAACTCATTTAATTTTCATTTCATACCAGCCACAACAGCAGTGGGTGTTCAATAAATGACTATATAGTATTCGTTGACATAAAAATAATAAAATAATAAAAATAAGTTATTGTATGTTAATAATATGTTATTTGTTTACTCACCTCAAGCACTCTTTTTCAGGCAATTCACAGAACAATGTAAAAACGGCAGTCTGTAGTTACTGTTGGAAAAATATAAAATCCAAGTGAGCTGTCTGATTTTCTGAGAGAGAGTGTGGGAAACAGTGCTTGTATGCTGAAGCGATAGTAGGTTGTTTACACTGAATGCCCATCCCTGCTGCCACAGAGCCCAGGCCAGTTCAGTGCTGCTGAGAGTTAGTAAATTGTTTACTCCTCACCGGGCACTGATAAGGCGCCACACCCCACACCAGAATGGTGTAGGCTGCTAATGCATTGCTCTGACCTGCATCATGTCATCACTAAATGTGCTTAGGCGTCAAACCATAAGCAGGCATGGCACGGGAACAGGGTTTATGCCTATTATTTCTTATCCAATTTCCCTTTTATTTCCCAGACCTGAACTTTGTTTCCTGATATATAAAGTTTTGGCCTGGGGAAAGTGGGGTAATCAGAATTGAGCCAAAACTAGCTGTGATAATTACTGATAAACCATCATTGGTTTTGAATTAAAAATGTTGCCAGTGCAAGCCTTTTGTAATAAAATGTTCATTTATACCAACAACATTTTTGGGGCTATTTTGAGGACATGGTTCTGGTTCTGATGTATGGTAATAATAATTGGAAACAACACTGAAACTGAACTACCTCAAACTGCAACTACAGAATACATCTGAAACTTCGAAATATTGCCAGCCACTCTCTTTGTTAATCTTGTTATTTGTATGCGTGTCCACGCGTGTTCCTTCTCTCTCTCTCTCTCTCTCTCTCTCTCTCTCTCTCTCTCTCTCTCTCTCTCTCTCTCTCTCTCTCTCTCTCTCTCTCTTCTCTCGCTCTCGCTATGTATCTGCTGTGTGTGTGTGTGTGTGTGTGTGTGCGTGTGTGTGCGCGCACCCGTGTGCGCATGCGTGTGGTGTGTGTGTATGTATGTGTGTATCCGTGCAAGCGTGTGTGTACGTTCGTGTGATGTGCTTATGCATTGATAATCAATTTTGTACCATCAGACAGTTTCAGGTTTTCATTGCTGCCAAATGTTTGAAATCATGTCAGTGTTATTCAAGAGTTCTTACCATTTTCGGTATAGTTTATTATGAGACTTTTTAGAAGAGTTGCGGGCACCTTCAGTTCTTCTCTAAACGAGAAGAATTATTTTGATACTTGCTAAACTTTTTTTTGCGATGTAATTTTTTTTTTTTTTTTTTTTTCTTTTTTTTGGCTGTCACATCTTCTGGGCCGTACAGTAGGTGTTGCTCCCACGCCGCTCATTCCGAGTCCCGAGCCACACATCCGTACGATCAGGTCGCAGAATCCGAGTCCAGTAGTCAAAAAGGAGCGAATCTATGTTAGGCCGTCAGGAGGCAACCAACCGAGGAGACACTGCACTGCTGCTGAGTCACTTCGGTGGAGTTCAGTGGAGCCTGTTCGGGACACCACCTACTAAGCCCCCTACTGACTATACTATTCTCTTAGTCGCGTAACCAGCGTGAGTGAGGTCCTCCGCCAAGGCGCCACCAGAACACACTGATCCCCATGACTTTAACCCGAACGCACTAAGGCACAGACTGGATCGAAAACCGCAACTGAGATCACCATGAGAACAGGGCTTGCAAATCCACATAATTTGAGACATTGTTCTTGTTTTCAATGATTGATGGAAATGAGGCGGATGACTATGATGATGATGCTGATGCTATGGAGTTCCGCATCGGTCTGAGACTGCATGGCAGGGCTGTATTCTACGCTTCCTTTCATAATGATATCCCGGCAGTGTTGGTCTTGAAATTAGAGCAACACTCTCAGAATCACATTCGTTAAGCGGATGAAGCTCGACTGTGTGGTTTTAGTTTTCCCATTGAGCCCACAGCCACTCACTCTGGGTAGGAGTCGGTCCAAGACCGAAAATCCCTCGCCTCTGATGGGAATCGAACCCGAGACCTTCCAGCTAGTATTCCGCGACGCTAACCACTACGCCACGGCGGCTGGTAATTTTAAGGGTGGGATTCCATAACTGATATAATTGATCATTTAAATGTAACTGACAGGATTGAATCAGACCACTTACCCATTGAAATGCATTGTTTTGCTAATCTCCTTGTCCATAGAAGCATAAAAAACCCAATAAGACTTATAAGCAAACAAAGCTACTTTAGCAGCCTGATAAAGTGCAATCTTTCAGTTGAGCTGTGGAATCATTACAGTTTGAAGAAGATCTTATACAGTCATGTATTACTGGACAGTTTAGTCGATCCAACAATAGAGGTATTTAATCAGTCGTTGGTTAAATAAATTAAACCTTCAAATGAGGCACACAAGTCTCCATGGTTTGACAAGGAATGTTTCTAACTAAAAAGACAGCTAGGCTCCAAATTAGAAAGCTAAGGCATACAACAGACTATAATGAAGTTTTGTTCTTTAAACAACACAGAAAAGTGTATCGAGACACCTTGGACATTAAAGAAAATGATTGTAATCAATTGCAAAGGGAAACCCTGTTAGGCTCTTCAACGTTGTGGTCTGTGGTTAGAAAACATCAGCCTAAAAAACATGTTAATAATGATATTATTAAAGATGAATGGAAGCTTCATTTTGACCGGGTTTTGAACTCTGGAGCTGAACACAACTGCAGCAGTTATGATTTTACATTAACCATTAATGGAGACTGGAGTGGTTGAAAAGGGTGACTGACTGCCAAGTCTTGAAACAATGTAGAGGAAGAAAATAAAGAAGAGGTAGATCTGACCTGATGGAGTTGACATTGGGGAGCTTTCGAACTTTTGTTCTTCTTCAGCCGGTGACAGGTAGGTGAGTGAAGACTTGGGACTAAATGGGATAAGGCCAATGGTGGGGGTGAGGGTAGGGAGGGTGTTGTTGTGAATGGGAAAGGTGAGCACATCTCAGGAAGAGACAGAGAGAGAGAGAGACCTAGAGAGCTGAATAGGGTTATGAGTAGGAACAAAAATGTGAGTGTGAAATCAAGTGGCTGCATTCTGTGTGGGGAAAAAGAAAGGGGGGGGGGGGGGTACATATGCAACAGCACACACACACACACACACACACACACACACACACACACACACACACATATATATATAAACTTATTTAAACTAAAAAATGCAAAGTCGGAAAACAACTCCTGTTTATTTATTTTAAATATTGGTCCAAATTTTCGTCTACACCCGTAGACTTTTTCTAGGACAAAAATATATAGGCGTCAAACCATAAGCAGGCATGGCACGGGAACAGGGTTTATGCCTATTATTTCTGATACAATTTCGCTTTTATTTCCCAGACCTGAACTTTGTTCCTGATATAGAAAGTTTTGGCCTGTGGAAATTGGGGAAATCATAATTGAGCCAAAACTAGCTGTGTTAATTACTGATAAACCATAATTGGTTTTGAACATTACTCAAAGTTAACGTTAACTGGTTTTGTTTCTGAGGTTCACAAATAAAGACATTGGACACAGAAAAGCTTTATCAAAGCAAACTATATATATATATATATATTGACTAACAACATGTGCCCCCCTCCTCCCAGGCTCACAGGCTTCATCCTTTGGCCGCCCAGGTGTTCCAAGTTTCAATTTGTTCTTGGCTGGCTCATCATTGCTGTCAGCAAATGCTTTGGGGACTTGCTTGCCAGTTCGAAAGTTAGTACTGCAGATGTGGTGGTAAACTACATCACGTGCAAAGCAGTCCTGCAAGTACTGAAGTCTTGCATTAACCTTCTTTGCTCAATTATCAGCACGAGTTGTGCAAACGTCAGCTATGGAGTCTTGAAATTGTGTCGTTCGAACAGACAGGAGCTTCAAACGTTCCTTCTGACTGCAACCTTTCCGATGCACATATTTCTCACCCTTAAGGCAACACAGACACTGAGATGCAGGTTCATATAAGGAACTTTCAGTCCTAAGGCTTCTCTTGAGATTTTTTCTAGGAGACTGTCCCAACTGTTTTTCTTTCAGGAAGGTTTTGATTCGAGTCTTGTTGATGTAATTTACTCTACAATCCTTGTGAACAGGATCTCCAATTGATGCAAAACGTTCGTAACCGCGTTCTTTGCTTGCCTTGCTTACACCTTCACAGCCCTTTGCTTGCAATTCCACACGGTTGTTTTGGTCAGGAAAGGCTTTCTTGCAAATGATGCAATGGTGAAGGAATGGTTCCTGAAACAGACAGTGGTTGTTCTACTACGGGGCCTTATAACTCCGCCGTTTCTTAACCGAATCGCTTCAAATTTGCTGTACTCAGCGTTACCAGTACTTGGCGTTACCGTTACTAGGCGTTACCGTTACTAGGCGTTACCGTTACTAGGCGTTACCGTTACTAGGCGTTACCGTTACTAGGCGTTACCGTTACTAGGCGTTACCGTTACTAGGCGTTACCGTTACTAGGCGTTACCGTTACTAGGCGTTACTGGTACTCCGCGTTGCGCTAGTAGCTATAAAGCAGCAAACAAAGTCAAGACTGACTGACGGGCTTCATCTATGTTCCTATCAACTTAGCCACACCGTCTACTATTGCTCTATTTTCACTTTGCAGCCTTACGCCCGAGCGCACACTCAAGTTATGTTCTGAACTGTGTAGTGTTAGAAACCAAGAGTACTGTACATGACTGTACAGGTTATGTATTCCTGTAGAAACCTATTCATTCAGTGCAGGCAAAAAGAAATTGTATATTTTTTTTTTTTTTTTAAATTTTAGCTCGGAAAACGCAAAGAACAAATAAAGAAGAAATAACAACATGAGAAAATCGAAAACTTACCTCTGACAGGGAGGAAGAATGAGCTGGATCAAAGTCAAAAACCATTGTTGACTCAGCATCATCATCTGTACCCTCCATTTTAGCTGTGCGATCACGTGCGAACTCCCCCGAGACAAAGCGATTTCAAGTGTTAGTCTATTAGATACGAAATACGTCAAATGACGTCATCTCGGGACGGTGGAATTTCCGGACTTTTTGTATAGTTAGCACGGCGTCCTCTGCCTTCAAACTTCAGCGGAATGGACCCAAAATGACGAAATAATTTCTTAATTTTCTATATGTACTTCAGTATTTATTTTGATGAACTTCCGTTTGTGTGTTTGTTTTGTTATTTCCCACCGCCTGAAGGCTATTTGGAAATTGTTGCAATTACTTTAACCCCCAAACATTTTCCTATCAGTCTAAAAGTGGACAATGAAAACAAGCTATTGGACAGAGAGCTCTACTGGCAGATCAATCTTGGGGCGTCTTTCATTGGGATAAATCAGAGAAAAGATCTAAAGGCAGCCCACTCCCAGAGAATACAATACAGGCAGTAAAACCACCTACAAAACAAAACCCAAGCAGACCAGTTTTCTTTAATACCAGGCGGGTTTTTAGAATATTAGGTAATACAAAAGAAAGAATAAGGACTCTGTGGATTGTGTGATATTTGATTTGTATGCTAAATGATACCTCTAGTAATTAAATGGTATCAGAAATAGACATGAAAAATGGGCTGTATATGGAAGTCATTTGTCACTATTGATAGGAAAAGATCCACCCAATAGGATAATGGAGGTTCC
>CM065682.1:79235586-79248086 GCA_017654935.2 Phymorhynchus buccinoides
GTACGATGCTTATTCCTTTAATTTGTTTTTATTTAATATTTGCTACACCTGTGTCTTCTTTGAATATCTTTTACCTGCTATTAGTTGCACGAAATGCTTGCGCATCACCCTTTCTTATCCTTGTAGGTCAAGGTAGTCGTAAGCGTTTGTGAGTGATTGTCAATGTGATGGGAAAGACTTCGGAAGAGGAGATGATTTTTGGGCGTGACGTTGGATGGACGTTTAGTCCTAGTTTAACCATTTGTTTAAGTGCCCAGAGCACAAGTTTAAATGATCAAGTCACGACGGACTTGCAGTTTGTAGTCCCTAACCTCTTGATAGGGATTCAGGTACTGACTAGGCCTACATTATCCCCCTCTAGCAGTTAATTGCAGGGAGCAACAGTTTATAGCTTAGTCTAACAGCCGTGAGCGTGCAGGTAGTTTGCATAAGCGTGTGGAAACGGACAGAGCATATGTTTTGTTATGTAAATGGGTGAGTAGTGATGTCTTAGCACCCTATGCAAATGCATTATTGAAGAGTGGAGAATATGGAAACATTTGGTTGTGTTATAAAAGGCTGAAATTGTGAAGCGTATTGAATTTTTGTTGTAATTTGTTTGGACTTTGTCAGCTGTTGGAAATATTTTTAAAGAAAAAATACAATTATAAAATTGAGATACAACCATTGAACTGTGGAAGAAGAAGAAAAAAAAAAGAAGAAAAAGAAAATCCAGTTTGTTGTTTCAAACTGATGTTTGTGATGTACGCCCTTCTGTGTGTGGAGTGGATTGCGTGGTGGTGACAGTCTTCGACAGTTAACACAGGTAGCAATATGTAAATTGTACAGACAGTTTATTCTAATTTATATGTTACTGCCACTATTCAATGTTTAATTCATATTCGTGAACACCGTACCTAATTAATATCAAATCGTAATTAAGGCACTAGTACCACCTAATCTGGCTTCAAAAATGCCTTTGTTCCATTTTCAATGTAACAGTGACTGATTTTGATGCAGAACGGTTTGAAAGTTACCACACAAGTGACGTTTTGGCTTTGCTTTCATACGTTTTTTATACGTAACCTTGAGTACTGGTATACTGGCATAAAAGGTGATAATTTTCACAAACTGCAATTTTGCAGTGCTTTTTTATGGTTTGCAAATGTGAGAAACAAGCCCAGCGACTTAATGCCCATTTCGTGGTGCTGGGTCACATTTGCAAACCATAAAAGAGCACTGCAACATTTTGGATGGCGCTGTTTCCATTTCTTATGGGACAGAGCTTTGATGACCGTCTTTTCCTTGGAATAGGAGACCTGTCTGTCCTCTTGTTCCAGCTGCCCTCCCTCCTTTGCCAGTCTGTCCGCCTGCCCATTGCCATGGATCCCAGTGTTCTAGGACCCACTGCAGGACCAAATGTGTTTGTGCCGAGAGGTCGACAACTCGTTTAGATCTTTCTGACGGGGGTTGCGAAGTGCACTCAGGACTGAAAGAGCGTCTGTGAAGAGGACCACTTTGGGTTTGGTTCGTGGCAGGTTGGCTCTGATTTCTGTTGCTGCTGCTCTGAGTGCTTCGGTTTGGATTATTTTCCAGTTGCTCTTTTGAGGTGTGTTTCTTCATCTTTGTACCTGATGTACCCCCTCCATCTCGGACAGCTTCCGTCGCAGATCCCTCTGTGAAAGCATGGGTCCACTGCTCCTCTGGGTTCTGGGTACTTGATGTTGATGTACTCCAGCGTCAGTGACTTCCTCTCTGGCTCTGGTTGAGAATCTCTGCCCACCACCCCTGGAACTTCACAGAAGATGGGTGGTAGCTGTTCTCGTTTCCATGAGGGGAGAGTCCTGACTGATGGGATAGGTTTGGGCATGTGGTCCAACAATTCTGGGTCTCTCCTTTCCAGGATCCTTCTCATGGCTCCAGTCATCATCCTCATGGCCTGGTTTTGTATTTGGCTCAGCTTCTCTGTGTTGGATTTGGCAGCTGAGCATGTTGCAGCCATTCTGTACGTGAGGACGGGGCGAATCCTTCCCACAGAGAGCTTTCTTAGCAGCCTCTGGTCCGTACCCCACTGCGTTCAAGACAGCCTCTTCATCAGTGTCATCCTGATTTGTGCCCTGGTCTGGTTCTTCTGGATCTGGTTCTTCCAGGTGAGTCTGCGGTCCAGAATGACTCCAAGGTATGTGGGTGTGTCATCAGCCCTAAGCTGTTTTCCATTCAGTTTTAGGTTCACTCTCTGCGGCTGAGTTGAGAGGCTGAAGACTGTATATGTCGTCTTCCTTTCATTGACGTGGACAAGACATGCTTGGGCCCATGCTTCTATCTACCTGAGTGCCTGTTGCAGTCTGCAGTTTGCAGTGGTGATATATTCCTCACTGCACCAGAGTGCAAGGTCGTCTGCATAGATAGCTCCTCACACGTGTGTGGGCATTCTGTGCATAATATTTCTGATGAAGATGAGGAACAGTGTTGGGGGCAGTACTCCACCTTGTGGGACTCCTTGTTTGAGGGTCTTCTTCTTGCTGGGTGCTGTTTGACGCGGACCTTGGCCTTTCTGTTGTGCAGGTACTGCCCAATCCACTTGAACATCTGACCAGCAACACCACACTGGCGCATTTTGAGCTTCAGGCCTTCCTTCCACACCTTGTCAAATGCCTTTTCCAAGTCGATCCAGACAGCTAAAGTGTGTTTCTTGTCCTGGAATGCGTCTTCAATGGCTTGAGAGATGTAGGTGACTTGGTCGTCTGTTGACCGATCTTGCCTGAAGGCTGCTTTCTCTGGTCAGATGAACTTTTTGTCTTCAAGGTGCCACATCAGCCTGGTGTTGATGAGACGCTCCGTCAGTTTCCCAATGCAACTGGTCAGGCTGATTGGGCGGTAGTTTCCAGCCTTTGTTTTTTCTTTGCCTGTCTTGTGTATGGGGATCATGATGGCTTCTCTTCAGGCTTGTGGAACTGTTCCCTTTTTCCATCCTTCATTGAAGAGCTGCAGGAGTTTATGTTGGCTCTTTGGGCCAAGGTGAAGCAACATTTCGTTTGTAACCTTATCTGGACCTGGGCCTTTGTTGAGTTTTAGAGTTTTGATGGCATTCTCCTGTTCTGTGATAATGAAGGGGGAACTCATCAGGGATTCATTATAGTGGCCGAAAACAGCCTCCTGTGCATCTCTGATTTATCTCCTTCTCTCTGTGGGATTGGGAGGTCGCTGGTCTCTGCATACTGCTTGATAAAGCAATCAGCTGCCTGCTTGCCAGTGCAGAGATTTCCTTCATTCTCAAGGGTGATCGTGGAGCTTCTGGGTGTTTCGTCGCTCAAGGCCTTTGCATGGTTCCAAAGCTTGTTGCCTTCCTTGTCCAGGTTTAGCTCCTCTGTCTTTTCCTGCCAGGTGCTGCGAGCCTCCTGGATAACCGTTCTCCTGTGCCTTGCAGTGGCAGCTTTAAAAGCGATATTGTTCTCCTCTGAGGGGGTTTCCTCCACAACCTTCCTGGCTTCCTCCACTGCATCTTCTTCTTCCTGAAGTTCCTCTGTCCAGTAAGGCAAGTAGTCTTTCCTGGCTCCACGTGGGATGGATTCTTGTGCGGCTTTCAGGATGGCTTTAGTAAAGGTCTTTTCTTTGTTGTTAAGGTTCTGGCGTTTGTTCTTTATTTCCATTGTGTACTGGTCCACCAGATGTGAGAACCGCTCCCAATTTGCCTTTTTAGAGTTCCATCTGGGAAACGTGTTAGCTGCTTGAGGGTTGAAATGTAAATCCAGACTGATTTTGATGGGTTTGCGATCACTTACTCAGCACAGTTCCGGTCGCTATTCTGGAGACGTGGCTGGTAGCAAAGGCCAGATCTGGTGTGGTGCTGGTGAGCCAACATCCGAAGAAGAAGATTGGTGGATCATCGGGGTCATTCAGAAGGACGAGGCCATTGTCGACTTGCCGGTCTTCAACTTCTTCTCCTTTTCTGTTGGCTTCATCATAGCCCCATGACTCTGAATGGCTGTTAAAATCCCCGACAACCAGGCACTTGCTGTTCTGTCAGTCCATAAGATCAATGGATAGATGAATAGGCAGATGCATTTTCTTCAGCTACGCTAAACTTCAGACTGTGATTTCTAAAAATGGCCGACAGTCACCCTACCAAATTTAAATGCTCATAACTCTAAAACGGAAAAAAGTTACAAGAATGGTTCTTATATCATTTGAAAGAGAATTGTCTGAAGTTTCTAGCTGTACCATTATCTCAGAATGATCATTTTGACACTTAATGTCCCTTTGGTGGTGCTAGGTCTCATTAATTATATCTCAATAACTAATTGAGACAAAGAGTTCAAATGTTGCACACTTCTTACTTACACTGTGGCCTGTTGCATGAACCTCAAATTTGGGTTCTCTTTTACCACATGTTTTTGTGTGTGTGTGATGTTAGCAACCGCAGGAAAATATATGATAGACTTACCTGCTGTTTGTTTGGCTCATGCAATAATTATTAATACTGTTAGTTTTCTTTGTTTGGATGAAATTTGAAATGTTGGATTCCAGGGCACTGCACTGTCGTTTTTGGAGTCCTATGTGAAGGGAAGACGACATTTGTTATTTTATTTTTTGAGACGACATATTGTTTATGTGAATGGCGTTGAGTCTAAGCCTTCGTTTCTTCAATATGGAGTTCCACAAGGGTCTGTATTGGGCCCGGTTCTTTTCATTCTCTATACCAAGCCTCTCTCTCATATAATAAACTCCCACTCTGTCTCTCACCATGTCTACGCCCACGATACAGAGCTGTATAGGTCTGACTCAGCTGCTAATGTTAGTCCTTTACTAACTTCTATTCAGTGTTGTGTCCAATATGTTAAACAGTGGACCCTTCAGAATAAGCTACAGCTAAACGAAGATAAAACCGAAACTTTGCTGATTGATCCCTCTTCCAATTCCCTTGCATTTCCCTGAACTATCATTACAAGAATGGTTCTTATATAATTTGAAAGAGAATTGTCTGAAGTTTCTAGCTGTACCATTATCTCAGAATTGTCATTTGACACTTAATATCCCATTGGTGGTGATAGGTCTCATTAATTATATCTCAATAACTAATTGAGACAAAGAGTTCAAATGTTGCACACTTCTTACTTACAATGTGGCCTGTTGCATGAACCTCAAATTTGGGTTCTCTTCTGCAAACATGTTTGGCTTTTTTACCACATTGATTTTGTGTATGATGCTAGCAACCGCAGAACAGTATCTAATAGACTTACCTGCTGTTTGTTTGGCTCATGTATTGATACTGTTAGTTTTCTTTGTTTGGATGACATTTTAAATTTTGGAATCCAGGGCACTGCACTGTCGTTTTTTTAGTCCTATATGAAGGGAACAAGACATATTGTGTATGTGAATGGTGTTGAGTGTAAGCCTTCACCTCTTCGATATGGAGTTCCACAAGGGTCTGTATTGGGTCCGGTTCTTTTCATTCTCTATACCCAGCCTCCCTCTCATATCATAAACTCCCACTCTGTCTCTCACCATGTTTACGCCGACAATACAGAGCTGTATAGGTTTGACTCAGCTGCCAATGCTAGTCCTTTATTAACTTCTATTCAGTGTTGTGTCATATATGCTAAACAGTGGACCCTTCAGAATAAGCTACAGCTAAGCGAAGATAAAACCGAAGCTTTATTGATTGATCCCTCTTCCAGTTCCCCTGAATCCTACCCTTACTCTGTAATTATTGGTGAGAATGTCATTGCCTTTTCTGATTCTGCTCGTAATCTGGGTGTTGTGTTTAACAAGTCTTTATCAATGTGTGCTCAGGTAAACACACAATATGTCAGACTGGATACCTTGAACTTCAAATAATCAGCTCTAGCTCTTTGGAGAAAGAGCGCAACAGATATCCATTATTATTATTATTATTATTATTATTATTATGGTATGCTGTATACGGTTATTTAGGAGGATAACGTTTTTACTATTATTCTTTTTTTTCTTTTTCTTTTTTACATATTTACACCAATATGGAGGTGCACATGTACACGCATGCGTGAAAACCACCACGTGACTTCGAAATGGAAAGTGCCTTCGTGAAGTTCTACCAAATCTATCGGCTTAATAAGATAGAGAACGTTTTAAATGTCCATGCCCATAACACTTTTTTCTATTCATTTATTCACTCTGCCATGTATCAACGCTTTGGGATTTATCCAGTCAGAATTTGTTCAAACCATTAATTCTAAAAATTAAACAAGGCTTACCTGTAAGTTGTAGTTTAATTGTAGTTGTTTGGAGACTTGTGAGTGACAGGAGTGCTTACTTGAGAGATGCTACGCGCAGGAACAGCCAGGTTTTTAGACGCGATTGACCTCCTCGAACCCAAAGAAATAGGGTGGGTTAAAGCTACTATGGAGCAGTGAGGGAGGGCAAGTAAGCGCTCCTGCCACTCACAAGTCTCCAAACAACTACAATAATTATTAATCTACAACTTACAGGTAAGTGTTGCTTAATTTTTAGAATTGTTTGGAGACTTGCGATTGGCTAATCACACTTAATTCAAAATTTAGAGCGAGGAGGTCAATTGCTGTACTAAGGCCACACAATTGTTTTAAATGTTTATTTACAAATTTAAATCTGTACAAATGCACATATTCACAGAATGAATGAGTTCCACTTGAACTTCTTGAAATGAAGTAGTGTTATATTACATATTTACAAATGTGTCGAGGACTGAGTGACTGAAGGTCCTCTTGTAGTTTTCCATGAGCACAGGTTTACGATAACATTTCTTGAATGTAGTCTCTTTTGTCCAACCTTCCAGACGGGCGTATTCACCGTTGGAACTATCATTCCTGTGCAGTTCTTGGGCCGATTGTACGTTTCACATCGCTTCTTCACAAGCTCGTCTGACAAACCTTCTTGAAATCGCGTGTTGATTATTTTCGCCAACTTCTCGTTGATCTCGTCCCCCACAGGCTCATTCTGCTTTTTGTACTCATTTTCGATCTCCTCTAAGACAGAACTCCATGCTGGTTCTTTTTCTTCTTGTGTTTCTTTCTCAGCTTGTTTCTCTGCCACCAGCTTCCTGATCTCTTCCTCTTCATCGAGTTTGTTAGAGGAGTCTCCGTCATAAATGCTCAACGCATCGCAGTCGGAGGTTGAGTGGGAATCCGCGTGATGGCATGTTTTCCGCCTCTTGTGCATGGGCTCATCCTCGGGCTCATTTTGGCGGACTTTGGAATATGAGGATTCTATTATTTTTTTTCCAAGGTTTTGAACTGCTCGCCTCCATCGATAGAATTATCATTTTTATCTCGTTTAGTTCGTGTTCCGCAGGCTGAAAGCTGCATTCGTCACTTTTCTCCGTATCTCACTGAGACTCACTGGAACCTCCCACTGAGCTGAAAGCGGCGGTCAAAAATAATGGCGCTGACTGAGAGCGGCGGTCATCTGTTGCCAACTAATATAAGTACAATAGGTTCCAACAAATTTACACCGCTGAAAGGGCTTGGATAACACAATTTAATTTTTATTTTATTTTTTGCACAATTAACTTATTACAGCAACACTTAGGAAAGGTTAGATTTTAAGTTCTAGATTTGTGGGCCTAGCACAAATTAACACGTCAGAGCCCGGCAACGTTCTGACATCGACTGGCTGTTCCTGCGCACAACATCTCTCAAGTAAGTGCGATTAGCCAATCGCAAGGCGACAAACAATAAGTGTATATAAACGTGCGATAAAGGTCACGATAAACAAATCTTTTTTTGACCAATGATGACTACAAATCTGCAAATATTCTTCCACTTAGATCTAAACTAATTTATAATAAAGGAGTCCTAATGTACAAGATTATGTACGGCAATTCTCCGACTTCATTACAAAATATGTTCACTATTAATGAGCTTCGTCATAGCCACAAAATAGATCTTCCTTTGCCTGCTATTACTCTCTATAGATCAAGTCTTACCTATTATGGCGGCTGGCTCTGGAACAGACTGCCTGACTCTCTCTAAAAAAATATGAGCCAAATTTTAAAAGTTTTTAAACATTGTATTATGGTGGGTTTTTTAATGAATAACTCAAACATCTCACTGTTTTCACCTGAAATGTTTTAATGAACGCTTATAATATGATTCTCTTGAACTTTCCATGCATCCATGCATGCGTAGCATCAGTGACTGTTTGTAATTATGTTCAAATCAGAAAGAACTAATGACATGTTCTGCTTTTTGTAAGCTTATTTTCTGCATATAACCTTTTATGTAGTGTGTGTGTGTGTGTGTGTGTGTGTGTGTGTGTGTGTGTGTGTGTGTGTGTGTGTGTGTGTGTGTGTGTGTGTGTGTGTAAAGAAACTGAAACAAACTCACACACTTTGTCTCTCTCTCTCATCCACGCGCGTTCTTAACCAGAGTTTAACTTGGACTTTAACACACTAACACAACTTTCCGATTATCACCCCTTTATTCTTAAACTAAACGAGAACAACTTTGGTCCCTTTGTATGAGTAAAAAAATGTTCGTCTTGGGACAGGCACTGACAGGATAATTTTTACAAACACACCGTTCCTCGTGACACCAACTAAAAAAACTTAATCTGTCTCCGCGAAGCACCGTCTTCTCCACCAAAGGTCACAAACTTGGTTGCACCTCCTCCCCAAACGTTCTCCACCCAAACGTTTACAGGTCCGTTGGTGCCCTTGGCACCAACACTCAACCAGCGGCTCCCTCAGAAGCGCGAGGCTGGTCTCCCTTCCTCTCTCCGGCTCCACAGGTCGAAGGTCCACCCAACAGGAAGGGGTTACAGGGGGGACTGGGCCACACACCCTGCAAGGGAACTGAAAAGGCTGTCAATATTCTAGCCCTACTTGAATTAGCTTCGCGGACAGAATTTTCCGTGATTAGTTTCGGTGTGAGTGTGTTTAACCATGTACTGGCCTTTACAAAACTTAGAACTTTAGACAAACACACCAGCACCGAAACTGTAACTTTCTCTCAAAAAGAGTATACAATTTTTAAGACACCATAATGTCTTTGCAAATGTAAATAAAAAAAACCTACAATTTTGAAAACCCTGCAAAATTTAGAAACCCAATTTAAACTTTATGAATGAAATACAACTTTGAAATAAGTAAACTTCTTTAAATCCTAGCAATTTAGAAAACAACAACCCAAAATTTACTTTACCCGGACTTCCGAAAAACCCGGTTAAAAAAACGACTGTTTAAAAGGGCGCAGCCTTCTAGCTCAACATCGCCAGACACAGTGCTGTGCACAACCAGACAGTGTCCTATTTGGCTGCTGGCTGTGTGAGCAGTCGAGCGAGTTACCCAATAAGTTTACGAAATTCACGTGCTACACTTGTTATAAAGAAACAGCTCTACAAAACTTGGTTTTACCAAGGGTAAAGTATATCTCCGACAAGGAGTTACTTTTTAAATTTGCAACTTGCATTTTAGTTTTACAACATAATATATTTACCAAATTTTATACATTAATAAATTGACATATTATATCGTCAATTTCGGAATTATGCCTTTCCTGACAGTGTGTGTGTGTGTGTGTGTGTGTGTGTGTGTGTGTGTGTGTGTGTGTGTGTGTGTGTGTGTGTGTGTGTGTGTGTACTTTAGAATCAATATGTCCTTTGATATCTACCTGAACGGGATTTGTACTCACGTAAATGCTTGTTTATGTATTAGCATTTGAAGTTAATATTATATTGACTTTTTTCTCTTACTTTAGGGTTAGGGTTAGGGCAAGGTAATATCTCTCTCTCTCTCTCTCTCTCTCTCTCTCTCTCTCTCTCTCTCTCTCTCTCTCTCTTATCCTTTCTGATGTTGAATGTCTATATTATTATCTGATTGGTGAGAAACGGGAGTGGATGAATGTTCTTTCTCGTGTTTCTTTTCTTTGTTTCCTGTTCATTTCGATGCTATTGTCTCTGTGTCTATAGCTTTGTTCTTTGGTTTATTTTTTTGAGGACTGTATGAAAAAAGCATTGTTTTTGCTTAATCTACTCTCCTCATTGAATAAAATTATTCAATTAAATTCAAGTCAATTATCAACCAACTTTTAATCAGTTCTAGTGCCTGGCAGCAATGTTGTCGACAGTATGTCATGTTAATAACAGTTTATCATGACGTCCTAATTATTATTATTAGTAGTAGTAGTAGTAGTATAATTATTATTATAATTATTATTATATTTATTATTATTATTATTATTGTTATTGTTATTGTTATTATTATTATTATTATTATTATTATTATTATTATTATTATTAACGATTTATGGTCATCGCTTCATCGTCAGAACTGACAGCAGTTATTTCTCATCAAGGGGCGGATAATCATCCTGGGGATCAAGAACCAGAACACCGCGTTATCTCCCCTCATACAGGGTTATTGGCACCTCAATAGAACAATGTGCAGAGGGAAATAACCCTTTCGCCGCCAGTCATTTTTCTGCCAAAGAATAAACATTAAAAATAACTAAGTAGAGAAAAAACAATCTGCAATATTGCGAATTCCTATGTGACATATATATATATATATATATATATATATATATATATATATATATATATATATATATATATATATATATATATATATATATATTTGCATAGGCATTGTCTATCTCCCCCATTGGGAGAAAAAGTAAATCAGCACATTATTTTCTTTTTATTCTTTTCAGAACACAGAATAAATTGTAAAGTTAAAATTAAAGTTATTCAGTTTCTTTCTTAGGTTCACAAACTTAAATATTGGACACAAAAAAAGATTTAAAAAAAGAAGCAAACTATATATATATAAGAGGAAAGTTTAATGGTGTGGTTGTTTTTTCTTCTTCAATTCTTGTACGTTTATATTATACTTGGAAGAAGGAAAGCGCATCAGTCTACCTGATCCAGGCACACCTCTCTACATTCCTCCTCACCGGGAGTATGTTGGTGTTTACTACGATTTATATGACCTCCCTTATTGAATCCTTCACTGGATCCACCAACATGGCATCCCATCTCTTCTACTCTCTTCGAGGGATTGTAACTTTAGAACATTATTAGTTTTGTTATTTTACACAAGATTGTTACCATTTCTTTTTAATTAAGTGCTGGTTTGCTTTTTATTGTGGACTTTCAATCTGGTGCAAAGAGGACAACCTTTCTCTTGTAGAAAGTCTTCTAGCTCAGTTTGAATGTTCACTGTGGACATACTTTGCAGGCCGATATGCAGACTGAAGAGTCTTTCTCAAAGACGAAACAGCTGTCTTTGCATAGGCATTGTCTATCTCCCCCATTGGGAGAAAAAGTAAATCAGCACATTATTTTCTTTTATTCTTTTCAGAACACAGAATAAATTGTAAAGTTAAAATTAAAGTTATTCAGTTTCTTTCTTAGGTTCACAAACTTAAATATTGGACACAAAAAAAGTTTTTTTTTTTTTTTAAAGCAAACTATATATATATAAGAGGAAAGTTTAATGGTGTGGTTGTTTTTTCTTCTTCAATTCTTGTACGTTTATATATATATATATATATATATATATATATATATATATATATATATAACATCAGGCCTATATTTACCTCCCAAAAAAAAGAAAATATGGTATTTGGATAACAGGCCCTGATTTGATGCCCTTTTAGTGACATGGGTGTTATAACCATTGTGGTGCAGAAATGCGTCATTGGTGGTGAAAGGGCTAAGGCGGTTTTATGCAATGGATGTGGCTTACTTGTGTTAAACCATTAGCGATGGCTTAAAGACCCACTGACCCAGCAACATTAAGTCACTTGATTTTTCTCTGACCAGGTGTGACCCACATCCAAATTCCCCCAACTTCAAAACGAGGCTGCTCTTTAATGCATGGGAGTCGTACGATTTTAGTTGACGTGAAGCCGAGCCTTTATGTGTGCTTTGCAGAGTGCGTACGTGCGTGTGAATGTGTGTGTATGTGTGTGTGTGTGTGTGTGTGTGTGTGTGTGTGTGTGTGTGTGTGTGTGTGTGTGTTTGTTTGTGAGAGAGTGTGTGTGTGTGTGTGTGTGTGTGTGTGTGTGTGTGTGTGTGTGTATCGAGGTAGCCAGCTTGAAAAGGAAGCTTCCTTTCGTTAATCAACACCGTGCTGACCTTGACCTTGAAGTTTGACCTTGAAAACCGAAATTTCCTTCTTTGGGCTATGTAATTTCCCCCCAGCTTTATTTCGTGAACTAGCGAACAGAATCGCTTCAAATTTTGTGTGGTGGTGTACCATGGTGCAAGGAAGTTTGCATATATGTTCAGCTGTATCTCGTGAACTACTCAGCTGAATCGCTTCAAATTTTGGGCTATGTAATTTATGCGTTCTGTAAGGGTGGAAAGTGGTGTGTTTATTGGGGGGGGGGGGGGGTGGGGGGATATCACTCAGTGCAAGGAAGTTTGTATAAACGTTCAGCTGTATCTCGTGAACTACTGAACAAAATCGCTTCAAATTTTGGGCTATGTATTGTATGCGTTCTGTAAGGGTGGAAAGTGGTGTGTTTATTGGGGGGGGGGGGGGGGCAGGACATAAC
>CM065682.1:79253086-79255586 GCA_017654935.2 Phymorhynchus buccinoides
CACGACTCATTGAATTAATTAATCTTGCCTCTACTCGTCCTCTCTCTTAAGAAATCTTTGTCTCTTTCTTGGCTTTCTCAGTACTAGCCAAGTTCTGGTCTCTTTCTCTCTGATCTCATCTCGATCTCTCTCTCATCTCTATCTCTCTCTACTCTCTTGAATCTTTCATCTGTCAATCTCTTTCCTTCTGTCTCTCTCTCCTCTTTCTCCTCAGATGTCTTTCGAGTCTGTCTCTCTCTCTAAATCTATCTCTCTGTTTCTCTTTGTGAGAGAGAGAGAGAGAGAGGAGACAGGAGAGAGAGAGGAGAGAGAGAGAGGAGAGAGAAGAGAGAGATGAGAGAGAGAGAGAATGAGGGAGAAATGAGAGAGAGAGAGGCGGGGGGAGAAGAGAGAGAGTTCTAGAGAGAGAGAAGAGAGTGAGAGAGAGATCTGAAGAGAGACAGATCTCTCTTGATAGAGAGAGAATGAGAGAGAGAGAAAATGAGAATGAGAGAAAGAGAGAGAGAGAGGGGGAACACTTTTTCTGAGAGAGAGAGAGAGAGAGAGAGAGGAGAGAGAGAGAGAGAGGACAGACAGACTCTCTGAGTGGTCCTCAGAGAGACATCGAGACAGAGACAGATAGAGAGAGCTCTCTCAGAGAGAGACTCTCTCTCTGTGGGGTCTCTAGAAGAGAAAACTCTCTCTCCCTCTCTCTCGTCTCTCAAGTCTACAGTGTTCTCAGATCGCTGTCTCAAACAAACTGATGGGATCTTTCTCTGTGTCTCTGTCTCTGTCTCTCTCTTTTTCACTCTTTCTATCTCTTCTCTGTCTCATTCTCTCTGTCTCTCTTTCTGTCTGTCTGTCTTTCTGTCTGTCTCTCTTTCTCTTCTCTCTCTTTCCTCTCTCTCTCTCGTCTGTCTCTCTCTCTGTGTCTCTCTCTCTCCTCCCACATTCTCTCACTCTCTCTCTCTCTGTATCTCTTTTCTGTCTGTCTCTCTCTTTCTCTCTCTCTCTCTTCTCTCTCTCGGGATCTCTCGTCTGTTATCTTTCTGTCTCTGTCTACTCTCTCTCTCTTATTCTCTATCTCTTCTCTCTCTCTCTCTCTGTATCTCTGTCTGTTCTCTTTCTCTCTCTCTCTCTCCCTCTCTCTCTCTCTCTCTCTCTCGTCTATCTCTCTCTTCTCTCTGTCTTTCTCTCTCTTTCTGTCTGTATCGCTCTTTCTTCTGTCTCTCTTTCTGTCTCTCTTTCTCTCTCTGTGTGTCTCCTCTCTCTCTCTCTCTCTGTCATCTCTCTTCTCTCTCTCTCTGCTCTACCCTCTCTTTCTCTCTCTCATCTCCTCTCTGTACTCTCTTTCACTCTCTCTCTTTTCTCTTCCTGTCTCTCTATCTCTCTCTCTCTCCTCTCTCTCTCTTCGCTCTCTCTCTCTCTCTCTTTCTGTCTCTCTTCTACTCTGTCTGTCTCCTTTCTCTCCTCTGTGATCTCTCATATGGTCTATCTGTCTCTCTCTCTCTCTCTCTGATCTCTCTTTCTGTGTGTCTGTCTGTCTCCTCTCTCTCTCTCTCTCTTCCTCTCTCTCCTCTCTCTCTCTCTCTCTCTCTCTCTCTCCTCTCCCTCCTCTGTCTCTCCTTCCGTCTCTCTCTTTATTCTCTTCTGTCTCCTCTCTTTTTGTGCTCTTCTGTCGCTCTGTCTCTCTCTCTCGTCTCTGTTCTCTCCTCTCTCTCTCTCTCTATCTCTCTGTATCTCTCTGCTCTGTCTCTCTTCTGGTCTGTCTCTCTCCTCTCTGTCCTATGTCTCTCTCTCTCTCTCTCTTTTTGTGTCTCTCTTCTCTCTCTCTGTCTCTCTCCTCTCTCTCCTCTCTCTCTCTCTCTCTCTCTCTCTCTCTCTCTCCAACCTCTCTTTGTCTCTGTCTCTCTCTCTCTCTCTCTCTCTCCTATCTCTCTCTCTCTCTCTCTCTCTCGCTCTCTCTCTCTCTCTATGTCTCTCTGTCTGTCTCTCTCTCTCTCCTCGCTCTCTCTTACTCTCTCTCTATATTCTCTCTCGCTCTCTCTGTCTGTATCTCTCTCTCTCTCTCCTCTCCTCTCTGTCCCTCTCTCTCTCTCTCCTCTCTCCTCTCTATCTCACGTCTTTCTCTCTATCTCTCTCTTCTCCTCTCTCCTCTGTCTCTCTCTCTCTCGCTCTCTCTCTCTCTATCTCTCTCTCTCTTCTCTATCTCTCCTTCTCCCGTCTCTCTTCTCTCTATCTCTCTCTCTTGTCTCTATCTCTCTTCTCTCCTCTCTCTCTCTCTCTCTCTCTCTCTCGGTCTCATCTCCCTCTCTTCTCTCTCTCTCTCTCTCTCTATCTCTCTCTGTCTCTCGTACTGTCTGTATCTCTCTGTCTGTCTCTCTTACTCCTCTCTCTCTCTCTCTCTCTCTCTCTCTCTCTCCTCTCTCTCTCTCTCTCTCTCTCTCTGTATCTTCTCTCTCCTCTCTCTCTCTCTGTCTCTCTCTCTCTCCTCTCTCTCTCTCTCCGTCTTTCTCTCCTC
>CM065682.1:79260204-79275204 GCA_017654935.2 Phymorhynchus buccinoides
GGATGAGAGAGGGTAGGACAGAGACAGAGAACAGAGAACGCAGAGGGCAGAGGAAGAAAGAGATCCCACATACAAATGTTTTGTTTGTTTAACCAGCGATCGGTTGTTTACAACTGTAATCCTTGGGAAATTATGGAACGTTCCGTGTTATATGAAATAGTTTTATCCTTCTATATTTACCCCACCAGTTTCTTCAATAATTAAGTCACTCTCGTCTCTCTCTGGCTCTGGTCTCTCTGCCCTCTCTCGCGGTCCTCTGTCTCTTTGTCTCTCTGCCCTCTGTCTCTCTCTCTGGTCTGTCTGTCTCTCTCTCTCTCTCTCTCTCTCTCTCTCTCTCTCTCTCTTCTTCTCCCGGTGTCCCCTCTTCTCTCTCTCTTGATCTCGTCATTATCTGTCCATCGCTCATTTCCACTCTCTGTATTTCTATCTCTCTCTCTCTCCTATCATTCACTCTCTCTCTCTCTCATCTCTCTCTCTCTCTCTCTCTCTCTCTCTCTCTCTCTCTCTTTCTATCTGTCCTCTCTCATCACTCTCTCTCTCTCCCCCCCTATCTCTCGCTCGCTCTTTCTCTCTCATGGCTATCGCCTCTCTCTCTCTCTTTCTCTCTCTCTCGCGCCTATCTCTCTCGTCTCCCGTGTCCCTAATCACTCTCTTTCTCCTCTGCACATTTCTCTCTCTCTATATATACTATATATATATGTGTGTGTCCCTCTCTCTCTCTCTCTCTCTCTATCTCTCGACTCTCTCTCTTCTCTCTCTCCCTCTCTCGCTCTCTCCTCTCTCATGATCTCGCATGATCTAAGAATGAAACTAATCAAGCAAAGTATTATATAAACCCTTGTCTGTTTCGTTTGATCTCTTAAGGCATGTCAAAATGAGGAAAAAACTATTGTGAACTTGGCTATGTATGATTACAAATCCCAGAAAAGGCTACAGTTAATGATTTCTTAATAGGCTTTAATTGTTCCTCCTTTCCTTTCTGTTTTATGTTTGTAAAACAGATTGATTAATTTTTCAATTCAATGCTTCAGAACAATATGCTTCGGTCGCGTGATTATATGGTTGTTTATTGTAGTAATATCACACAACTTCAGTGATTGGCCTAGGCTTGGACTGAACGACCCCAAAATGGTCCCACCGCTTTCAGGTTCAGTGAGGGTCTCTAGCAAGTTAGAGGCCTCTAACTCTCTTCAACCTCATCCCTTTCTCCATCTCGTCGCTCAGGCTGTCATCCGTGTACCCAATCTCTCTCCCTCTTCTCTCCTCTCCCTTCTTCTTCTCTCGCCCTCTCCGCCTGTCCCAATCTCTGTCTCTTCCGTCTCCCTCTACTCTCTTCAAACTCTCTCCGCTTCTCCGTCTCTCTCTCTCTTCTCCCCCTTCCTCTCCTATCTTTTCGGGGTCTCCTCCCTCCTCTCTCTCTACTCCTTCGTCTCTGGCCATCCTCACTCTCTCGCTACTCTCTTTCTTCTCTCGCCTCGCTCCTCCTGTCCTCTCCTCTCTCTTCTCTCTTCTCATCTCTCCTCTCTCTCCTCCTCTTTATCCTCTCGCTCCATCTCTCCTCTGCTCTCTCCCTTCTCCCTCCTCTCTCCTCTCTCGCCTTCTCTCTCTCTCCCCGGTCTTCTCACTCATCATTTCTCTCTCCTCGCTCCTCTCTCTCTCGTCATCCTTCACTCGCTCTCCCATTCTCCTCCCCCCCCCCCCCTTCATCTTCTCTCTTCTCCATCTTCTTCTCGAAAATATCTTCTCTTCTTTCTCTCTTCTTCTCTCTTCCCTTCTCTCTCTCTTCTCTCCTCTCCTTCTCCTCCCCGTCTCCTCTCTCCCACCATCTCCTATTCTCTCTCTCCGCTCTCCTCTCTCCCCTCCTCTCTGTCTCTGGTCTCTCTCTCTCTCTCTCGCTTCCCTCCTCTCTTCTTCTCTCTCTCTCTCTCTCTCTCTCTCTCTCTCTCTCTTTTTACTCTCTCTCATTCACTAGCTTCTCTCTCTCTCCCTCCATTCGCTCTCTCTCTCTGCTCTCTCTACTCTACTCTCTCTCTCTCTCTCTCTCTCTCTCATCTCTCCCTACCTCCCTCCCCCTCGCTCTCCCCTCTCTCTGATCATCCTCTCTCTTCTCTCTCATCTCTCTCTCTCCCTCCCTCTCCTCCCCCCACTCGTTCTCTGTCCCCACTCCCCACAAAAATATTTAAAAGTCTCCACATCGTAAGTTTTTTCTCATTGTCTATATTAGCATTGTTAGTTTCTCAACAACTACTAAAGATCAGTCTGGCCCTAAATACCTCTCGTGTGGACTTTTTTTGTTTTATCTGGTCTGTATTCTGTTGTCTTTGTCCTCCCTCTCCGCTCGCTCACTCGCTCACTCACTTCATTCCACTCCCTACACTAGCTAACCTCCTCATTACCGATATGTCACGAATGTTGTTCTTGGTGCGATTCGTCGTTGTGTCCCACCAACTTTAATGATGATGTTGGAGTATTTGCCAAGAGCGTTTGCTCTTTTTCTGTCTGTCTTTCTGTCTGTGTCTACTCTCTCTCTCTCTCTGTGTCTTCTGTCTCTCTGTCTGTCTCTCCCTCTCTCTCTCGTCTCTGTCTCCTCTGTCTCTCTCTCTCTCTTTTCTCTCTCTCTCTCTCTCTCTCTCTCTCCTCTCTCTTCTCTTCCTCTCTCTTTGTCTGTCTCTCCTCTGTGTGTCTCTCTCTGTCTTCTTTTTTTTTTTTTCCCTCTTCTCTCTGTCTCTCTCTCTCTCTCTCTCTCTCCTCTCTCTCACTCTCTCCCTAATCTCTCTCTTTCTCTCTCTCTCTCTCTCCATCCCTCTCTCCCTCTCTTCTCCTCTCTCTCCTCTCTCTCTCTCTCTATCTCTCTCCCCCTATCTCTTCCCTATCTCTCTCTTTCTCTCTCTGCTCTCTCCATTACCCTCTCTCCCCTCGCTCTCTCTCTCTCTCTCTCTCTCTCTCTCTCCTCTCCATTCCCTCTCTCCCCTCTCTCTCTTCTCTCTGTCTGGTACAATTGCATCGCATGTTGGTGTTCTACATATTCCTGGATCGTTATGTAGAAGAACATTAGTGAAAATCGAACAAATTATGCACTGTAGCAATGTTCGAAGACGAAAGTCACTTTATTGATGCATGCCCTTTGTACTCTGATATCACCCCCCCCCCCCCCCCCCGAAGGAAATATAGTAAGTGGAGCAAATAGGTCAGTACACCAATGTTTAAAAAACATGGACGCTTCTTGACTATAAAAGTAGCCTAATAACCTAATACCTAATACCTCTGTAAGAGACAGTCAGCACAATCTCTCTTTGTACTGGTTATGCTATTCGCAAAAGGAAAAACAAGGGCATCGGCCCGAGCGGCAGCAACGCATTGTGGACAATGCAAACCCGGCCAGAGTGATGTCCTCTGCCCCCCCCCCCCCCAATAAACACACCACTTTCACCTTACAGAACGCCATACAATTAACATAGCCCAAATTCTGAACGATTTTTTGTTCAGTAGTTCACGAGATACAGTCTGAACGTTTATACAAAATTTCCTTGCCACTGAGTGATATCCTCCCCCCCCCCCCCAATCAACACACCACTTCAACCCATAAATTACATAGCCCAAAATTTGAAGCGATTCAGCTGAGTAGTTCACGAGATAGAGATACAGCTGAACATATATGCAAACTTCCTTGCACCATGGTACACCACCACACAAAATTTGAAGCGATTCTGTTCGCTAGTTCACGAAATAAAGCTGGGGGGAAATTACATAGCCCCAAGAAGGAAATTTCGGTTTTCAAGGTCAAACTTCAAGGTCAAGGTCAGCACGGTGTTGATTAACGAAAGGAAGCTTCCTTTTCAAGCTGGCTACCTCGATACACACACACACACACACACACACACACACACACACACACACACACACTCTCACAACAAAACACACACACACACACACACACACACACACACAACACACACACACACACACACACATTACACACACATTCACACGCACGTACGCACTCTGCAAAGCACACATAAAGGCTCGGCTTCACGTCAACTAAAATCGTACGACTCCCATGCATTAAAGAGCAGCCTCGTTTTGAAGTTGGGGAATTTGGATGTGGGTCACACCTGGTCAGAGAAAAATCAAGTGACTTAATGTTGCTGGGTCAGTGGGTCTTTAAGCCATCGCTAATGGTTTAACACAAGTAAGCCACATCCATTGCATAAAACCGCCTTAGCCCTTTCACCACCAATGACGCATTTCTGCACCACAATGGTTATAACACCCATGTCACTAAAAGGCATCAAAATCAGGGCCTGTTATCCAAATACCATATTTTCTTTTTTTTGGGAGGTAAATATAGGCCTGATGTTATATATATATATATATAATATATATATATATATATATATATATATAAACGTACAAGAATTGAAGAAGAAAAAACAACCACACCATTAAACTTTCCTCTTATATATATATAGTTTGCTTTAAAAAAAAAACTTTTTTTGTGTCCAATATTTAAGTTTGTGAACCTAAGAAAGAAACTCAATAACTTTAATTTTAACTTTACGATTTATTCTGTGTTCTGAAAAGAATAAAAGAAAATAATGTGCTGATTTACTTTTTCTCCCAATGGGGGAGATAGACAATGCCTATGCAAAGACAGCTGTTTCGTCTTTGAGAAAGACTCTTCAGTCTGCATATCGGCCTGCAAAGTATGTCCACAGTGAACATTCAAACTGAGCTAGAAGACTTTCTACAAGAGAAAGGTTGTCCTCTTTGCACCAGATTGAAAGTCCACAATACAAGCAAACCAGCACTTAATTAAAAAGAAATGGTAACAATCTTGTGTAAAATAGCAAAAATAATAATGTTCTAAAGTTACAATCCCTCGAAGAGAGTAGAAGAGATGGGATGCCATGTTGGTGGATCCAGTGAAGGATTCAATAAGGGAGGTCATATAAATCGTAGTAAACACCAACATACTCCCGGTGAGGAGGAATGTAGAGAGGTGTGCCTGGATCAGGTAGACTGATGCGCTTTCCTTCTTCCAAGTATAATATAAACGTACAAGAATTGAAGAAGAAAAAACAACCACACCATTAAACTTTCCTCTTATATATATATAGTTTTCTTTAAAAAAACTTTTTTTGTGTCCAATATTTAAGTTTGTGAACCTAAGAAAGAAACTGAATAACTTTAATTTTAACTTTACAATTTATTCTGTGTTCTGAAAAGAATAAAAGAAAATAATGTGCTGATTTACTTTTTCTCCCAATGGGGGAGATAGACAATGCCTATGCGGCATATATATATATATATATATATATATATATATATATATATATATATCTATATATATATATATATATATATATATATATATATATATGTCACAGAGGAATTCGCAATATTGCAGATTGTTTTTTCTCTACTTAGTTATTTTTAATGTTATTTTTTGGCAGAAAAATGACTGGCGGCGAAAGGGGTTATTTCCCTCTGCACATTGTTCTATTGAGGTGCCAATAACCCTGTATGAGGGGAGATAACGCGGTGTTCTGTTTCTTGATCCCCAGGATGATTATCCGCCCCTTGATGAGAAATAACTGCTGTCAGTTCTGATGATGAAGCGATGACCATAAATCGTTAATAATAATAATAATAATAATAATAATAATAATAATAATAACAATAACAATAACAATAATAATAATAATAATAAATATAATAATAAATATAATAATAATTATACTACTACTACTACTACTAATAATAATAATTAGGACGTCATGATAAACTGTTATTAACATGACATACTGTCGACAACATTGCTGCCAGGCACTAGAACTGATTAAAAGTTGGTTGATAATTGACTTGAATTTAATTGAATAATTTTATTCAATGAGGAGAGTAGATTAAGCAAAAACAATGCTTTTTTCATACAGTCCTCAAAAAAATAAACCAAAGAACAAAGCTATAGACACAGAGACAATAGCATCGAAATGAACAGGAAACAAAGAAAAGAAACACGAGAAAGAACATTCATCCACTCCCGTTTCTCACCAATCAGATAATAATATAGACATTCAACATCAGAAGGATAATAAGAGAGAGAGAGAGAGAGAGAGAGAGAGAGAGAGAGAGAGAGAGAGAGAGAGAGAGATATTACCTTGCCCTAACCCTAACCCTAAAGTAAGAGAAAAAAGTCAATATAATATTAACTTCAAATGCTAATACATAAACAAGCATTTACGTGAGTACAAATCCCGTTCAGGTAGATATCAAAGGACATATTGATTCTAAAGTACACACACACACACACACACACACACACACACACACACACACACACACACACACACACACACACACACACACACACACACACTGTCAGGAAAGGCATAATTCCGAAATTGACGATACAATATGTCAATTTATTAATGTATAAAATTTGGTAAATATATTATGTTGTAAAACTAAAATGCAAGTTGCAAATTTAAAAAGTAACTCCTTGTCGGAGATATACTTTACCCTTGGTAAAACCAAGTTTTGTAGAGCTGTTTCTTTATAACAAGTGTAGCACGTGAATTTCGTAAACTTATTGGGTAACTCGCTCGACTGCTCACACAGCCAGCAGCCAAATAGGACACTGTCTGGTTGTGCACAGCACTGTGTCTGGCGATGTTGAGCTAGAAGGCTGCGCCCTTTTAAACAGTCGTTTTTTTAACCGGGTTTTTCGGAAGTCCGGGTAAAGTAAATTTTGGGTTGTTGTTTTCTAAATTGCTAGGATTTAAAGAAGTTTACTTATTTCAAAGTTGTATTTCATTCATAAAGTTTAAATTGGGTTTCTAAATTTTGCAGGGTTTTCAAAATTGTAGGTTTTTTTAATTTACATTTGCAAAGACATTATGGTGTCTTAAAAATTGTATACTCTTTTTGAGAGAAAGTTACAGTTTCGGTGCTGGTGTGTTTGTCTAAAGTTCTAAGTTTTGTAAAGGCCAGTACATGGTTAAACACACTCACACCGAAACTAATCACGGAAAATTCTGTCCGCGAAGCTAATTCAAGTAGGGCTAGAATATTGACAGCCTTTTCAGTTCCCTTGCAGGGTGTGTGGCCCAGTCCCCCCTGTAACCCCTTCCTGTTGGGTGGACCTTCGACCTGTGGAGCCGGAGAGAGGAAGGGAGACCAGCCTCGCGCTTCTGAGGGAGCCGCTGGTTGAGTGTTGGTGCCAAGGGCACCAACGGACCTGTAAACGTTTGGGTGGAGAACGTTTGGGGAGGAGGTGCAACCAAGTTTGTGACCTTTGGTGGAGAAGACGGTGCTTCGCGGAGACAGATAAGTTTTTTAGTTGGTGTCACGAGGAACGGTGTGTTTGTAAAAATTATCCTGTCAGTGCCTGTCCCAAGACGAACATTTTTTTTACTCATACAAAGGGACCAAAGTTGTTCTCGTTTAGTTTAAGAATAAAGGGGTGATAATCGGAAAGTTGTGTTAGTGTGTTAAAGTCCAAGTTAAACTCTGGTTAAGAACGCGCGTGGATGAGAGAGAGACAAAGTGTGTGAGTTTGTTTCAGTTTCTTTACACACACACACACACACACACACACACACACACACACACACACACACACACACACACACACACACACACACACACACACACTACATAAAAGGTTATATGCAGAAAATAAGCTTACAAAAAGCAGAACATGTCATTAGTTCTTTCTGATTTGAACATAATTACAAACAGTCACTGATGCTACGCATGCATGGATGCATGGAAAGTTCAAGAGAATCATATTATAAGCGTTCATTAAAACATTTCAGGAGAAAACAGTGAGATGTTTGAGTTATTCATTAAAAACCCCACCATAATACAATGTTTAAAAACTTTTAAAATTTGGCTCATATTTTTTTAGAGAGAGTCAGGCAGTCTGTTCCAGAGCCAGCCGCCATAATAGGTAAGACTTGATCTATAGAGAGTAATAGCAGGCAAAGGAAGATCTATTTTGTGGCTATGACGAAGCTCATTAATAGTGAACATATTTTGTAATGAAGTCGGAGAATTGCCGTACATAATCTTGTACATTAGGACTCCTTTATTATAAATTAGTTTAGATCTAAGTGGAAGAATATTTGCAGATTTGTAGTCATCATTGGTCAAAAAAAGATTTGTTTATCGTGACCTTTATCGCACGTTTATATACACTTATTGTTTGTCGCCTTGCGATTGGCTAATCGCACTTACTTGAGAGATGTTGTGCGCAGGAACAGCCAGTCGATGTCAGAACGTTGCCGGGCTCTGACGTGTTAATTTGTGCTAGGCCCACAAATCTAGAACTTAAAATCTAACCTTTCCTAAGTGTTGCTGTAATAAGTTAATTGTGCAAAAAATAAAATAAAAATTAAATTGTGTTATCCAAGCCCTTTCAGCGGTGTAAATTTGTTGGAACCTATTGTACTTATATTAGTTGGCAACAGATGACCGCCGCTCTCAGTCAGCGCCATTATTTTTGACCGCCGCTTTCAGCTCAGTGGGAGGTTCCAGTGAGTCTCAGTGAGATACGGAGAAAAGTGACGAATGCAGCTTTCAGCCTGCGGAACACGAACTAAACGAGATAAAAATGATAATTCTATCGATGGAGGCGAGCAGTTCAAAACCTTGGAAAAAAAATAATAGAATCCTCATATTCCAAAGTCCGCCAAAATGAGCCCGAGGATGAGCCCATGCACAAGAGGCGGAAAACATGCCATCACGCGGATTCCCACTCAACCTCCGACTGCGATGCGTTGAGCATTTATGACGGAGACTCCTCTAACAAACTCGATGAAGAGGAAGAGATCAGGAAGCTGGTGGCAGAGAAACAGGCCGAGAAAGAAACACAAGAAGAAAAAGAACCAGCATGGAGTTCTGTCTTAGAGGAGATCGAAAATGAGTACAAAAAGCAGAATGAGCCTGTGGGGGACGAGATCAACGAGAAGTTGGCGAAAATAATCAACCCGCGATTTTAAGAAGGTTTGTCAGACGAGCTTGTGAAGAAGCGATGTGAAACGTACAATCGGCCCAAGAACTGCACAGGAATGATAGTTCCAACGGTGAATACGCCCGTCTGGAAGGTTGGACAAAAGAGACTACATTCAAGAAATGTTATTGTAAACCTGTGCTCATGGAAAACTACAAGAGGACCTTCAGTCACTCAGTCCTCGACACATTTGTAAATATGTAATATAACACTACTTCATTTCAAGAAGTTCAAGTGGAACTCATTCATTCTGTGAATATGTGCATTTGTACAGATTTAAATTTGTAAATAAACATTTAAAACAATTGTGTGGCCTTAGTACAGCAATTGACCTCCTCACTCTAAATTTTGAATTAAGTGTGATTAGCCAATCGCAAGTCTCCAAACAATTCTAAAAATTAAGCAACACTTACCTGTAAGTTGTAGATTAATAATTATTGTAGTTGTTTGGAGACTTGTGAGTGGCAGGAGCGCTTACTTGCCCTCCCTCACTGCTCCATAGTAGCTTTAACCCACCCTATTTCTTTGGGTTCGAGGAGGTCAATCGCGTCTAAAAACCTGGCTGTTCCTGCGCGTAGCATCTCTCAAGTAAGCACTCCTGTCACTCACAAGTCTCCAAACAACTACAATTAAACTACAACTTACAGGTAAGCCTTGTTTAATTTTTAGAATTAATGGTTTGAACAAATTCTGACTGGATAAATCCCAAAGCGTTGATACATGGCAGAGTGAATAAATGAATAGAAAAAAGTGTTATGGGCATGGACATTTAAAACGTTCTCTATCTTATTAAGCCGATAGATTTGGTAGAACTTCACGAAGGCACTTTCCATTTCGAAGTCACGTGGTGGTTTTCACGCATGCGTGTACATGTGCACCTCCATATTGGTGTAAATATGTAAAAAAGAAAAAGAAAAAAAAGAATAATAGTAAAAACGTTATCCTCCTAAATAACCGTATACAGCATACCATAATAATAATAATAATAATAATAATAATAATGGATATCTGTTGCGCTCTTTCTCCAAAGAGCTAGAGCTGATTATTTGAAGTTCAAGGTATCCAGTCTGACATATTGTGTGTTTACCTGAGCACACATTGATAAAGACTTGTTAAACACAACACCCAGATTACGAGCAGAATCAGAAAAGGCAATGACATTCTCACCAATAATTACAGAGTAAGGGTAGGATTCAGGGGAACTGGAAGAGGGATCAATCAATAAAGCTTCGGTTTTATCTTCGCTTAGCTGTAGCTTATTCTGAAGGGTCCACTGTTTAGCATATATGACACAACACTGAATAGAAGTTAATAAAGGACTAGCATTGGCAGCTGAGTCAAACCTATACAGCTCTGTATTGTCGGCGTAAACATGGTGAGAGACAGAGTGGGAGTTTATGATATGAGAGGGAGGCTGGGTATAGAGAATGAAAAGAACCGGACCCAATACAGACCCTTGTGGAACTCCATATCGAAGAGGTGAAGGCTTACACTCAACACCATTCACATACACAATATGTCTTGTTCCCTTCATATAGGACTAAAAAAACGACAGTGCAGTGCCCTGGATTCCAAAATTTAAAATGTCATCCAAACAAAGAAAACTAACAGTATCAATACATGAGCCAAACAAACAGCAGGTAAGTCTATTAGATACTGTTCTGCGGTTGCTAGCATCATACACAAAATCAATGTGGTAAAAAAGCCAAACATGTTTGCAGAAGAGAACCCAAATTTGAGGTTCATGCAACAGGCCACATTGTAAGTAAGAAGTGTGCAACATTTGAACTCTTTGTCTCAATTAGTTATTGAGATATAATTAATGAGACCTATCACCACCAATGGGATATTAAGTGTCAAATGACAATTCTGAGATAATGGTACAGCTAGCAACTTCAGATAATTCTCTGTCAAATTATATAAGAACCATTCTTGTAATGATAGTTCAGGGAAATGCAAGGGAATTGGAAGAGGGATCAATCAGCAAAGTTTCGGTTTTATCTTCGTTTAGCTGTAGCTTATTCTGAAGGGTCCACTGTTTAACATATTGGACACAACACTGAATAGAAGTTAGTAAAGGACTAACATTAGCAGCTGAGTCAGACCTATACAGCTCTGTATCGTCGGCGTAGACATGGTGAGAGACAGAGTGGGAGTTTATTATATGAGAGAGAGGCTGGGTATAGAGAATGAAAAGAACCGGGCCCAATACAGACCCTTGTGGAACTCCATATTGAAGAAACGAAGGCTTAGACTCAACGCCATTCACATAAACAATATGTCGTCTCAAAAAATAAAATAACAAATGTCGTCTTCCCTTCACATAGGACTCCAAAAACGACAGTGCAGTGCCCTGGAATCCAACATTTCAAATTTCATCCAAACAAAGAAAACTAACAGTATTAATAATTATTGCATGAGCCAAACAAACAGCAGGTAAGTCTATCATATATTTTCCTGCGGTTGCTAACATCACACACACACAAAAACATGTGGTAAAAGAGAACCCAAATTTGAGGTTCATGCAACAGGCCACAGTGTAAGTAAGAAGTGTGCAACATTTGAACTCTTTGTCTCAATTAGTTATTGAGATATAATTAATGAGACCTAGCACCACCAAAGGGACATTAAGTGTCAAAATGATCATTCTGAGATAATGGTACAGCTAGCAACTTCAGATAATTCTCTGTCAAATGATATAAGAACCATTCTTGTAACGATTTCCGTTTTAGAGTTATGAGCATTTAAATTTGGTAGGTTGACTGTCGCCCATTTTCAGAAATCACAATCTAACGTTTAGCGTAGCTGAAGAAAATGCATCTGCCTATTCATCTATCCATTGATCTTATGGACTGACAGAACAGCAAGTGCCTGGTTGTCGGGGATTTTAACAGCCATTCAGAGTCATGGGGCTATGATGAAGCCAACAGAAAAGGAGAAGAAGTTGAAGACCGGCAAGTCGACAATGGCCTCGTCCTTCTGAATGACCCCGATGATCCACCAATCTTCTTCTTCGGATGTTGGCTCACCAGCACCACACCAGATCTGGCCTTTGCTACCAGCCACGTCTCCAGAATAGCGACCGGAACTGTGCTGAGTAAGTGATCGCAAACCCATCAAAATCAGTCTGGATTTACATTTCAACCCTCAAGCAGCTAACACGTTTCCCAGATGGAACTCTAAAAAGGCAAATTGGGAGCGGTTCTCACATCTGGTGGACCAGTACACAATGGAAATAAAGAACAAACGCCAGAACCTTAACAACAAAGAAAAGACCTTTACTAAAGCCATCCTGAAAGCCGCACAAGAATCCATCCCACGTGGAGCCAGGAAAGACTACTTGCCTTACTGGACAGAGGAACTTCAGGAAGAAGAAGATGCAGTGGAGGAAGCCAGGAAGGTTGTGGAGGAAACCCCCTCAGAGGAGAACAATATCGCTTTTAAAGCTGCCACTGCAAGGCACAGGAGAACGGTTATCCAGGAGGCTCGCAGCACCTGGCAGGAAAAGACAGAGGAGCTAAACCTGGACAAGGAAGGCAACAAGCTTTGGAACCATGCAAAGGCCTTGAGCGACGAAACACCCAGAAGCTCCACGATCACCCTTGAGAATGAAGGAAATCTCTGCACTGGCAAGCAGGCAGCTGATTGCTTTATCAAGCAGTATGCAGAGACCAGCGACCTCCCAATCCCACAGAGAGAAGGAGATAAATCAGAGATGCACAGGAGGCTGTTTTCGGCCACTATAATGAATCCCTGATGAGTTCCCCCTTCATTATCACAGAACAGGAGAATGCCATCAAAACTCTAAAACTCAACAAAGGCCCAGGTCCAGATAAGGTTACAAACGAAATGTTGCTTCACCTTGGCCCAAAGAGCCAACATAAACTCCTGCAGCTCTTCAATGAAGGATGGAAAAAGGGAACAGTTCCACAAGCCTGAAGAGAAGCCATCATGATCCCCATACACAAGACAGGCAAAGAAAAAACAAAGGCTGGAAACTACCGCCCAATCAGCCTGACCAGTTGCATTGGGAAACTGACGGAGCGTCTCATCAACACCAGGCTGATGTGGCACCTTGAAGACAAAAAGTTCATCTGACCAGAGAAAGCAGCCTTCAGGCAAGATCGGTCAACAGACGACCAAGTCACCTACATCTCTCAAGCCATTGAAGACGCATTCCAGGACAAGAAACACACTTTAGCTGTCTGGATCGACTTGGAAAAGGCATTTGACAAGGTGTGGAAGGAAGGCCTGAAGCTCAAAATGCGCCAGTGTGGTGTTGCTGGTCAGATGTTCAAGTGGATTGGGCAGTACCTGCACAACAGAAAGGCCAGGGTCCGCGTCAAACAGCACCCAGCAAGAAGAAGACCCTCAAACAAGGAGTCCCACAAGGTGGAGTACTGCCCCCAACACTGTTCCTCATCTTCATCAGAAATATTATGCACAGAATGCCCACACACGTGTGAGGAGCTATCTATGCAGACGACCTTGCACTCTGGTGCAGTGAGGAATATATCACCACTGCAAACTGCAGACTGCAACAGGCACTCAGGTAGATAGAAGCATGGGCCCAAGCATGTCTTGTCCACGTCAATGAAAGGAAGACGACATATACAGTCTTCAGCCTCTCAACTCAGCCGCAGAGAGTGAACCTAAAACTGAATGGAAAACAGCTTAGGGCTGATGACACACCCACATACCTTGGAGTCATTCTGGACCGCAGACTCACCTGGAAGAACCAGATCCAGAAGAACCAGACCAGGGCACAAATCAGGATGACACTGATGAAGAGGCTGTCTTGAACGCAGTGGGGTACGGACCAGAGGCTGCTAAGAAAGCTCTCTGTGGGAAGGATTCGCCCCGTCCTCACGTACAGAATGGCTGCAACATGCTCAGCTGCCAAATCCAACACAGAGAAGCTGAGCCAAATACAAAACCAGGCCATGAGGATGATGACTGGAGCCATGAGAAGGATCCTGGAAAGGAGAGACCCAGAATTGTTGGACCACATGCCCAAACCTATCCCATCAGTCAGGACTCTCCCCTCATGGAAACGAGAACAGCTACCACCCATCTTCTGTGAAGTTCCAGGGGTGGTGGGCAGAGATTCTCAACCAGAGCCAGAGAGGAAGTCACTGACGCTGGAGTACATCAACATCAAGTACCCAGAACCCAGAGGAGCAGTGGACCCATGCTTTCACAGAGGGATCTGCGACGGAAGCTGTCCGAGATGGAGGGGGTACATCAGGTACAAAGATGAAGAAACACACCTCAAAAGAGCAACTGGAAAATAATCCAAACCGAAGCACTCAGAGCAGCAGCAACAGAAATCAGAGCCAACCTGCCACGAACCAAACCCAAAGTGGTCCTCTTCACAGACGCTCTTTCAGTCCTGAGTGCACTTCGCAACCCCCGTCAGAAAGATCTAAACGAGTTGTCGACCTCTCGGCACAAACACATTTGGTCCTGCAGTGGGTCCTAGAACACTGGGATCCATGGCAATGGGCAGGCGGACAGACTGGCAAAGGAGGGAGGGCAGCTGGAACAAGAGGACAGACAGGTCTCCTATTCCAAGGAAAAGACGGTCATCAAAGCTCTGTCCCATAAGAAATGGAAACAGCGCCATCCAAAATGTTGCAGTGCTCTTTTATGGTTTGCAAATGTGACCCAGCACCACGAAATGGGCATTAAGTCGCTGGGCTTGTTTCTCACATTTGCAAACCATAAAAAAGCACTGCAAAATTGCAGTTTGTGAAAATTATCACCTTTTATGCCAGTATACCAGTACTCAAGGTTACGTATAAAAAACGTATGAAAGCAAAGCCAAAACGTCACTTGTGTGGTAACTTTCAAACCGTTCTGCATCAAAATCAGTCACTGTTACATTGAAAATGGAACAAAGGCATTTTTGAAGCCAGATTAGGTGGTACTAGTGCCTTAATTACGATTTGATATTAATTAGGTACGGTGTTCACGAATATGAATTA